>OX276460.1:3937236-4337236 GCA_946251905.1 Cryptocephalus moraei
CGCTGTATTGAATGGAGTGCTGACATCCCTGGAACGGTTTATTGGACGTCCAATACATTATTAATGTCCCCAGATTGATGTTTGCCATTCTGGGAACGTCGTCGTTGGTCATTGGATTAATTAATTATTCGGGGAGGGCGGCACGGATGGAACATGGTGGAAAGAGGTCGGCAGAACGATCCGACGTCAAAATTCTGGGATACTCGAGGAGGATTTAAACGACGTAAAAATTTGCAACAGAGTGATATTCGTCATTTTTACATGAGAGCCATACACCAAGACCTCTACGAAATGTTTTAAAGGTTGTTATGACTTACTTATTACTATATAAATCCAGAATGCTTCGAATTATAGATGGAAATTAATTTGAAACTCTTCTCTGCTTGGAGGATTAAGAAACTTTCCATTAACCCAAACAGTTCGTCGTTTAAATTACAATCATAAACTTATGAATGGACTCACAGTCAAAAATTCTTAAAATATTCTTCTGATAAGTTTATACTACTAAAATTCTTAATAGACACGTTATTTAATGAACTCGCATTGTTACAGTCAAATGTCTCAGTATCGATCAGAAAACTTCATGAACTGAAATTGAAACATGTCGCGTGAGAACAACGTGGTAAATGGATTTACTGTACATTTAGATTTTGTAAAATATCCTTAAAATATAATTGAAACATATTATTATTTCATTTAATCAATTAACATGTTTGCTTTCTCATTAAATTGCATTTAATAAATGACAGTTTAATTATAATAACGATCTGGTGATGACTCAAAACTTTGAAATCATGCAAAACGGATTTTTTGTTTCATAAAAATATGTCATTGAAGCTCAATTAACCCTCGAAAAATTTTTCAAATCATTATACATATATGCTTAAATAATGGGCCAGCGTCAAGCGTGCAACAAGGAAACATAGTTAGATTCAAAATTAAAATTTTTTTTAAAGAGAGAAATTCTATGGAGGTTTTGTGAATTTCCATATAAGAGGAACTCTCGACGTCCTGTGATTTTTCCCCACACAATAAGGGATGTCCCTCCTCTGCATTTACTTTTATCTCCTTAATCGGATTTCCCTGGGACGTTTAATTACATTCCGAGGAATCGAGAACAGATGGACGTCGTGCAGGGTTGGACAACACACAAAAAAGGAAATTTGATAATTTGGAGAAAGAATGCGCACGCCCGCGTCCCTTCGTTTGTGTAAACAAGCTAGTTTACATACTTTAAGCTCCGTATTGCGAGACGAATTTCTCTACAAATAAACCATAATTTTTATTACAAGTAAATACTTGAGCAATATTTATTTACAAGAACAAAACTGAGCTAATATAAAATAACATTTATACTAAAATTCTTGTGGCCCATCTTATCTCAAAGTAAATTAAAAGTTTTACTTAAGAGATTTATGAAGATATTTTAGTCCTGCATACGCAAAGAAAACAGACAACATCTGTATTAATTTCGTGTTTGCTCTTTGATAATGTTGTCAGCCCAGATGAACAATACACACACACATATATAATAATATACTTTGTAATATTTGCCCAGTGGAATGTGTTTGTTGCGACATTGCTTTTATTTGACTGAGGATTATTAGATTTGAAAATCTTTGAAACAATGTTACTGATAGTAACAGGTGAAATCACCATCAGTTCGGTTATCTACGTATTCACAGACGAAAGCAAATTAATTTTGAATGAATGAGTCTTAAAAGTCATTCATTAACGGAATTATCATATTTTTATTGCGCAATTCTACGAAATAAAATAAAGTAGATACAAATTACATTGACATCGGTAATTATCAATTACAGAGTAATTTTTTTTAATGCAAAGGCAAATTTTATTAAAAGAATAAAACTTAAATAAGTGAATGTTTGGTGTGTTTAAAATTATGAAACAGTTCCAAACGTTTCCAGACCGCTAGACAAAGTTTTGGAGTGCCCAAATTATATCACGTTGAACGTTGAGTAGTTACAGGACAATGAAATTTACTGGTAACAAACACCAGTTATTAAAAGGGCTATATATTCCGATTGCGCGCCATGGCCACTTCCTATACCTGTTGGTATTAGAGGGTAGTGTTGTGAAATTACAACAGAATAAAATATTCATCGATTTCAATTATCACTTGATACGGAATATTCCAAAGGTTCAGAACTTTGATGTTTTTTTTTTAACTTTACTGGAACATAATACTTAAAAGAACTAGCTAGAAAATAAAAATTATTAGTTTAAAAAGGGATCCGTTAAAAATATATTTTTGAATTTACCATTATACATAGGAGGTTATGTGGTAAAAAATTCAAAACTCGCCAAAAATAAAATCGTCATCAGTCAATCAAAAGACGTGGAAAACGATGGGTAGCTTCTTTTTTCGCATTTCCTTTTTAATTTTTGTAAAAAAAAATTTCCCTAATTATCATTTCTCGTTAGGTTGCACATTCGCAGAACTGTATCTGTTACTGCAATTACCAACGGGTATTAATTTCTTTTCTGCAGTACCTTTGAAGTGTTCTCTACACGATTTCCACAATTTTGGGGTAATTTCATCTGAAATTTAATAAGTTTCTTATGGTTGCACATTCCGAGCCTATCAGTAAGATATTTTACACCGAACATTTAAAATAGGTGACGGTACGTCAACCTAACCACAGAACAAAAAAAATGGCGGTGTGTCATTAAACTTAAGTAGGATATTATGTTTGCCGTTCTAAGCAAATATTTATATGAAAATTCTTTTCACAATTACATCGAAAACTTTACAATTAAATGATGGTCTTAGCTGCTTGTGGTAATAAGTTATTACATCTCTGTTACTTTTTCAATTGAGGATTAGGAATTAATTTGTTAAAAAAGGTCATGTTAGGAAATTTTTAGTTTTATAGAATATATATAATTATTTAAAAAATATATTCTTTAAAATGCGTGTTTTATGTTTTGTTTTATATTTTTCCAAATTTTTATATTCGTGTTCTGTTGACACTAGCGTCAACATTATTTAAGGGAATTTTAGGTGAAGAAATCATAATTTATTGTAACCGAATTTAGGGAACTTTTGACATAATTTAATCATTGAAATTAATACGCGTTGTTTTACAAAACAGAAAAATTATTCATAATTAAGAACGAGGATAAGTGTGAACAATATTATTGGATTGTTTTAACGTTCGCACACGAATCAATAACACTAGCGACCATTTCACGTTACTAGAGGAAAACAATTACGATTAAACGTGAAGCGGTCAAGTTCAACTCTCACACTCAGCCGACTAAGCATAACACGACGTCTAGGTAACTTGATAATAAACGATTCTCGAGAAGGTCAGTTTGGGTGCAAGGTAACAAAAACAATAATATCTCATTTAATCAATGTAACACAAGATGTATAAAAACCCTGAAATTTGGCACAATAAATTCAGTATACCCTAGTATGCTCAAAACGACAGTGTGTTGTGATCTTTCTTCACGCCATTTAACCCGACAACCCAAAACCTAACAAACTTCAACCCGGAGAAGTACGTCACGCCCTCTCTCCAAACTACAAGAACTTCAAGAACTTCAAGAGATCACGTCACGCCCTGATCTCCGCCTACAAGAACGTCTGCAGCCTTAAAACCTGGAGACAAGATTCATCTCCGCAGCCACCCACGAGTTACGAGAGATATCTACATACAGTCCACTCTCTAGAGATCATTGCACACTTCGTTCATGTTCTATATTTTAAGTCTCTGATTTGTTGGGTTTCATTCGGTATCTGAAGATTGGAACGTTATTTACGTTGTTCTGGCCATACGATTTAATTGTTAAGTTTAGGGGTTGGTTGAGTTTTGATTAATATAGTGTTAGCATAATGCTTCGTCTGCACTAGTCCTGCGGGGAAGACCCGGGGAAGCGCGGAGGGAACGAGGCAGGAGGTCTCGGTACCGCGAGAGCGAACGGCGGACAGGAGAAGCGAAGAGACGGTGATCGAGACGTGACGCGAGAGATTTTGAAGATTAGGAACTCGAATAAACTTTTAATTATTTCGTGTTTCTTTTCTTTTATTTCGAGAATAACTCAAAAATAGATAAAAAAAGTTACTTAAACATTTCTAAAGAGACGAACTCTCTTTAGATTAAAATTATTTACAATTTACATAAACAATTTAACATTCTAATCTTCAATAAAAAATCCCAAGGAGCTTCCCTTATTTTAGTATCTTTATTATCTATTATTCTTTTCAATAATTTTATAGGACTATTATGGATTTAATCTTAATCCAGTATGTTATGGATGATCGGCTCATTCCACTTATAAAGCCATAGACGAACAAAAATTGTTTTGAAAATACTCAAGTTGAATTATGTTATTGGATTTTTATTAATAAAAACTATTTTTCGCAAGTACCATTATTTTATCGTATCAATTATCGTTACTAAAAATACATTCATTTCCACCGAACTCCCAAACAAGTTTTCACGATGTTGTTCGCTCATTTTCGGTAGGTATATTTTTGTCAAATTCGTTTCATTCTCTAGTAGAGTTTGTTGATCCGATTCTTCCGTTGCGTCCGACCCGTCATGTCGGTCATTTACACAGAACCATTTTTCCGTTTTGTACAGCCGTCAGAAGAATTCCAATATGGCGCATGGTGAAAAATGTATCTGTTTTACATCGTTTTTCCGGGGTAGGGTGAAATTTGATGTAATGTAATTGGATAGTCATCGTTCATTATTATCGCTAAATTTATAAAAGCAACTTAATGGAACATTAAAAAAATGAACGTCTAGAATGGTCAACCTTAGCAAAATGTTTCACTACTGATTTCCTAAAATGAATATTACTTTTTTTCAATATACTGCTAGTGTCCTTTTTCACAAAAAAAATTTTTTTAGATTGGTTTGTTTCGTTAAGTGCAACCTTTACGACAGCGGACTATATAAATTATAAGCGTTTCGCGAAAGTCAAAGTTACCACATTGTTACGAAACTTCTATCCATTAATATTGTAATGTTTTCACTGTTCGAAAAGAACTAACACAACGTGAACTTATTTATTTACTTCTACTAACACTAACACCTATTATCTAATTTATATTTCACACAGTTGTTGTTTATTTATCGCGCACGGCCGCCAGGTCAGGTAGTCGACACGGTACCTATTTTAAGACTGCCCCTTCCAGCTGTCGGTCTGCTTTTTATTTCTAGCATACCGCTTCTCGAACATTTTGGTCATTTCGGGAGAAGACTACCGAATTCGAAGAATCGCTTCGGGTACATTCTCGACGCTTCGAATTTCGCGGAACCGACACTTCACGACTTGTGTTTATTTTACGGCCAGACTTTCCGTTACAATATAGCGAAATAACAAGTATTATTATTTCACAGATTAGAATCAAAATATTTCCGATGATGTGACAAGGTTCATTTGGCAGACAAAATGCCCTTTTTAGCCTCGGGGTAACCTGTTCCTTATATTGCTGATATTGCATAACGTGTTATTTCTATCCGGGCACAGAAACTATCCGGGCGACTCCAAGCTGTTCATATTGTCGCGAAGCGACCCCAATTAGCGAAAACAGGTCGGGTTGTATCCACATTAATACAAATCAGCCCGGGACGACCCCGACAAAACCTACAGGCAAGGAGGCAAGGCACGTAATTCAAAACATAGCACGCGGCACACGAGAAAACAAAACACTAATAACTCCAATAAGTACGGAACGGTCAAACCGATCGAGATCAATCAGTGCCCTGTGCCGCTGCCGGTTTTGAGCTACGTCCGAGCCACGCCACCCTCGAGCGAAGAAAAATGGCCACAAACTACCCTTCCAGACGCCCTGGACAGTAATGTAAGCATCCACCAACTTTTAACATTTTTTACTTTCTCATATGGGGTACCCATATGTATGATGAAGCTTCGCCACTACCCATATCTAATGTTTTTGTAAATGACGAGGAAAATGTCATCCATCATGCCGGTACCACTTTTGCTGTCTTTCGTTAAAGAAAATTTGGCCTAAAAAAATAATAATCTCCGAATGTGTTCGAAATCATCCATTTTCGGACATATAAAACTATTTTGTGTATTCCGGGCCTTCCTCAAAATTTGTGCCACTATTTTAACTTTCCGTATAATTCTCGAATTGCCTAAATCGAAATTTGGACAGCGGTGCGAAATACCATAAAAATTTAAATTTCTAGCTCTTGGGAATAAGATGATCAGTTTTAAAAGCAAGAAGTATAACAACCACCCGCGACCAGCTGAGCACCCGGACGGTCTTCCCGGTCCCTTAATCGAATCCCTGGCTTATCCGTCCGTAAAATGAATCCCAAATTAAATAACAAATACACTCCAACTCCGGGAGGATTAATTCAATTTGTGTATCATTACGATTACGATCGGTTCCATCCGTCGCATTTCACATTCAACTAGTTCCCGGAACGGTAGAGAGAGAGAGAGGGACAGAGAGCGAGCGAGTGGAGGGCAACAAGGGAGCGGGAGGGGGACGATCCTCCTGGATTAAATGAAAGCAGTTTTGTCATCGAGGGTGACGACGTTAAAGTTACACACCCTCCTCGTTTCGGATCTAGTCAATTTGATATGGGAAATTTGAGGGCTAAAGCGATCTGTTCGTTGTCAGCGAGAAGAGAGGGCAGCGGCGCAGGTCGGTTGCACGCACGATAAGCGGCGCTAATTATTGGATAAATTTAGGGAAAAATGATACAAACGACTACATGGACGCTACAATTCTTTAATTAGTTCAGTGTAATTTTCTTCACCGAGTAAATCTCACTCGGATATCACTTTTTTCCCTTTAGCTTGACAAAATTATGAAAGAAAACGAGGTGAAGTATGAGAACAAAACTGATTTAAATTTATATCCTGGAATATAAACTAATCGGCTGCTCCAAAGCGATTGATCGTCTCTGATTAAGTAATTTAAAGTACGTCACGACAAAATTGGCACTAGTGCTATTCACCAAAACTAAAACGAGCCACTCCGAGAATGTCCGGGGAGGAAAGCATATAGTTTTCTTAAAGCATTGCACTAAGTCGATCGAAAAAATATGTAAAAAATGCATAGTATAAGTATATCAATATTAAGGACAAATAAATGAAAAAGAAAGTAGTTAATTTAAGTATTATCTTATATTGATAAAAGGAGAACACGTGTAGGTATACAAGGTCTAGGCCTGCAATGCAAACCGTATAGGTATCTATAAGTATACATTAATTAATAATACGCACGTACCTGCGTGTACCATGCGGTATAATTTATATTCTATTCTATTAAAATGCAGGGTCCGAAATCAACAAGAGCGAAAGAGAAATTAATAGTAGTTCGTTAGTATGACAGAGAAGGAAGTTTTGCAACGTTTCCGGCAGGCCGGTCCGTAACCCATTCCAAATATTCCCGTCGGAGGCTATACAGCGAATGATCCAGTAGAGTGTGGCGATGACTGTGATGTTTCGCGAGCTAGCAACGTCGCAAAAGTTCTTTCTCTGTTTAGCCAAGGAGAAATATGTGGCCTTTCTTTCGCTTTTATGTTTATACCATACTGCGACTCCGTAGAAACGGTCTGTGTATTGGAAGCATAGCTTTTCTTATTGCGGGTCTCGTTCGGTGCGGTGGATCGCTGAGAGGCATGAACGCCGAAAAACCGAGCGATCGTAACGAACCGAACGACCTTGAACAACGCTAACGCGCCGCGCTACCATTCATTCCGTTATATAAATGGTTACAGGTTGACATCTGGCAGACCCTTTCTCTCCCACACAAACTCCACTACCATATACGGGTCCGCAACTTACAATATCACAAATGTATTGAGTGAAGACGCGTCATTTCTCATTTTAGGCTGATTAATATAAAGTCGTAAATTTAGCGTAAACAGCACAATTGGTGCGAATACATACCTAAACGATTTGCTGTAACATTGTAGGCATGTGCTCTCTTGTCACAACAATACTTCCATTAACTCTTTTCCATTTAATTTATTTTTCTTTAATATTCATAAATTTATATATATTTATTCGTTCCACTTGTGTTTTAAGTGAGCTATGCTTCCCCTCTTGGTCAATCCCGGAATGCCTCATTTTAGTTTTATATAAAGGAACGAATTGTAGCGCGACGTGTCAGCGTCGTTCAAGGTCGTTCGGGTCGTTACGGTCGTTCATTTTTTTTGCGTTCATACCTCTCAGCGACCCGCGATAAGAAAGCTGTGCTTCCAAAAGCACCGTTAATAAAAATCGGAAGTATAATATTAAAGACGGCATTCAGATAACCTCGTTAAAGCTGGAATTCATCATCATGGAGTGACCATTTCATATATAAAGACTGTAGAAGGTAGAAACTTATAAATAAATAATCATACCTTTCAATAACACTTACACGATCTAAAAATTGAATATGTTAATGATTGCTTCGACAACTATTTGGCATGTGTTAACAGAAGCAAATTTGACATTTTTAATGGGTTTTTAATACACGCAACTCGGAGGAGTTATCCCTTACAAACTGAATATTTAAATCGAATTTGTTAGTTACTTCTCTTATTTTTTCCTTTAAATTTGATTTCGCCCCCGACCCTGTCTGCGTGGCAGATGAAAAGGAATCAGTGTGAGATCGTAAAGAGATATGGGCAAGTGGTGTAAACGGCGCCAAGCTGAGAGCAAATAGTACCCGTGAATGGAACGATTTTCGAAATCACCCCTCGTCCGGATTAGCCGCTCTGACAGACCTATCATTCGGTATTAAACCTTTCCGCATACATTCACTCTCGCCCCCTCTCGTATGTAGGTTCCTGCTCCGCTTCGGCTCGCCCCCCAGGACGAGCCCATTGTTCCCGTGTATATGTGTATGAGAGTGAGCGCGGGGGGATCGGTTGCAACGTCGGTGCGGTCGCACAAAATTGACATTTATTACCGGAAGGGATGAATTATTCATATTTAATGTGGCGCGATGAATTTGCAAATTGTAGTAGGTACGTGAGAGTCGAGGAGAGAGTCTCAGTCAATTTTTGCGTTACGTGCATTTAGGGTAATTCCAGCATCGCTTCGGAATTAATGAAATTCAAATTTACGACAAAAAAAGATGATTAGAACGACAGAGGAATGAAGCACGGAAATACGAAACAAATCAGATGAACGGCTGGAAAACAATTCAACGAATGAATTTCGAAAGTTTAGAAGAAACGGAATTCTACGCCTTCCCGTTCCCATTCTACACACTGGACGATCATTCCAATCTTCTGCGTTTAGATTTCTTGCAGGCATAGCTTTCCTAAGTCCATGCATTCAGGAGCATTTTGGTCTTCCTCGTTTGCGTCTGTCATTTGGAGTCCATTTCAGCACCATTTTTGGGATTCTTCCTTCTGACATTCGCTCCACATGACCGTACCATTTTAGTTGTTTTTCTTCTATATGCTCCTCCACATCTTTTTTGACGTCCATAATTTCCCGAATTCGGTCGTTTCTGATTGACTATTCTTGCTGATGTGGGCCAGAAATCCATTTCTGCTATTAGCAGCTTCTTTTGTTGTATTGTAGCTGATTTAGTTGTCACACTTCAGCTCCATACATGGTTGTACTTTGTATGATGGTATTATATATAAGGCTCTTTCTACTCCTGGTGATGTTCCATGACCATAGTACTGGATTTAATGCTCTGAACGCTTTTTTTCCATTATTTCTTTATTCTTTCCTTTATTTTACGTTCGCTCCTCCCGTTATTTACAATCTTCGCACCTAAGTACATTTATTCTTCACAGCCTTCTATTTTATATCATTCTCCAGGTTTAGGTTTTCCACTTCCCCTTCAATACACATGCATTTGGTTATTGCCATATTCACCTTGAGACCCCATTTCTCATACTATTAGTTTCCTGGTCATATACGCCAAGTCATCTTTGTCATGTGCAATTGCTACTTCGTCAAATGTAATGTGTACAGCAAATAGTTATCCGATATTGGGATACACAGCCCCACACCTTCTTCGCCATTGAAGAAGTGCCTGATCCAGGTAGATCTTGAATAAAGTCGATGATAGACAACATCCCCGTCTAAAACCCTTCGTTATGTTAAACGGTTGAGACAAGGAGTCACCGACCTTGATCTGAAAAGTGGCGTTATTATATATTTGTTTAATTGCATGGATTATAGTAACATGTATGGATCTTTTAGCTAGGACTTTCCATAATTTTTTGTCTGGAACTGTGTCGTATGCTTTGGTGTGGTCCACAAATCGCCGGTGCGAAAATAATTATTTTAAAATAATTATTACTTCTCTTTCTGAGTCCGCGAACAGTATAACTCCTTATAATACTGTCAAGAAATGATCAATCAGCTAATCTATCAATCAATTAATTAATCCAAATTCCGCTGATAATGTAACTTTTTATTCTTACATCATGTCAACACGCGTGTTTTCTTTTTTCTTTTCTTTAGTCTGCAAAGTAACTAATTTAGCTACTTTGCAGTAACTTATAGATTCAGCAATTCCCGGATAATACTCTTCGCTAATTCGACCCGCGATTCCCGCGAGCTATCGCGTGCGGATGCAACGTCTCGAATTCGAGATCTAGCATCCGCCAAAGAGTCCGGGAATCGACGAACTTTCCACGTTATGTCAATAACGACAAAAGCTGATTAGTCATCAGGAAAAAGTTATAAATTGGCTGGGGACCGACAAAACCGGGTTCATTAGTTTTGAGAATCGCGCCCTTGGTCGGTCTCCGAGACACGTCCCCTGAGCCACGTCCAAGATGAACTTCTTAGGGTAAGTCCTTATTTTCATATGCTGTTTTTATTCAGGTCCCCTATTATTATTATTAGTCCCTTTTCATCATTAGTTTTTTGTGTTTCTTAAGTTTTATTAAGTTGTCCCATGTTTTGTTTACGATTAACTTTTACGATTTTTACTTGTGCCCTCTACATGTGTATTTACCGTCTTTTCAATTGTTTGTTGAGACTTTTGTCACCGTCCCTCGTATTCGTCTTATTTTTTTTGTGTTATTTTCAACTGGTGTCGTGTTGGCCGCTGATCGCGCCTTTAATGTACTAAATTTTGTTCAATATACCCTTTTTACTAGGCTTACTTTTTTCGTGTTGCTCTACCCCTAGCTACCCCTCAGTGTTCGACCCTGTGCTTAACACAGGTAGCGACAATACGCAGCGAAAAAAAATATTTCTTAATGAATGACCGCCAAGAAAGCTATTTCTATTTGGGTGTGCGCGAAGAGTCTAACTCATAATAATCCGTGGGGAAAAAATAACTGAAAAATTAACAGTGAAAAAATCGATCTCTACTTTTTTAAATTTTTACTACAAATAAATTTATCTTTTATCAAATAATGAAATCTTTTTCCATAATAACGACTAATTTAGAATATGGAAGTGCATATCAGCTCATTTATTATTATTTTTTGAAGAAGTTTGTTGATATTTTCGGACTAGAGTAAATTTTTTGTAATGATAAGTTTGAAAAAAAGTAGTGTTTGATTCGAAAACTAATATATCATGTATTTTTGCTATTTCAAAAAAACCATAATATTTATTTAAAAAATTATACTGAAAATCTGAAATTATAGTTATAATCTTGTTTGAAGGTGAACATTTTTACTTGAATAGTATATTTGATACTAATAACATATAGTCAAGAAAAAGTGATTTTCTTACTACACTTTGTTAAATTTTTATTGTTATTATTATGCAATTTAAAAACAAACTTTGAATAAATAATTTTTTATATATGGATATACAACGTGTTTCAAAATGATTGTCATCTAGTTGGCTGTGGAATTCCCATGTAAAATAAAAAAACCCGCCTTGCGAAAATAGGAGTTTCTACTAGCTATACATAACCTCAAAATAACCTACTTAACCTCTTTTAACTTCTGGTTTTTTTCTGTAAAAAAAAACGAATACTGAGTATTTGTCTATTTGTAGTATTTGTTTTGGCCCTGAAAAGGGCCGTTAATTACCAGCAGCACTGATTGCCAGTTTCACAATAAATGTTCGAAGTGTCACTTGTTGTCAGAATTAGATAGGTTCAAATCAATAGAGCGCGGCACATCAAAAATTACATGCACAGAAATTCCAACGCCAACTAGATGACAATCATTTTGAAACACGCTGTATATTTTACATATGTGGAGAGAAGATAGTTTTTTCTCTCCACAAATTGTTGAGGAAGTATCTTCATATGCATGCAAATAAAAACAAGAAATAAACAAATGGAACAACAAGAAATAAGTAATAAAATAAAATATAGGTTTTTTTTTTCGAAAATTTATTTGTAGTTGTACTTTTCGCGGACAGGCAAATGGAAATATTTTTTTTCTCCAACTCTTATCAAGAGTTATTTTTTCGCCGACAATTTTTTGAGAAATATACTGTTCGCGACATGTAGAGAAACATAATTTTTTTCGAAGACTCTTATCCGAAAATTAATTTTTTTTGTTGACAATTTATTTGGAATCATACTGTAACGCGAAATGTAAACAGCAGCGCGCAACGTGTTTACTCTTATCGGACCTCGGCGGTCACTTCAAAGCGCTCCGTTGAGTAGGCAATAAAAAAACCGTCCCCAACGTTCCGGCAACATCTTATTAAGAAAAGAATGATTTATTACCTTCTGGGCGTTTCTAGATAGACATTATTAGGGAAAAGAAGGATCGAGTTCTTTCAAGAATCATCGCAAATACAATTGAGATATGTATATAAGCGAGCTTGCGGTCGGAGAGATGAGATTAGACGTGAAGCCGCGAGTGAATAAACAGTGGGATAAACGGACAGGCGAATGGTACAAATAAATTAAAAGATAAGTGTGTTATATAAATTAATTAGTTAGAAAATAGTTAAGATAAATTAAGTAGTGTGTAGTGTATAATTAAGAACAGTGTAAATAAAGTAAAATAAACGTTGCTATACTTTTCGTAGGCACCGGCATAATATGAGACGTGCTTTTTCGTTGTTTGTTGCTAGTTTTGTCTCAATTATTTGTGTAGGAGAGAATATGGTTTCAACACATGAGCTACCTGTTCTGATTCCTCTTTGCTCGTCGATTTCAGAGGGTACATATTGCAACGAAATAGCCTACCATAAAGATAGGCACATCGGAATAAGTCTCTTCAAAGAAATTCTTAACGAGATAGATTCGGGGAACTGATGGATTTCTTGGAAAGCCGTAAAATGTTCGAGTACTATCAAGAAGGTTCCCGAAAGGACAGGAAACGCCTCCATGTTTCTGGAACTCACGTGCGGCTAAATAAATAGCCGGTCGGAGAGCGATACGAACAGTCGCCGGTAGTAGTAAACAGCCGCTGGGTCGACAGAAGTCGGCCAGGCCGGCCGTAAGATAAATAAATAGTGGTTATATGAATATATTATATTATATATATTATATGAATTAGATATAAGTGTGTAATATAAATAAGTTGAGTAATAGTAAGTAAGATAAGATCAATTAGATTAAGTATTAGTAGATAAGTGTAAATGTACAAATAAATTATAATGTTAGGTGGTCAAAATAAATTAAGTAAGACCACTCGTGTCGTGTAGTAATTTATTCTCGCGTAGGTCAAAACGTTACAATATCTCTAATATCTTCTAATATCTTACCATTCATCCTGCTGAATGAGCTGGTAATTGATATACAGCGGTAGATGGTGCAAAGATTTCTTCTTCCGTTTATGTGGATAGGTGTAATTCAGCCAATTTTCCATTATTCACTGACTCCATTCTCCATTAATGTATCTGATAATGAGATCACCAGCGTCTTTTTAAATTTATCCGATACATTTTTAAAGAGTTCCGCTGGAATTCCCTCTGGTCAGGTAGCTCTGTTTTTCTTGGTGGAGTGTAAGGTCTTCTCGATCATAGATGGTGTAATCTATATATAAGTTCCTTCCACTTTACAGGGTCTCGGAGATAAGGCTGTACATGTTGGTCGGTTCTCAGTTAATTCTCTCTTGTATATAGTATTCCTGCCTTTTGTTTATGTTAATTATGGGAATATGCACTCTGTTCCTCTGGTTACTCTTTAAATTTTTTATTTATATTTTTTAAACTCTCCGGCGTTATGATGATCTTGCACCCCCAATATGAGAGTTGATCTTTCTGCACCTCATGTATCAATTTTAATTTTGTTATTTGTGCATGCGCTTGACGGTTGCTAGTTCTCTTCTATATTCATTTTTATCTATTTGAGATCTCGTGCTGCGTTATTTATGGTAGAGTTTTAGTTTCTTGTCTCGTTTTTCTTCTACTTGTTCGCAAGTCGTTGGATACGTTTTTTTTTTCTAATTTTGTTTATTTCTCCATGGGCTTCCTTTTAAGCAGTTTATAAAGCGTCAATCAGATGGGCATACAGTTCTGTTTTTGTTATGTTTGTCAGTGTTGTCGAGTTTTGGGTCTAGACGTTTTTGGTATAATTCTTTTATTGTATAAGGAGTTCCGTCCTCTATCTTAAATTGTTCGTTTTTTCTACTTCTGTTATCTCGGTATGTTGGTTTGTGTTTGTTGTACGTTTGAATGTGGCTTGTAGTTTAGCCCTAAGTAAGTGGTGATCACTTCCACATTCACTGTCTCTCAGAGCCCTTACGTCCTGACACCGCAGTGTACCTACGATTTTGTCGGAGAATTACACAATCAATTGTGGAAAGGAGCTGTCTGGTTTCTTGATGCCACGTGAATCTAATATATAAGTATATATGTCATTGTATTGAAAGAATCCATTCAAAATTTTCAGATTATTTTGTGTACACATTTGAATACGTCTTTCGCCGTTGTCGATGAGTGTATTTTCTCCAAATCTGCTTATAATTGGGTCATGATATTTACTTTCTGTTCTGTTATTAAGATCCCCCAATAAAGATGATTTCCTGTTGATTGCCACTAGCGCTTATAAAGTTGTCAAGGATGTCAAAGAAATTATTCGTTTCTATATCTGTGGCGCCGTTGGTGGGGGATTACTATTATACGCCTATAATAGTTAATTTGTGTCCGTGATGGTTTTACGTTAAAGGCGGAAACAGACTATCGTCACGTCACGTGAGTTCACGTGCTGTCACGTTAACTCACGTCACTTTGACGTAACCTCAGTCTGGTTCTAATACATTTAAATACCATGTGAAATATTACTCCGCACTTTTTATCCGTGACGTGAGTTAACGTGACAGCACGTGAGCTCACGTGACGTGACGATAGTCTGTTTCCGCCTTAATAGTGATTATTCGTTCGTTGATCACCTACGAATTACTTATTTTCGATTTGTAGGTCCTCTTTAAAAGTACAGAGACGTCTTTGGCGGCTCTTTCGTGTTTTTCTACTCCACTATATAGATGTGTGTAGTTACCATATTGTAACGCAAAAAGTAAACATTAACGTGAAACGTGCTCCTTCTTATCTGACGCAGGCGGCGTAGATCAATGGTAACCATAAAAACCTTCTCGAACATTCCGGAAACGTCCAATTAAAGAAAGAATCATCTGGTCCGTTCTGGAAAAAAACATTGTTAGAGGATTTATAATTACGGCCCTGCGGTCGAAAGAGAGTAGATCAGAAGCCGTCGTGAGTGAAAGAGTGCGATAAGTGTACCGCGTTAAGTGTGTAATATAAATTAATTAGTTAAGGAAAAGATTAAATAAATTAAGTAGAGTTAGGAGCTGTGTAAATAAATTAGAATAAACGTTACAATATTATTCAATTTTCGAACCCTTTCTTTTTGTCTTTGTAAGGACTACTATGTCGAGTTTTCTTTTCTCAATATTCCTTAGGACGTCTTTCATCTTTGCAATTAAGCTCTGAACATTCCATGTACCACAAATCAATTCCATTTTTCTTTGCGAGGTCGTCGTTTAACGGTTCCGTTATAAGGAGTGTCGCAAACCCATTGGCCTGAGCCTGGGTCCCCAACCTGGCCAGGTTCGAGGTGTTCTTTCTCTAGCCTTTAATTACCCAACATTCAGCTACAAGGCAGCAGCTTCACCACATCCTGGCAGGAGCTCTAACAGGCTGCTATCATCTGGGCTAGATAAACCCTAGTTTTTTAACGAGGTTCTTACTCCTCCCCCTCACCCTTTTTCAACCTGGCTTGGAACAGACTTAGGCGGATTTTGCATCTTTAATATTTTAAAATTACCAGTACACCAACTATGGACCTACTCAATAATACTTAACGTGCTTTACACTTTACTAAACTCGTATCATCATCATCATCAGTCAACAATCTCGTGTCCACTGCTGGACGTAGGTCTGTCTCATTCTTCTCCATGCATCTCGGTCTTGTGATGCCTGCATCCACTTGCTGTGGCAGCGTTTCAGGTCATCGGTCCATCTTGTTGGTGGGCGGCCTCGGTTTCGGTAGGCTTCTTGTCTCGGCCTCCACTCTAATATACGTTTTGTCCATCTGTTGCCCGTCATTCTGGCGACATGTCCTGCCCAATTCCACTTGAGGATTGTTATCTTCTCTATCGCGTCCAGGACTCCTGTTCGGCGTCGAATTTCTTGGTTTGGAATTCCTTGTCTGAGAGAGATATCCAACATGACGCGTTCCATGGCCCTTTGTGCTACGCGAATTTTGTACACTGTTTTGTTCGTAAGTGTCAAGGTCTCTGCTTCATAGGTAAGAACTGGCAACACGCACTGATTGAATGCTTTCCTTTTAAGGCTTACTGGGATATCTGATTTGAAAACATAGTTAAGTTTGCCGAAAGCTACTGAGGCCAGTCTAATGCGGCGGTTTAGTTCGATGGTTTGGTTATCTCTTCCAAGGCAAATCTCGTGTCCTAGGTATTTGTAAGAAGTAGTCTGATCAATGGCTGCTCCAGCAATGTTTATGCTTTCGCTGAGTACTAGATTTGTCATAATTTGTGTTTCAGACATATTTATTTTCAGTCCTACTTCTAGGGAGGAGCGATGGAGTCTGTTCAGTAAGTCTTTAGCGTCGTCTATACTATCCGTTATTAGCACAATATCATCCGCAAATCGAAGGTGATTTAGATTTTCTCCATTTATATTCATACCTTTTTCATTCAGATTTGCCCTCTTGCATGCACACTCCAACACTGTTGTGAAGAGTCTTGGTGAAATGGTGTCTCCTTGTCGAACTCCGCGATGTATGGGGAATTTTTCAGTTTGCCTATCGTCCTGTCTAATACTTGCTGTGGCGTTCCGATATATATGTTTCATGATGTTTGCATATCGGTGGTCTATACGACATTCTGTTAAAGCTTCCAGCATTTTTCCGTGACTGATTGTATCAAAAGCATTTTCGTAGTCCACAAATATCAGTACTAGAGGCTTGTTGTATTCGATACACTTTTCTATCATATTTTTTATTGCTAATAGATGATCACTTGTTCCATATCCAGATCTAAATCCGGTCTGTTCTCGTGACTAATAGAATTCTAACTTATTTTCTTATTTTCTAGCCTTTTTGTCAGAACTTTGGTGAATAATTTGTATATGTTTGAAAGCAGGCTGATCGTTCGGTAGTTTTTAAGGTCTGTGATGTCCCCTTTCTTATGCAATAGAATAATTACTGCGCTATGCCACTGAGTTGGAGTTATTGCTTCTATTACACATTTATTAAAGAGTCTTACTAGAGCCTGCAGGAGTTTTGTCCCAGCCAATTTCATAGCCTCAACTACATCTTCACCAGGAGATTTATTGTTTTTCATTTCATGGAGTGCTTTCCTTACTTCATTCGATGTGATGTCTGGAATTTCTTCTGAGCCTTGGTTCATCACTTGGGGCATGTGTGATTTTCAGCACGCTGTCCCTTTTCTTCATACAGCTGACGGTAAAAATCTTCTATAATGTTCAGAATGCCTTCCCGGTCGCAAATAATTTGCCCTTGACTGTTTTTTAATCTATGAATGGTTTTTCTTCCAGTGGAGATATTTTGTCTAAGAACTTTTAGGCTTTTGTTTTCTTCAATTGTCCTTGCTATCTCTCTAGTGTTGTGTTGTCTAATGTCTTTTCGAATTTCCTTTTATATGTCCTTATTTAGGTGTTTCAATCGGTCAAAGTTTTTATCGTATTTTTGCTTTAGTTTTCTTCTTTCGTCTAAAAGGTTCCTGGTATTTTGACATAATTTGTTATTTCTGTTTTTAACTAAGGTACAGCACTTTTTTCCGCTTCTTTTATAGCATTTACTATATTTTTGTTCATTTCTTTTATGTCTGTTTCTTCCATGCAATCTTGTGTCGCCAAATTTCGGGTCACGACTTATTAATATTTCGCAATGCTTTCTGGAGACTTCCACTTTTTACTCTTGTTTTTAAGAATCATTTTTATTCTTTCCTTCTTAACATTAAAGCATGCCTTCGCTCGGATCTTTCTGTGGTCGCTTCCGACCGAAATTTCACTCAGTACCGCTATATCCTGAATGACCACCCTCCTTCTGTTTGTGATTATGAAGTCAATTTCGTTTTTAGTTCTTCCGTTTGGGCTCTTCCATGTCCATTTGCGTTGTGCTTCTTTTTGAAAAAGAAGAAGATGGAATGGAAAAAGAATCACTTTCAATCTTCTCTAGGTTGGGAATATGTTTTTTGTGAGCGAAGAAGCCCACACCGTCATATGATGAGTCTTCCTCTCCTTTGAAGTGGAACTTGTAGCCGGACCTCAGAGTGATCTTCTCCTCTACGTTTCACCTCGCTAATACCGACGATATCCCATTTGATGTCATTAAGTTCCACTTCCATTTCTAATAATTTTGCTTCTGATGAGAGAGTTTGGACATTATATGAGGCTATATGCATAAGTTGTCTTCCTTGGTGGCCTGATCTCTTCCAGGGATTCTTAGCACCCTCTGCTCCAACTCTGTTCTGACCGCCACCTTGGTCAGGGACATTGGAACCGCCGGGGACTGAGGGTCGTGTGTAAGATGTATCTTCCATGTGAATGAATGAGGGATATTTGGCCATAATTCGCCACGCTGACCAAACGGGTTGGCGAATGTAGGTAGTAGGAAGGGAATGTTTTGTTTGGTGAGGAGGTGAGGGTGGGACACTGGTTTCCCCCGTATGGTATTGGGAGATAAACCAAGGCTCGCGTGGGCAGGGGCGCGTCCCTGAAGTAGATCCGTCATCTATCGGGATCATAGAGATAGGGTAGTGGGTAGACCCTAAACTCATATGATCAATTTTATTTTAAAGGGCTGTTTGGAGCATTTTCAATTCCTATACATTCGAAATAAAGACATTATTGAAATACAGTATACAAGTTTCTCGATTAAGCAATTTATCCATTACATGAGAACCATCGAGAAATTTTTAGGTGTAATTGACAAATAGGTACCAAAATTAAACGATTATATCCCCGCAATGACGCTTTAATTCTGTTCTATTTTTAAAAGCTTGTATTAATATTTCAACCGATTTTAGGGAAATGCGAGGCGAAATCGCAGAGAAACAGGAAACAGTATTTTCTCAAACGGTGACTGAGGTCTCGTGTTACTGGTTGTTACAGTTGTTACCTTCGTCACGGGGGTTACTGTTTGTTGTTGATGTTGTCGTTGTTATTGTTGTTGTCGTTGTTGTTGTTGTTGTTGTTGTGCACCACCAAGTTGAAACGGACAATGGTATAAACTTTGCTCGTACGAACTCAATACAGACAGCGAAGCGCACTGGTACGGTACCTACAAAAAGGTGAATGCATTGTGGGCAGCCGTCACTGGCACTGAGGCTCTAGGTATAGTTCTAGCTGCGCAAAGGTTGCGGACAATTTTATTCATCTAAAACAATTCGTCTAAAACAGTGAATTCAATTTAAAACAATTCATCTAACGGACATTAAATCTAAAATACAATTCATCTAACCGAAAGTTCATCTAATACCAAAAAAACAATATAATTATTGCCCCACAATATCTAGGAATAATAATGGCATTATTACTAGGAAGTATTACCATATCTTCTAGAATTGCGCATAATATTCATATTTATAGTTGGTAATATTATTTGAATTCTCTTCTTTATATTATGTATAGAATGTATATATCCAGCTCAATATAACAGACGAGATAAATTTTTTCATGATATTGGGTGGGGGAAGCTGTTATATTTTTTAGAAGGCCTCAAATATCATGTGGAAAAAGAAAACTTTTATCATTTAGACGTAAAACCTGTGCTAAACTTTTTACTAAACAATTATTCAGACGAATTATTGACGAAATTAAAGTATTGTACGACAACTGACAATGGCGTAAAACGAAGCGTCGCGGATCCGATGGTTTCCTTATAGTTTTTCGTTCATCATGTGATTTTACATAAGGATAAGCTATTCCGAAGAATCCGGTTTTTCCAGAGAGCTGGAAAATTCCGTGGAAAAAACACGTGTCCTTTATCAATAAAAAAGTAGGTTACTGTGCGGAAAATCGAATAAAAATTACTGAGACTATACGTCTTCAATGGTAGAATATAACCTACAAGAGTCGTCGTTGACACTTTATTAGTTGCGGGGTAATTGAATTACGCACTAAAATTTTCTAAACTTCTCAAAATGTGACATAGTCAGAAAAATCTCTTGATCGGATCTAATTCATGAGTATTGTTTGCCTTTACACTGAACGAAAAAGGTACGTGATATTAATAAAAAAGTACATCAAATCAATGAACGTCGACATTAATTTCGGGCCGATGACGAGTGTTGTTGATTCAATGAACGGTCGTACATAAATTTCTCTGTTCATTAAGTTACGATTTCTGTACATTGAGTCAATGTACAGTAGACATGGATCTATGTTGGCGGTTATTAATGTGATGTTTGCTATGTGTTAAACCAATGAATTGTGAGCATAGATCTAAGGTTGCCGGACGTTAATATTATGTACGACATACGTTAGGCCTATGATTGCTGTACGTTAAATTAATAAACAGTGAGCATGGATCTATGATCGCCGGTTATTGATATTACGAACGATCAACATTGGCTTATGATTGCTGTACATTAAATCAATAACTGGTGTTGATAGACCTATGACCTCCAATTATTAATTGCAGTGACTTTTGAAAAAATATTGTATGCAGCGTTTCAGAAGCATTGGAACGCGGAAGGTGGAAAATCTTACTAATACATACCACTTTCTAATTCTTCGCAAAGGGATTTGCAGAATAATAGCCTTTTTTGCAACATCAATTTTTTATTGCATCAGAAACTCATAAATCATATGAACCTTTGGGCTCTCAAGCGACACGTCATGTTTATAAAATGCCTTTTCCATTTGGCAAAACTTGGCCGATGGCACCAAATATCCATGGATCGCCAATCTGAAAAAAGAAGGGGAAATGGTAAACCAAACCTAGATTTACGCTTTAAAAAAATATTCGTTTTATGGCGTTAGAAAAACCTTAGTTAAACACCTTACGTTTTAGAACATTAACAGGTGTGTTTATAACTATTTCTACATAAAACAAAGTCCGAGCACGATGTTAAGTACAAAAAGACATTACAGTTATTTAGCAACGAATATTCATTATCTGAAACAACGATTTAAAGAAAATGTTTTTTAATGTTGAAGGTTTAAGAACAGCAAATTTTCCTTTTTTTAAGTATATAAAATAGAACTTACTTTCATGACAAGCATCCTCAAACGCTTTATTTAGAAGGCCTTTAGTAGTTTTATTTTTCATGTGTCCGTCTTTCTGTAGAAATGTCACTGTGTGGGGAAACCATTTTTCCCAATTATTTAAAAGTAATTCCCAATTTCCGAAAGCAATCTCATAGTTTATACTAACCTAAAAAAATAAAAGTGTTATAAGTAATACAAAATTAGACATTTTCCTAAATGATTCGAAAGAAAAATAAAATTTTAAGACTACCTACTAGTAAGAGATTGCATAGAACTGTGTCATTTCAACTTTCCGATAATGCTAATACTTACCAATTTTCCATTCTTAAAGGGAAATGCTGTCTTTCTCGAGCCTGTTCATCTATCACACAATAATTTGGCACAATTGGTATAATAGTTAGAACGCTGTACTGCCTCTTCTACTTTATCAGACCGACTGGAAGAAATTCAGAAGAATTCGCATAAAAAGTGGTACAAGCAGAGAAGTGTACGACGGTGATTCGTAATATTAATGTTCGCCGACATCGTTTCAACTTCCGACAACATTAAATCTGATGCGTTTTTAAAAGTTAATGGCTGGCTTCGTAAAATCAATGTTTGATGTTCATTGAAACAACAAAAACCGTTCATAAATATTTTGTTTGCTGTTCATAGATCTATGACGAAAATTTATCGTTATAATGATGAAGAACGTTGTTTAATAATCCTCAAACATTAACTCAATGAATTTTTACATTAGATTAATGGATGAAATATTTAATTCTAATGTTTTGCGTTCACTGTTTAATGTTGGCTCGTTTATCGGTTCAATGTATGAAGTCATAAGTTTATGACCAGAAATCGTTCTAACAATCACCGATTCATAATATTAATGTTCACAAAAATGACGACGGCCGTTCATTGATTTTACGTACGAAATTATTTTCTGTGTAGCCTAATATAGCCTCGATTAAGCCTCGACATCTCAAAAATTGCCAATTATACAGCTTTCCAAATAAATGCTTTTGAAAAGAGTTCATGAACAAAATAAACAACTTCAAGAATTTTCATCACAGAGATTGCTACTTTTCGGGATTAGATAGTACCCTGAACAGGACTCATTCTAGAAGAAAAATATTTTCGACAATGTTTATTACAGCCGGACCAACAGGTTCTAAAAGTTGATGAACAATTCAAAAATTAACAAACTTGTTCATGGACAATGTATACACACTACCGCTTGGAAGGTAGCTTATGCTGTTTTTACTTTCTCATATGAGGTACCCATATAATAAGAGGAAGTATTGTAAACGTGCTGATTTTCAGAATTTGAGATATTGGCATTTCTGGAGGTTTTAAGGTCCCCTGAGTTCGAAAAACATGTTTTTGGGAAGATGTCTGTGTGTATGTGTATGTATATGTATGTGAGTGTTTGTATGGTGTATGTGGTCAACGTTTCCCCATAGAAAATATAAAGAGTGGAAAGTTGAAATTTCGTGTTTTGTCACATTACTCTTGTCATCTTTAGATTTTTTGGATTATCTCAGAAATTGGTCCAACTTTTTTTTTAAACTTCGTATGTTTACTTTACTATACCATTGTTATTGATTGCACTATCGTTATCTTGACTGATCTTCTGCGAAGGGCCCTTTAGTCTAATTTTCAGTTTTTCTCAATTTTCTCCTAAACGACTTTACTGATTCTTACCTAATTTTAGATTTAAACTGATCCGACTAATAGCTACAACTTTTATTTGAAACATTTTTTTTCTAAAACTGCCGTAAAAGGCACTTTAATAATGTTGCCATGAATATTTAGCTGGGCCATATGAGAGTCTTACACATCGCAATTTTTTTACAAAGGCGGCTGTAATAGCGAAAATTAGAACTCTCTGCGATAAAAATTCTTGAAGATATTCTATTTGTTTATTCATTTTTTAAGCAACACTAAGTTTGAAATGCCGTAGAATTGACAATTTTTGTGATATCGAAATTTTAAAAAAATTATAAAAGTCTAAGTTGAAAGCTAACAATCCTTATTAAACTAGAACCGATCAATAACTTTTTCTGCCCTATATTACGATATAAACATTTTCGCAAATTTTAATGCATAATACAATAATTAGTCATATATAAACAAAGTAACAGCGACGGCTCTTAACTGATATATTCTGCTCGTAAGGAGGGTCAGGTTTAGTAATTATCACTAAGTTTTTTGAACTTCAGACCATTTTTTTAATTGATAAAAATGACGCGGTTTTTTCCATTCCATTTTCCAATTATCCGTAAAGACTTGACATTTCGAAATAGCATATTTTTATGTAAAATCGCATGATGATCAAGAAATTGTAAGAACATTTTTTGCCACTTATTAAAAGAAGAAAACCGTTTACTACATGCAGTGTCAGTTTTTGAAGATTTTCGAGGTAGGTCACCTTCACCATCTGTAATTTTCGCGTTAAGACAAATGTTGAGATTTCAAGTTCGTTTATTATTTTTTTAAATATTTCTTAAGTTTTAGAGAAAATTAACTATTTCCATTCATATCCGCTAAAATACTTGGCCATACACATTTTCTGCATTCCGTTTGCTCCAGAAATGTACTCAACATGTTCCATCTAGTGGAACGTTCGCAATCTCTGCCACGTGACAAAATATCTTCATTCCATTGTCTAGAATGAATACTAATATTTAGAACGTTTTCCCAACTTCTACTGGATCCAACTTACTATCAAAAATTATTACAACTTTTTTCATATAGCAGTAGCTATGCAAACAAATAATTATTCTTTCGCCTCAAAAGTTGTTCACACATCGAAGACAGAACATTCTTAGTTTTATCATGCATTATAACGTAACGTTCTATTTAAAAATCACGGCGATAATCCGAATGGAACGAGCGCAAAAGACCCAGTGTTAATTTTTATCTTCACACATTAATGAGAATTTCATAAACCGCTGCCGCCGCCGCCTTGGAAAGGAAAAAAATATAAACATTTTGTATTAAAAAAAAGGAAACGGGGAAGAGTGAAAAAGAAAAGGACGAACAACAAAGAACAATAACTCCCGTCCCATAAAAATTTCAAGCACACAAATTGAAAATAGAATTATAAGAACTAAAGCCAAATTGCGACGCGACATCGGGCGAACGGGGAAGGGGGTTGTGGGGGTGGGAGTTGGTACGACGCTAAAACAAAAGAGTGAAGGCAAAAGCATTCCATATTATTTCCAGGAGGGTAGTCAAGCGTCGCCAAGTGGATGAATCTAATAAAACAACCCCTTCACATTCTGATGTTAAACCATAGTTATGCATATACACGGTATCCGCAAGTGTTATCAGAATGTGAGACTTACGAACTTTGTCACAATCTCTCTCTCTCCCTCTCTCCCTCTCCCTCCTGCTCACTCTCTCTCTCTCTCTCTCTAGCTCTATCTTTCTCTCCCGCGCGCTCTCCCTCTGAAGGTGGTGTATATATTGTGCAAAATATTATTTACCTTGCAGACAAAAGACATACTGACTCCTCCCATTTCAGGCCAGTGACTAATGATAACATGGAGGGATGAGGACGAGGCCACGCCTACTCACCCCTCGACCGGAGGATAGAAACCGTAAGGTGGGGAGAAGGAGGAGGAGAAGGAAGAGGAGGAGGGTCGGGAGGGGAAGGAGAGAGGGAACTGTCAAAGTTCTGTTAGTGTTTACCCTACACAAAGCCTTTGCCTTGTAAAAAATGAAAAGCACCCTTGTAAACTGTTTTATCCCCTTTCAGTCCGCTTATACGTTAAATTATTATTATTATTATTAATATTATTGTCATCATATATATATATATAATACCATCATTACAGTAAATGTATATCGTATTAACTACACACATATTTATATTACCATCTATATAGGATTTAAATTGGTTTACTTTGGTAATTATGTCGAGACATTGAGAAATTTCTCAGTGAGTGAATAAAAATTTTCTAAATATTCGGGTATTATATTCTACTAAAATATACTAGTATTAACATTCGATTCGACAGATGACGACAGTTCATAATCTATTTTGCAAGCTTAGGAAATACTGGAAAATAGTTTTCTTAACAACACTGTTAATTTATTAGGGAGTTATTGGAAGTTTCAAAATAGTGACAGCAGTAATAACAACAGCCGTATATTAATAGTGCGGTGTCGTTATCGCGGCCGAAAAAAACGAGTTATTGGAAATGCTTTTTGGTTTTGTGCTATTTCCTTATTTCTAACCTTACTTTTAAACGTCGAATTGTCAGTTGGCGGATGACCCGATTGTTGTTATTTGTTTGAGTTTGAGGTGAAGACAGACAAAAATTAAAGAAGCAGGTCGTCTAACTTTTTTGTCCCTCATTGTTTTTTTAAAACAAATTCACAACTACTCTACTCGTTAAAAAAATCCGGAAATTGAAAACAAAAAAGCAAAGACGTAAACAAACCATAGAGAATGCAAAACGGTTAGTTATAAAAACGACAGATCTAGTAAATAGTGCACTCCTTGTCTTGTCTTGTCTTATTAAGTTAACGTCTCTTTTACGCTGCCAGGGCCAATTTGGACGGGACCTACAGTTTAACGTGGGCTCCGAACCACGGTCCTCGAGCACGGTTGTACCCCCTTAAGGCTCTCACCCCAGTTGATCCACTCCGTGCTCTACCGACTCAGGGTGTGTGTATCCTAGTCCCGCCCTCCTACAGGATATCCGATCCTATCCGGCCTGGTTACCGGCGTGAATAGGAACGGGATTTTGGATACATTTTACACACTTCCCGCAACACACACAACATCCATGGATTACGTGGGATTCGAACCCACGACGACAGTGTCCAGTGACAGTGACCACCGCCGCCCCTAGTGCACTCCTTATTTGTTCAGTAATAAAGTCTAGCACTATCACAATTACGGGTAGCAGTATTTAGTTGGCCACTGCGCATGCGTATATGTCAGAATAGTGCTATCAGTATTACTGCTACACTTTATTATACTTCCAATAACTCCCTATTGACAGTATACAGAGACACAGTATACAGTTATACAGAAGCTATCATCTTGTCATTTTCAAAAAGTATAAAAGTAGTAAATGGATGTGAATCAGTTTTAAAAGTGCTGACGATAAAAGTTTAAGAGGGAGGAAAGTTATTTAAATTTAATAACGTTTTTGAAAAAGAGGTTATTTGATATCCTTTAAAATCCTCCAAATTCTTTAAAAGTGTTCTAGAAATAAATGGCATGGCATATGTTCTGTCTACCGTGAATGTGATGAAAATAAAGATTTCTATCGAGTCCAATGATGGATCCAGAAATTTTGAGTCTTATAAATTGCTCCGATTATATGGGTTAAATTGAAAAGGTTTTCTCAATTAAAGTAAATGTAAATACGTGCATTTAACTAGAAAAGAATTATGATCAACAGAAAATTTGGACAAGTATTTCAATTACTTTTACAGTAGTTTTAATAATTTCTTCAGATGAATTTACTAATAATAATCAGACTATTGTTTATTAAATATGCTTTTTTTAATTGCATATTGCGGACTGTTACATTTGTAAATTTTATTCATATTAATACGCATAATTTGGTAAATTTTCATGCAAATTAACATTTTTATAGTTATAAGTATGATTCATGTCTACTGTGAACTAGAAACATTTCATTTACCGCATTCTCTGCTCCATCGAATAAATCTCCCTATGAGTTATATAATTGACAAAATACAAACAAATTAAATTTATTACCCACTTATCGACATTGCCATAAAAATCTAATCTGTCGCTTTCGATAACAAGTCTTTACGCGTTAATTCTTCTGGTTTCTCCGTTCCAAAATCAAAATAATCGCCATTTATGAAACAATAAGTTATCGACATCATATCAGTTTTCGTGGAAATTCATAACTAAAGGCCCCAACAGTTTGTCGAATGTTTAATCGTTTGGAATAATCTTCAGATTAAACTTCGGTTAAGTTGTGGTATTTAGTTATTTTCCGGATGGATAAAGCCAGGCACCTGATGTTTGAATAGATTAAGTTCTTTGATTCGCGCGTTTTAGACAGGCGCCAGTTGGTTTTTTCCTCGTATTTAATCGACAGGCGCATTTTGTTATTAGATTCGGTTAGAGTAAATAGGCTTTTGCAATAATCTGCAAGTATGTTTCGTCATGTATATACATAAGATAATCAAAATGTATATACATAACACATTACACTATAATCAGAAAATAAATTGTTAATTATACTTAACAATGCTGCAGATGGAAATATTTTACCTTATATAAAGTAAATAAAGAGAACTTTTTGAAGAATCAGTTTTTAAAAAAGGAACTAGCTAAGTAAAAATGTATAATAGTCAAATGAGTATATTGTAAAGAAATGCGAACAATCATTACTCTGCTTTACCTGTGTCCTTTCGATGATTCCATATAAGACGCAACACTGTAGTCCAAGGACTACAGAATTCTCGATGTTTCTAAATATTGAACACGAGAATTTTCTAGAGTTTCCCAGAATTAAAAAAATTTTCTCACGTAAAACGTTGCAATACTGAAGAAAATTGGAAAATTATTAGTTGCGAAGCCTGTTCAAGGGTTACTGAAAGCAATAGAACTCAAATGAAAGAAAAATTGCGATATGTAGGACTTTCTCATATGGCCGAAAAAAGTATTCATGGCAACATTATCACCGTTTTATAAAATAAATTTAGTGTTAAATATTAACATTTTCCTCTATTGGTAAATATTTCTTTTGGTTGTTTGTTAGATGACAAAGATTTCTGAAAAATGTTTTTGATTGCAACTAACTTTATCGAAACAATAAATAAAATTATTTATATAGGTAATAATATAATAGGTATCAACAAATTTCAATGTTTATACTTCGAAAAAAGTCTGCGTCGGATCAGACGGTGGAAGTGAAACTTCTTTGGCCATATGCACACACTCACCGTCAGACAGGATATATAAATGACATATAAAAGATAATTTTTTTTGCTGCCGCAATGGTCTCCACAGATTCGCGCGTACGCCGCCTCGAGCCCGTTCGTCTTGTGTTCGAGAATTATCACCCATTCGCCGCGGAACCAGTCTCCGTGCGCCGTGGGCTTTGATCTCTTCCGGTGTCTCCATGTTCTCATCTGAGGTGAGGTGAGGCACGACGCGTCCTCACTTTTCTCTATGTCCATGTCACGTAATTAAACAATACAGCTCACCGTTTTTTCGCCGCTCGAAGTTATTGTTTCTCGCCGTTTGAGGTTAGGTCAGGTGTCAGCTGTCCGACAGTCTAGACGCTCTCCGGTGTTGCCACGTTGACCTCTTTGGTAGCACATGTAAACGATTTGGCGATCGGCTCGGATCGCGAGCGCGATGGAAGAGGTACATTTTACGCGCATTCTGGCAACACGGCTTTGTCCTCGGATTACTTATCACGCGTGACGCGGTTTTTCGACCAACACCCCATCCCAATGTATACAACGTGCGCAAAGAAGTTTTACTTCAATAAGAATCCAATCATCGACTTGAAATAAATATATAAATAAAAACAATTTTACTTGATGGTTATCGACAGGTATCAGTTAGACTGAACAATACACTACAAAACGATGTGCCCTTTATGGCAATTTTAGATAAAATGTTTCAAATAAAATGCATAGCCATTAAACTTCAGTTGTGAGATTTCGTATACATCACCAAAATCGTTTTAAAAAAAATTGTACAATAAAATAAAAATTCTTAAGAGTACAGTGCGCTTTGGAATAGTTTTAGGAAAAAATATTTCTAATAAAAATAGTGTAAAGTTTCAAACATACATATAAATTTAAATTCAAATATAAAGTGTACTGAAAACATTTCGCACTTTTAAAACAATTTTGAGAAATTAAATATGTTCAAGAGTAAACTGTCATTTAGGGAGGTTTAAAAAAAAAAGTTTCAAATGATAGTTGTAGCTATTAGGTCAGTTCAAGTCTAAAATTTGTTAAAAATCGGTAAAGCCGTTTTGGAGAAAATTGAAAAAAACTGAAAATTCTCAAAAGTAGAGGGCCCTTCGCAGAAGATCAGTCAAGATAACAATAACGGCAATTAATAAGAATTGAATAGTAAAGTAAACACAAAGTTAAAAACAAAGTTGCACAAATTTTTGTGATAATCCAAAAAAAATCTAAAAGTTACAAGTAAAATGCCCCTTGCCATTAACTAATGATGAAATTTAGGTTGTCGCGAGTTTTCAGGGTTCCAGCCTAAATACAATATTTGAACTTTCCACTAATTATGTTTCTGAGAAAACGGTGACAACATACATACACACATACATACATACACACACATAGACATATTTCCAAAAACATGTTATTCGAACTCAGGAGACCTCAAAATATCTAGAAATGCCAATATCTCAAATTCCTAATATCAGCACGATTACAGTACTTTCTCTTATTATATGGGTACCCCATATGAGAAGAATCCACATTATATTAAAGGTTACTGAACCTACAGGCTTGTTAAATGGTTTAGAAATTGTACAAAAGAAAGACCAAGATCAAATATTAATGAATATACATAAGAAAAATAGTTTATAACAAATAATCACCTCAAATATATTTTTAGAAATTTTAATGACTACGACTTGGCGACATCGGAAAACATCCGGAAAACTCCTCAACTGGTGTTTGTCTGCCGGTATCGGCCACTTCTTCACCGCACTTATCTTGTCCGCATCAACAGCAACTCCTTCTCTGATGAACTGCATCTAAACGAATATTTCGCAACTTTTGCCTGTCTATTTTGATATACCACTAGTACTTATTTTCTCAGAATTGGTTATTATTATTTGTCAAAAGACAAACTGTAATGCACAGAATGCATTGAAAATGCAAATGAAGGAAATGTATAAATGCCTCATACTCTCGTGATGTCCCAATATTCCCTTTAAACAACTTTAAAAGTATATTCTACCAACTCCCATATATTTTTATACTTCTAGCTTATCTGGAAGTGTCTAAATTTTGGAGTGCAAGATATTGCAACTATTCAAATTAAAGAAAGTGAAGAGCAAAACAAAAATGGTAAGAAAATTGGGCCAGTTCGGACGCCGACTAGTTCTTTCCGGTGCAGCGGTGGTCAGAAATTTCTCGGGTTCGAGGCAAGTTGCTGCAAACTAGGGCAAACAATTATCAGTTTAAGTTAATTTAGAGGTAGGTTGACTTTCGTCCGAATCGTTATCAGATCTATACCCGAAAATGTGTTTTATTCAGTCAGACTAAAGCTCTTATTTGACTGCCTCTTGCAATCGCTAGCCAGTCTTTATGTTTGTTTCGGTTTCATTTTTTAGAGTAATTTTGAACAGTTCACAACTGACACAAAACCGAATGCCCAATGACAAAATTCTGGAATGGTTCTGAACTGTGCATAAATCGGAAACACGTCTTTTTGCTACTTTTGTGTTGCATGTTGTTGTATTGTTTTGTTCTTCGGCTGTTGGTCATTTCACAACATCCCCTGACATGTCGCAAAATGTCGTACGTTCTGTACCACACGAAAATTAGTTCTTGTTTGGAAAATGGATTTCTCATAATGGCGGACCAAGTTTAGAACAACATATTTTGGAATTTTAAAATATCCTTCAAAATCTTGACCACTGTATTCAGTATTAGGCTATTGACTATGTCGAAAATAACAGGGGTAAAAGGAACTAACGAGTGCAAGATATTTTATTTTTTCATACGGTCAGTTGACCCCTAAAGAAATAAAATCCAAAAGTGCTACTAAATTTAGCCATGCGCTTTTGAGAACGGGGTAAGTTTGTCCACTTTTCGATTTTTCGGCTATAGCGCACAAAGTATGCATTTTTCGAAGATATGTGCCGTAAAATTTCTTATAGAGAATTAAATTTCCTATGAAAATAATAATTTTTTTTAATTAAAAAATTTTTTTATGAAATAAGTTTAAAAACAAAGTTAAAAAATGGAAAAGTTTCAAAAAAACGTTTTTTTTTTAATTTTTGTCTATAACTTTTTAAGTATAGGCATTGCTTCATGGAAAATAAAGCTTATGAAATTCTCTTTAAAACGGTGGCTTGTAAGACTTTATATCTTTAATATTGACTGAGATATAAACGTTTGAATTCGGCCATTTTTTCTCTATTTTTTAACTTTTTTTAAATGCTTATTGTTTCATATTTTTACCTGAAACAAATGCATAGTTTTTGCGCTATAGCCGAAAAATCGAAAAGTGGACAAACTTACCCCGTTCTCAAAAACGCATGGCTAAATTTAGTAGCATTTTTGGATCTTATTTCTTTAGAGGTCAATTGACCGTACGAAAAATAAAATATCTTGCCCGCGTTAGTTCCTTATTAACTGACATATATATACATATATCAATAGCATATATAGCTGGTATTGGAACCAGACGATGATGCAAAAGGATATAGTTACAGACGTAGAGAACTTTGTTTTTCATTATTTACATATCGATACCTCTATATCGAAAACCACTTTTTTTACAGTGAATAGATTTTTTAAATCACCATAAATCACACTTAACCAACAACCTATAACCTGTCTGTAGAGATATTGAAATGGATACGCATTACTGCGCATATGCTGAATTAAAAATTTCGAATCAGTTACTACAGTAGTGTAGAACCAGCTAGAATCTAGAATGGTTCATACTCAATCTGAACTATTTCGAACTGCTAAACGGAAACGTAAATATTAGAATTCCAAGTACTTCAAGAAAAATCGAAACAACCTCTTTTTCAAATGCGCATGTACTGCATTCCTAGAATCAGCTCTAATGAAGAAACAAAGCTTTTATATCTTTTTCGCTTACATGTTCGAGGTAAGAAGAAAGTTCCCGAATGGGATAAATCATACATACCACGTTTGGAAATAATAGGAGTGACAGACAGTCCGATTTTGATGTTTCGTGGGTACTTATATGGGTTCCATAGGCGTGCGTAAAAGTAGAATCGTGACTAAAGGAATGTTTTAAAAAATTACTAAAACAGTTTTACAAATAAGAAGATACAAATGCAAAATCAATAAGGATAATACATATTCATGTTTTGTCAAGGTTTCCACACCAGTAAGTCTTTGGAAATAAGTCAGATAAGTCACTCGTGTTCACTACAAAAAATATGTTTGTTTCTGGGAATTACAGCATCTACGTTCATGGAACGAACCTTGGCAAAAGGATTTGTGCATTTTTGCCGTTGTAAGCAATCTTCAGGAATATACTTCGATGGTGTATTTCTGGTTGCCGCCATCATCAACAATACTCTTTTCGTGGCTCGCTTAAAACCACACGTAGAACCATTATAGTTTTTCTTTAGTTTTATTAAGGTCTAAAGCTCAGTTAACCGTCTGGAAAATGCATTTCAAAATATGACTTTTAAATGTTTCGAACCAACGTAATGATTCATGAAAACAAAAGGTTGGTATTTGACAACGCCAGATGGCTTGTGCGATAAGTTCACGATCTGTATGTGCCGCACATGAATTTATGCGTTTGTTCCACACAAAACGTTCTACAGTTTATTTAAAAAAAGGATCCATCGCCAAATGTCATTACTCCTATTATTTCCAAACAAACTATAGAAATGGTTTTTTTCTGGGAAGGACACTTCGATTCCCGAAATTATCTACGCCTCGACTAGCGGTATTCCTTCCGAGCTTTCTTTACATTATGTTAACATATGTAGCAGTTAGTATTACTTAATGTTGTGAATGGTAAAAAATATAATGCAAACTAATAATAAAGTAAAAAATACATGTTTGTGTAATATATATGTATATATATATATATATATATATATATATATACTTATATAGCGGTTTTTTACAGCCGTGGCCGTCTTCCGCATCCCACTCTCCTCTCCCACTCTCTCACATTGCCTCTTTTATTCCTGAGTTCCAGGACTTCCTCGGTCTTCCTTTAGTTCTTCTTTCTTTTGGCCTCCAATACCATATCTTTTTAGGTAATCTATTTGAATTCATACGTCTCATATGGCCGTACCATAGCAGTTGTTTTTTCTCGATCGATTCCATTATGTTTGATTCTACATTCATTTTTGCCCTGATTGTTTCGTTTCTGACTCTATCCAGTATTGTAGTTTTACAGCATCGTCGCCAGTACATCATTTCCGTTGCTTGAAGCCGATCTTTTGCCCTTTTATTCAATGTCCATACTTCTGCTCCATAAGTTACTGTACTTTCTATGAAGGAGTTATACATGCGCTTTTTTGTTTTCTTACAAATCGTGTCATTCCACAGTACTGAATGTAATTGCCTAGTTATTGTTTTTCCTTTTCTTATTTTATGTTGACTATCCTGATCATCCCGTCCATCGCTTGTTATTTTGACTCCTAAGTATTTATATTCGTTTGTGTGTTTGATTAAACCACTTTCAGTTTCTAAGTAATGTCCTTTATCACCAATTATCATATATTGAGTTTTATCTACATTTATTTCCATCCCCCACTTTTTATACGTTTCTACCAACTTCTTAAACATACAACTTGCATCTTCTTCATCTTCTGATATTATCACCTGAGCATCTGCAAATAATAGACTATATATATTCTCACTTTCCATTTTCACTCCCATACTGTAGCATTTACGATTCCAATCAGTAAGAGCCGTATCGATATACATCTTAAACAGTGTAGGTGAAAGGCTACACCCCTGTCTTAATCCTTTATTAACTTGAAACTGTTCTGATAGTTGTTGTCCTGTTTTTACCCTACTTCTATTATTTTTGTATAGTTCCGTATTGCGTTTTCGTAAATGTATGGTACGCCCTTACTTCTCATTGCCTGCCACAGTCTAGAAACAGGAACGTTGTCGTACGCTTTTTTTAAATCAATAAAAATTATATGCAGCTTCCTTCCGTGAGCGATTGTTTTTTCCGCAAGTTGTTTAAGGCAAAGTACATTATCAATGCAGGATCTACCAGGTCTAAAACCACTCTGCTCTCCGAGTCTTTCACGTGTTTTTCAATACGATTTTTAATTATACGACCATACAGTCTACCAATCGACGAGGTTACACTAATGCCCCTGTAATTATCGCAGTCTTTTTTATTTCCTTTTTTATATATTGGACTTATGTAAGCTAGATTCCATTCGTCAGGAATCTCCTCTCCAGGCAGGAGTTCATTGAAAATAGCAGCTAGTACTTCTATAGTGCTATTACAGGAGCATTTTTTAATAGTTCGACTGGTATACCTCCAGGTCCTGGTGCCTTGTTTCATGGTGCTCAAATTTTGTTTTATCTCTTTTGCTGTTATTTCTGTTTCCTGACTCTCTTGTAGGTGTAATAGATGTATTTCTGTATCTTCAATGAGTTCTGTTCGATCTTCAGTCAGCAGATTTTGGTAATATTCTTTCCACCTGGGTAGTTCTATCGGGCCTATTATCTTCGTCTGTTGCGTATTATGTTTAAGTGTTCGTAGAGTTTTCCATGCTTGTCTCGAACGGGAGCTCCCTATCAATCTGTCTATCTTATTGCATTTGTGTACCCAAAAATAATTTTTTGCTTTTGTGACCTCTTTTTTGACTTCATATTTGTATCTGTTGTAAATTCTTCTATCCTCCTTATCGTTTGTAGCAAGCCATTTAAGATAGGCATTTTTCTTACTTTCTGTTAGCTGTATTAGTTCCTCATTCCACCAGACTTCATCCATTCTGTTTTTTATTTTCTCTTGTTGACCCAGAGCCCAGAGCTTCATTTGCCGCATCATGAATACACTTTTGTAATGCATAGTATTTCTCACTTGCTGTTCCTGTGAGTTTGGTTCTTAGTTTTTCGGTTAAACGAAGTTTATAGAGAAAAACAGTTGATTCGTTACTAAAACTTCCTAATTTCTAATTAGGGTATTCGGGAATACCCTAATATTCGTGTAATATAACCAAAAATATATAAAAATGAGTTTTTTTTTAACTTTCTTTTCCTCATATCAACAATGAGTCGCCACTTCAAGAAGATATTAGAAGATGTATCCAAATTTTTTAACTTTGCTAGAATATATCAAAAATTGTGTACTGATAAAAAAACGCGCAAGAATTATTTTGTTGGCCTGTGAAGGTATTATTCTCCGTTATAGTTCTATAATAACACATCCCTAATAATACGATGCTCATTTACAGTTAATAAGTACTATGCTTATAAATACCTTTCAATAACACGTTTCACACGTCGTAAAAATTTGACGTCTAATCGTCAATATCTGATTTCCTTATCGAAGCTACAATTTGTTTCCAATTCTCGGTTCTTTTTTGTAATGTATCGTTGTAATAATATTTATTTTACCGCCTCTACGTGTATACCTCTCAATTGGGCAGATAAACGTTGTAATTAGAGCTTAAGTGCAATATAAATTTTATGTTTTATTGCTTCTCGTATACGTAAACATTTTAAGAGCAAATAATAAGAATTATCGTAGAGACAATATCTGCTTATCCTAAGATTTAAATGGAATCGTGATTCTCAAAATGTCTCAAAATCTCAAACCGTTTTTGAAGTTTCTCGAAAGCTTCCCACTATCTTCTTTAAACATTTCAAACATTTTTTACTACATAAATAAACACTCAACTTTGGTTATATATACTTATTGTTTATCTTAATTAGGGGAATTACTATAGTTAGATTAAGTTGTTCAGGAATCTTTCTATCAAGTGGAAAGACACTTAAAATTTTTTACTAGAGTGAGACCATAAATTGGATGATCTCAATTAATTGATATCACGATGAAAAGTCTTTTAGTCTTTTGTTATCGTTTCCGTTGATTTTAAAATAAAGAATTCAAATAAACTTATAATCGTGTCGAGAGGATCATTGATAATCTGACCTGTACATCTTAATAAAAATTTATTTATAGTGATATAAAGTACCCTTGTTATCTTCACCGGATATTCTTAATTGCCCTAAACCGTTGCCTAAACTAATAATAGTGTTACGGAAAGTCTCGCAACAAAATAAACACAAGTAGGTAGAAATCCGCTATCGACGAATCGATTTCAGTTCTTGGAATTGGAGACTGTTCGACGAAAGTTGTATATCCTTTGGGAGCGACGAGAATATTCGTGAAGCGGCATGCGGCAGGGATAAAAGAGCACGCCGCCGGATGGAGGAGTAGTCATAAACAGCGGAACGTTTCCCGATTACCCGACCTGAGCGGCCGTGCGCAGAAGATAAGTAAACAACCGTGAAATATAAATTAAGTAATAAGTGTCAGTTATTAGTGTAAATAAATTAGTTAAGACACAGTTAATATGTTACTTAAATGCCTTAGCGAATCGTTTTAAAAATTAAGAATAATTCGTGAAACCAACGATTCATCAAAGATTATTTCGAGTCAACTGAAATGAAACGATCAAGAGGCATGATCGATACTCCTTATAATTAATTGCGTCTATTATTCGAATGCCTAATACCCTAAACCTAAAGAAACAAAAAATACCAACCATATCGTCACGTTGCGTATATTAATCTAACGTTTTGAAGTGCTTTTTAAACTAATAGTAAATAAATGATAAAAATCTCCAAACAACAGGAATGACAAAAAAATGTTCTAATCTACTTGTATACTAATACTAAAGAAAAATGTCGAAAAAAAAATGTTGAGATGCCATTAGGCAGGTAATTAATGCGATCTTAATGCACCTCGGAGGCAGTAAAGTTTGTCTTAGCGTAGTTCGTAAAATGATCAGTTCAGAATTCACAACTGAAGTTAAGACTATTCGAACTATTTCTAAAGAGTGAATTATTACACATCGAAATGCACAGTAATTTTACAACATATTTCACGAATGCAGAAACAACCTTCCGAAATTACGCTCTCCACGAAAAAGTAAGGTGGTCATAGTTTGCGGCCGTGACGTTTGTCTGGGCTTAGTTCGTAAAGCGTTGAGGTGCAACCGGAAGAATTTGCTCTACCAGCGAAGCTGAGGCGAACTTTGCTATACAGTTAAAACTTAAAAAAACTGACTTACTCTACGTCTTAGTTAAATTAATTATAATTAAGAAACGTATCGATCAACAGAGATAAGCGACAATAAATACCCGAATTCGCGTGTTATAAAAAAAATGAAAGGACTCAATCGGCTCCGGTTTTAATCCAGGCCGGATTACATCAAATCAAAAATTGCTTTAAGGTATAGATACGTGTCAGAGGCGCAAGGCTCGTGTTAAAACCAAACATATGACATCGGCTCTGCCTGATAGAAACATATAAAGCGGGTAAATTACCTTTCGGACGAATATTTGTCGCGTCCGCGCCAAACATAATTGCAAAATGTGTTTTCGTGTTAAACTCCGATCGGAATCTAACCAAATCACTAAGCATGTTGATTTTGTCTGTGAAAATATTGATGAAATTGTGTCGCCATTTGGATTTCATGCGAGACCGATTTCGATCGAAAATTTAAATGCACCTCAAAAAATATTTTTCTCCTGAAAAATATTTAGTAAGGCAATCCGCTAATTTCATTGAAATTTAAAATAACTTACGAGGAGAAATGAACAAGTGAAGCTATTTTGATTCAGAATTCCAGTTATATAATCGAAGTATTTGATAATTTTATTTTCACATTTTTCAAGGCAGCTAAAGCAATTGGCGGTGATAAAATAACATTAAAACTTTGGTGTCTGTAGAATTATGATTTCGTTTTAACATTAAAAGTAAACATTTAAATGAGATGTTATTATTTACATTAAATATTCAGTTATATAATAGTTATTTACATAACAGCCAGGAAAATCTTACATTACTGAAGAGCAGCTAAATTGAAATACGAGGTACTTTGTGTCAAGTGTTTCAAAGCTCCGAGTCAAGTTAGAGATATTCCTGACGTGTTTTGTATTAAATTTTTCCGGAAATCGCAAAAAACACGAAATATACAAATTTTAAAATAGTTCTACAAAAATCAAGTTTGTCAATTTTATGCAACTATAGTTTCCCACAAAGTAAACAACGAAAAAATTTCATCTATTTTGTGCGGGTGCTGTGAAAACAGTGTATTTTGCGTCTTGTAAAGTCTTTACAGTACTAGTCCGGAAAATTCAATTTTCCTGGGCGCAAATAAGCAGGAAAATACTGTTTCCAAGACGATTCCGGAAAAAAGCAGAAATTTTTTGATAATCTATTTGTAAATATAGGTAATGGAGTTTAATTCCCCATTGAAGCGAAAATAAAATTTTCGCGTTGGTATAGTATCTACATTTCCCGGATATGAAAAACAAATACAGTATTCAACTGGTGCTCTACCTATGCGTTAATCCGCGCTTTGACGATGTGTCTAATTCATCTTAATTATTATTTGTGAAAATATCAGATTAGCAACTATGAAAATATTTGTTGACATCGTCACACGATAGGGATTCGACACTTGAGATCGTTCAAGGAGCAATCCAGGTTCAAGTCACGTTTTAAATTTTCCAACCGATTAAATTGCAACATTTTATTGGTCAGAATTACTCCAGAACCTTTATTAAGCGTGCCAAATTTGGTTTCACAATAAATTCTAGAAACTGGTCAACAAGGTACATCGTTTTCGGTTTTCGAACTTTGTACCACGTGACGTGACACGGCGAAAGGCACGCGGTCCAATGAGACGCGAACTGGTCACAAAAATTTGCAACTTACCGATCCAGAATCGGTTCGTAACTTCATTTGGGAGAACTTTTTTCTTCTCTACAGTTCTTCGTTAGAATCGTGAGGTTCGAGTGGTATGAAGCGTGAAAATAAAAGGGGATTTTTCTGGCACTCATAAGTTTATTTAACGTCGATAGCGATCAATGTGTAATCGAGAGATGAAGCAGCGAAATAATTTTCGTATATAATATACACTTTAGAACTTTAGATGCTAAAGGTATGTGTGTTATCTTAAACCAACGCAAACGAGAGAGGCCCTCTCTCGTTAATAATTACACAACGTTAATTTCTCTATCAAATTAGATGATTAAAATTAGTATTTAATAAGGGAAAGGGTGACAAAAGCAAAAGAATGACGAGAACTCGCTAGAATGGAAAGTGCGAAGGATGGTGTTGATTTCACGACAAACACGGGTGTCGTAATACTGTACGGAAATATAAATATGAAAAATTTGTAAATATTTTCGAATCCAGGCAGGTAAATCAACACAAAGTTGGTGAAAAGCAAGCTTGTTGTTAAACTTTTAAATCCCTAAAATTTAAATTTTACGAAAATGTTTATTCAATATTGCATGCTCATATTTTTATTTACATACATGGGGATTATAATTATTTATATATGATTTTACTTGGGTCATTTTTAGTTCTATAGAAAAAAGCCAGTCTTGACAGATATTGAAGCATTTTTGATCTTTTCTGTTGTCTCATTTGTATCGAACGTGAAAGGTTTCAATCACATCTAGAAAAATAACGATTTTTCTGGGATAACTTCGAGTTGTAATGAGGCGAAAACACTTCTGAAAACCATCGGAAACGAAGAATTATTGAATTTGGATGGATTTTACGTTTTTCAAAAAAAAAGTGAAATATTAAAATTATTTACATAAGAAAGTGAAACAAAAAAGTAGGTCAAAATTGAAAAATAATATAATTTGTAGGAAACAATAAGGCGATTTTTTTGTAAAAATTGAGAAAAACTTACCAAAATATTAGGTTTAAAAATACTTTAAATGTTACATTACATATTGACTCATCAGCTCACTGGAAATGTAAGTGTCAGTATCTCTCTCCTAGCAAGTACTTATACCTAATCATTGTAGATCCATGAATATGTCTACGATCGTAGACGAATCGTCGGATGTCATCTTTTTTGTTTAAACAACACCTACATTCTTTGAATTGGTTTTATTTGGGAGATACCAAGAACTTTTGTCTGTATTAGGATTACACAATTCGAATGTCTTTGAAGAGTTTTAGTGGTGGACACGAGACGAGACCAGTGCTGGTTTGAGACGAGACGAGACGAGACATAATTTCGTCTCGTCTCGAAAAGTCTCGAAGTCTCGAATTTTTTTAAGAAATTACAATTTAAGAATTTTCTTTCGTTCGTTCGTAAAAATATGAGGTTTAAAGGTAGGTATTACCAGCACATTTTTCTAAAATTAAAGTAGGTAATATTACTTTTCAAAATTTGATAATTCTATCAAATACGTAATACTAATTTCATATATAATACATAATATACAAAAGATATTAATTTCCTATTTGTCCCTATAAAGATATATAGTTTATTTCATAAGTTTATTCAATAACTTTGTTTTATAGTTCGTATCCTAACAAGTCTATTTATTAATAATATTTAGTTTCGATTTTGTACCTGTTCTCTATAATCTAATTTCTTTAATTCAATATTTCCTAAAATGAAATATTCTTTATCAAAACATAACATCAATAAAATACTACTGTACATTCAACTTTACCACACCTGTATAGGTACTTCAAGAAAATCAGTAAATGTTATCAAAAAAGTATACATTTATACTTTTCGACTTTTCGAGACACGAGACGAGACGAGACGGGACGAGACGAGACCTGTACCAGATCGAGACGAGACGAGAAGAGACGAGACATAATTTTTGGAAATTTTTCGAGACGAGACGAGACCATGTCGTTTCTCGTCTCGTCTCGTCTCCGGTCCACCACTAAAGAGTTTCGATTTAAGTGGAAGGTTTAAGGAAAACCCGAAGTTGATTTCATTAATATGTATTATGATTATGGTTATAATGGAAATACATATGATTTTACACAGTTTCCGAAACTGAGTTGATATTTCAGCCGAAAAATAATTCCGAAGCCATTTCTACATTCGTAAAATTGTAGTCTAAAATTGTTCTATATTCAATTCTCTTCCAATTTACCTTTTCTAGAATTGAAGATTAATCCCGTCAAATAGGTCTGAAACTTACTAAACAACATTTAACATATCTTTAAAATATTGTCACGCTCAGGGGGTGAAGTCTCCCAGAGGCTTGGGGTGAAACTCTAGAAGAGGAAGAAGTTAGAAAAATATGTGTTTATCCTCGCATCAAAAATAGGTACAATTAGGAATAAAGTACGGGAATATACTTAACGAATATCGTTAGGGTAGAGAATAATTACATAAAAAGTAGTAAAATAATATAATTGACATCGCTACGAAACATGGGGTTTTTTACATGATTTAGAGGCAAGGATGGCTATCATGGTTTCGACGGCAACCGGGATGATGGACGGCAATATTCACTAAGGGCACTGATCAATTAATCCCGATACTGATTTGATTGGATACATTCATACTGTGTAGATCGCAGATTCGGCGATTTTCTTTGACCAGTGTCAATCATCGAATTGCGACATACACTTAGCAACAGGTGAACGTTATAATTAGGTATTCGTGAAACGGTTATTAATTATTGTAAAGTTGAAATTCTTAATTACCTTGACCTCAGGGGCAGTAATTTACGGCGAATATTATTGCGACCACGACAATATCTAAGAAAACGATCTCTACGCTGACATTTTGAGCACCAATTTTTTTTTCGAAAATCTAATTTAGGAATAACCATCCAGAAATCGAAGTGAAAATCCTACAATTCCAACAATGACATCTAATAGATTTCCGAATTTCAAACAGACCAACTGAACTTTATTCATAATCCGCAAGCATCGCGATAATTTCTTTTCATGTCGAAAACATCTAAAAGAGAGACGAAAAATCATGCAGAATTTCATCGCGGCCGTAAAGCTCCCATCTCGCCCCGGATATTTCCCAGTAATAAAATAAATCCACTAAAGATACTTGATTTATTAAGCCGTCTCTCGACTTTCCCCTCTTCTATCTACCCTTACCTCTATACCCCCCCTCGACTCCCGCCGTGCTCGATTTTCCCCAGCAAAAAAGGGAGGTCGTTGCGAACAAAAGCAGCAGCACCGCTAGAAAAATCAATCGACATCCAGCCCGCCGGATAACAATCCCACTTGAAGAACGTGAAAATCCGTACGTAAACCTGATACCTCAGGGGTGAAATGGGCGGGAACCTGGCCGAGAGAAGCGGGAAGGGAGAGGAGAGGAGAGTGGAAAGGCGGGTCTTCCCTTTCATCCCCCTTTGTTCGCCCTCTCACTCTCTCTCGCTCCCGCTCACGCGACCGCTTTGTTTTCTCACAGCGTAGCCGGAAATGTGGTAGCTTGAACCATCATTGTTCTTGTCAAGATAATATTGGGATAACATTTCTGCTACAGATCCAATCTGCGCTCTCTCAGTCTTTTCGCGTCTGCGGGTGTGTCGAAGACACACACACACACACACTCACACACACACGCACACACACACACAAACACATACGCTCTGCCTTATCAGGCCGATAGCGAAGATAACGTGGGGACACTTTAAAAACCTCACGACAAGTCTGACGACCGTTATTGTCTAAGTTATAGTGCTATAGTTATACCGGCGCGGGCAAAAATGTTGATGATGGAAGAGACCTGTCGTCACCTGGCGACGACCACCAATGCGACGCCTCCTCCGCTGGAGACTCCTCTGGACTTGCGGGGTTCCTCGGAGGCGCCCCAGGACGAGAAGAAGCAAGTGTCCAAGGGCGGCAAGGGCGGCCAACTGATCAAGCCGCCCTACTCTTACATAGCGCTGATCACGATGGCGATACTGCAGTCGCCGCATAAGAAGCTCACGCTGAGCGGCATCTGCGAGTTCATCATGACGAGGTTCCATTATTACAGGGAGAAGTTCCCTGCGTGGCAGAACTCGATCAGGCACAATCTGTCGCTGAACGACTGCTTCATCAAGATCCCGAGGGAGCCGGGAAATCCAGGTGAGGAAGAGGGAGAGAGTGGAGGGGTGACTACTTTTCCGTTCAAGTCACTAAATATATATTGCTCGAATTGGATTTTAAAAATGTTCCTGTATTGCACATGGAACTATTCTATAAAAGTTACAAGGATCCAACCGGTCAAGTTCTCAGTGCACCACAAGAATGAAACAATGGGAATAGAAAATACACCCTCGAGTCCAAATTTTTTTTCTTAATTAATCAAAACATAGGCACCGTTTCGCCTCATGTTTTGCACGTTCTCAAGACGTTACGAACCTTAAAAAGGTAAGTGGAATAAATAGCAATAATAATGGTAATGAATATTCACAATACGTTACATAAGATTATTATTTTTGTAAATGTAAGTATATAATAATGTTTCAAACAAATTAAAAAATTTGTAAAAAAAATCTTATGTAATGTATTTGAAATATTTAACATCATTTTTATTAGTATGTATTACTATTATTGATATTTATTGAACTTGTCTTTGTAGTGCTTATAACGTCTTTGTAAAACGTCAAAATGTCAATTTTTTTGGAACTCTTGGGTCCATACATGTCTTACACTTGTCTATACGACTATTAATATTTGTTCATTATTTCGTAAACATTAGCAAAATACGGGCACTAGAGTGAACGTGAGGGGACGCCGATTTGTATTAATTAAAAGCAGATCTAATTTTAAGTAATAAGTATTATTTTAAAATTTTAAAATTGTTTTCTTGAAACAAGAACTAAAACTATATATTTCCATTTTTTAGGTAATATAAAGAAAATACTTTGTTAAAACGAAAATATTCAGTACTATTTCTACAAAAATAATCAGATTTTGAACTTATAAGGTGGTAACTACGAAAACTACTGCTTTTTGTACTCAACACGTTACCTAAACCGAATTTTCTCTTTAAATTTCCCACCACGTTGAAACAAATTTCCTAAGCCGCTTTTACTCTTTGATTAAAGGACGTTGGCAAAATAAAACTAGAACACAAGATCAAAAGATTTTATTCGAGACGCAAATCAAAAGAACAGCTCGTATCAATGTAAATGTCGAAAGACTGGAGGAAGGTCGTCTACCAAAGTTAGTAATGCGCTACAAAGTAAAAAGGGAGAAGTGATGTCAATGAAAGGGCATAGCTTGTATAGCATAATTTGTGAAGAATACGGCCACAACGAATAAATGACTGGTCCAACTAAATAAGCCTTTTTAGGATAATGTGATAAATGGAATGTTCACCTTTTTTGGCCGAAAAGTAAGACAAAACTATTACTCCTTACAATATAGAAGGGACTCAAAAATTTGTTTCTTAAATAAACATACCTGTCCTAAGGAGTTTCGCAGACACATAGTTATAGCAAAACATAATTATTATAGTAGCCGTTTGTAAATTAAAAATTTATGAATTATATTATTTTAAAAATTTTGTCATTTCATTGACCCCAACTTTGCCGAGCAATTTATATTTTTTCCATGTGGCTTTTATTCATTATTTTTAGCGGTAATTCAAATTTGTATCAGGGGAAGTAGAAAAAAAGATTTCTTAATGACGTTGGAAATATACATATACGATTATGTGATATGAAAATTATGTAGAAATGTCTAAATATCACACAGAAAAATTCGACTGGTTTACATTAACAAAAATAAGAAAAATGTAGCATAAGTAAGGTATACATTTTTCGCATTTTTTGTTGAAACTTTGTTGTGCTAATCCCTATATCTTGTTTGTTCTTGATTAGTAATCAAATGATCTATTCAATCATACCAAGACTCTGCCTTTTATCACAACATTGGTTTTTATTTATTACTAGCTTAAGTTTTTATTAACTGACATTTGGACTAACAAATCAAGCATTTGAAATGTAATAGGAAAGTACAATTTTTTGCCTATGAAAGCTTCTCAATAAAGGTACATATTTTGATAAGCCATATCAACCCATGTGTCCGTTGTATTCGAACATAGAGTTGTTCTTTTGTGCTCTTTTCCAGAAAATCTGATTTCACAATTCAGGTAACAAACATTTATTTTATCATTCAGCGATCCCGATAAAAACTCACAAAGCCCTTAAAACATTGTGAAAGAAACTGGCTGGGCACAAGCAGACAGAATTAGCGATTATTAAAAATAAAAATTTGGAAATATTTCCTTTGAATCTTACTATAACGTAAACATGTCTGTTCCCTGGTAGTCAAAACGCGTAGTAATTTACATTAGATTTCTTGACTTCATAAATTTAAATTTGTAAATTCCATCGAGTTTTTCTGGTATTAAATTTGGCATTTCTTGTGTTACAATTTCATTTTACAAACCGTAGGTTCCCTAAAAAAATAAACGAGGCTTAGATAATTTGTTTTGATGCTATGAAAAAACAGAGAACTCGGTTTATAACGCGTTGACTGCAAAAGGTAGTTGGTTATTCTAATTTAGTATATAATTTTAAAATTTAAATATATCGTAAAAATAATACGAGATATTTTTGGAAGCATAACTTTCTTATGGCGGGTTTCGCTCGAAGCGCTGAATCGGTGAGAGGTGTAAACGCCGAAAAACCGTCACGATCGCAAAGGCCAATTATCGCGCCGCGCTAACTGTTTAGTAGCAACCGTGTTACAATTGTTGTTTTTTTTTTTGTATTGGTTGCCTGCTCCATGGTGACGCTAGCTACCAATCGTTTCTACCGCGATCGGCGCGATCCAAACAATCGAAGGCGACCGTCACTTGTATGTCCGTCATTGGCGTCATTGTATTGCGCATTCACTACTTCCCTATAAATCTCCGCAATAAAGCCCCGGCGGACTGCTCACAATTCGATCGACGATCGACATAAGGAAGGGAAGCTACCACACATTGCCAACCAGCAATTTGGAGACAGTATAAATACGTGCTTTCTTTTGGAAGCATAGCTTTCTTATGGCGGGCTTCGCTCGAAGCGCTGAATCGGCGAGAGGTGTTATTGCCGAAAAACCGTACGACCCGGACGGCCAATTATCGCGCTGCGCTAGCTGTTTATTGACAACGTGTTACAATTGTTTTTGTATTGTCGGTTGCCTACTCCGTGGTGACGCTAGCTATCAATCATTTTGTACACAAAATGCTTTAAATGTACAATAACAAAAATTATATCAACAGAATCAGCGTCTAAAGAAGAACCTACCTGAATGTGGCAATTACTTTATTTCGTCTATCAACCGAGATATTTCATTATAAAATTTGCTCTTAAACGTAAACAGACAGTAGACATCTTGGATTGAGATCCACACGGAACGAGAAAATCCTTCACGGAAACGTTTCTGGGCCTACGACTACGGTCCGGAAGGTTAGGTTTGTTTGGTTTGACTTGGATAAAAGTATAAAGAAGAATAAATAGTACATTATATTATACTAGATTAATAAGACGGAGTATCGTCACACGAGAGTTTTAAAGTACGACAAGCGAAGCGAGGAGTGCTCTAATAGAACGAGTGTGACAATACGTCTTATTAAACGAGTGTAATATACTATTTTATCTACTTTGCTTTATTAATTCATTAAATTTTGGCTGTTCAAGTTTTCGTATTACCCTAGGGAATTTTGCGTGGGTTGGTTACACTGACGTCACTGACATTAAAGTTTCGTATTTGAATTTGAAAATCTAGTAGCCCTAGGACAACTTCAATAACTACTTACTTACGTGAGCGAAATGGAAGACAAGAATGTAGATTCATGAAATTTTAAAAGTTATGTTTATTGAAATACTAATAATTTAACCTTGACGTCTACGCACGTCTACGTGACAGGGTGATTTACCAATTTAAGAAAACTAAAAGTTACCAAAAGTAGTGTAATAATATGAATATCATTACACTACTTTCGATGTAATAATGAGATCATTAGTAACGCAAAGTAGATAAAAGTGATTTATTTCGGAGTCGCGCTAACTGTTTGGTGGCAACTCGTGTTACAATTGTTCGTATTGTCGGTTGCCTGCTCTAGGGGTGGCGATTGTGGGTTGAATCTGAGAGTAGCTAGAGCGACGCGATAGCACCGCGCTAGCTACCAATCGTTTCTGTACATGACGTATATTATATAAAGCTATGCTTCCCCTCCCGGTCATTCGCAGAGTGCCTCATTTTTTTTGTTTTAGATTTAGCAGAGAAAAATTTTTCTTTGCATTGCCGAAAAAATAGATATAGTACCTTGTTTTAATTTTCCTTTCAAGAAAAAAAATTCTGTCCGAAAATTTACAAAATTTGCCTAATATTAAATCTCTATAAAATATATAAATAGTTACGTTTAGCAACAGTCCTCTTCAGAGTACACCCAATCAAATATCAACATTAACCTCAAAAGCAATATTTTTGTAGCGAAGCAGTATAATCCCAAATATGGTTAATAGTTAGGCAGTTGAATATTTTTATACTAGTTTTAACTATAATTACTTACCCAAGTTACCCAACTAATTTGGATTGTCTCGCATATTTTTTTCGAATTCTTCCCCTGTATCCGTTTTCTATTGGGATTTAGGTTAAGTTAAGTTATCTGGATTAAATATGAAGTTTTTGTTTTGTACTTGTACTAGTGTGAAAATTCAATAATTCAATTTAAAGAAATATTTTATTTTTACTAACTTATCAATACAGAGTAGTCAAATTACTCTCGATGTTACTGCGCAGATCACTGATTCACTGTTATGAGTAATTTGGTTAGAATGTTTTGATTATATTCCGTCAATACCGAATAACGTCGTTTGATTCATTATAATTAATTATAAAAATGAAATTTTCATCTCCTTGCCAGACATTTCTAATTTAAACTAAAATCAGAGTTTACGCATGTAAGTTTAAGCATTACATTTATGCTTAAACGCTTATGATTAAATGCAGCGGTGTTGCCACTCATCCCGATTTATTGGTCGACACACGAGTCGGTTTGCCACGTCGCCGCCTTTCTTTTCGCATCGTAGAATTAGTGGCGCGTGGTCTCTATTTGTCGAAATAAGTTCTTATTGCATAAGTGATAGATTGTACCAAATAAGTAACGAGTGTTTTTTTTTCATTTCACCTCACAGTAGGCTGCTGTGGATAGTTGTTTGTGAATGTACCTTACTAAAAAATTTAAATATTGAAGTAGGTTGTCATAACCTCACTTTTTTAATAAAAATTGAAACTGCTCCAATCAGTTACTAGTGTCTTGAAAAAGACAGCTTAGCTCTATTAATTAGGCGTTAGATAAATGAGACTAACGAATATAAAGATCTAAATGCGAGAACCTCTGTGAAAACAAACTTGACAACTAACTCTCCGAAGGAACAATAGTTTTCGAATTGCTTGGAACATTTGACTTTTGATAATGACATTTTTTAGTAAGGTGCATTCACAAACACTATCCACAGCCTACTATGAGGTGAAATTAAAAAAGAACCCTCTATATAAGTGGTGACAAACAACTGGACTCTGTCAAATAGCTTGACTATTTGAAGTTCTTAATTTTTTGTAGTCTTTAAATTTGTTTACTTTGAAGAGATAGCGCTACTGTACGATAAGCTAGTTGGGCGTCGTCAAACAGCTAAACTGTTTTAAACTTCTTTGTTCGCAGCGAGATGGCGCCTGTCACTCATCTGTCATAAAGTCACTAAATGAGGAAAGTACCGCAATGGGCGGCCATATTGTGTCCGCGCCGCGCCGCGCGAAATTCAAAATAGAAAACAAAAATTTGCTCGTTTTAAAAGATAAAACAACAACTTGGCATTTTTATTCCCAAAAAGTAAAACCGAAATTACGCGAGAGAAAAATGTACATAAAAATTAATTTACACCTATATACAATAAAATAAACAAATATGACACACTATGACACATAACCCACAATCCACAAAACACAACAATAGGCATGAAACAGGCAGATTGTAGCTGTAATCCGCCATATTGTGTCCGAAAATGTACTTCTCTCTCTAACACGTTGGGACATTGAATTGCGGTACTTTCCACATTTAGTGACTTTAATCTGTCATACAGTGACTATACTACAAACAGTGGTGACAAGCTCGTCCATCCGCCATTAAGATGCAAAATTTTAGGCGCGTTAACACAGGAAATTAAAATGTTTTGTTAAAATTCGATTATTTTTGAGGCATTTTAATGAAATATGATATTTTAATTAGGTGTTTTATGAGAAAGCCGAGTAGCTGCGATAAAAAAATCACCGTTGTATGTAAAAGATGGGTGTTGAGATTAGTTTGACAGGTTAATAATAATTAATATTATTTTATTACTGTTACCAAGTATACAATGATTTTTTTTAGACTTATTTATATTTTAGTTTGATAGATATAGATAAATCAGGGTCGCAAATAGACTTTACAGCATTTTTAGCAGCTTTTTAAAAAATACACATATTATGAGTTTGGATAATACCTGTTCATTAATTATTTATGTATTAGGGACATAATCAGGAGAAATAACACCAAAAGTGGGAACGAAGGGTTACCGAATAAACAGAACAGTGTTTTACGTGACACCCCGCTACATCACACTTAAGACACAATTTAATAACACTTAATATTTACTCTATGTTCACTATTATTCACCATAAACTAAATTAACATCAATTACTACGTTCTTAATAAAGCAAAAACGTTACAACTAAAATCCAAAACAACGTAAACAAAAGAAATTTACCTCATAATGGCGGCCGTATACCACGTGACTAGCCAGGCCAATAAAAATCGATACATCGATTGTCGCCACTGTTTGTAGTATAGTCACTGTAATCTGTCAAACAAATACACATATACGGCGGCAATCGAAAAGTATCATTTTAGATTTTTACGCCATTTCTTCTCCCCTAAATGTGAAACTGTAGACTTTAATGAGTTGAAGTTTCGTATCTGTCGTCAATCCTCGAGACGACGGGATATGATTTTTTTTATTTATGTACCTTATTTTGTTGTATTTTATCTTTATTCATGCTTTTCAGGTAAGGGGAACTATTGGACCCTCGACCCGCTCGCCGAGGACATGTTCGATAACGGCAGCTTCCTGCGCAGGAGAAAGCGCTACAAGAGGCCGTCGCCGAATCTGATGTTGCGCGACCACCACGCGTCCGCGATGGTCGCCTCCTTCCTGAGCAGCCAGGAGAACTACCATCACGGCCTCTTCGCGTACCCGACGATGCACAGCCCGTACCCGTACATACCGAGCATACCTAACAACCTACCGTTGCTCAGTCCGATGGATCTATCGAAACTCGGCCTCGGACATCTCGGCCTCGTCCCTCAGCCGACGACGACGCTCTGTAAACCTGTGCCGGTTCAGGCTCAGAACGCTGAGGCCGAGGAGTTCACCGCCTCGACGGAGATGATCAACAAGAGGAGCAAAAACGGCTTCTCGATCGATTCGATCATGGGCAACGAGAAGAAGAAGGAGAAGGTCGTCATCGAAGGGCCGCCGGACGTCAGGATCCACAACCAGATGTCGGCGTTCTCGCCTCTCTCTCCGGGAGATGACTGGACGAGGTGAAGCTCCTTCGAGTACTAAAGAATAAAGAATGGATTTGTATAGAGATCTTTAGAAACGAAGTGAACGTGAAGCGCACCAATCGTAGAGGAAGTCGCCGAAATAATTCTTTGAAAACTAGAACTCTCGTACAAGTGTTCCAAATGTTGTTAAAACCGTAGATATTTATATAGACAACTCAATTCAGACAGATTTAAGATTCCACTTTTTTTAAAGGAAAATATTTCACTAACCGTCGAAGGCCGATAATTTAATCAGTTTCTCGGCAAAATCCTGTAAAGTTCATTAAATCGCCGAGGAACTTCTACCGAAGTTTGATTGTGAATGATACTCAATTATTATTATGAGATTCTAAACTAATAACTTTCAACGGCGATGAAAAAATCTCCAATTTTAAATGATCTCTGTTGGTGCGTTACGAAAGCGTCCTCTTTTGTGAGACCAAAGATTATTATAAATATAGATATAAAATTATTATTATTATTATTGATTCGACTGTAATGTGATTTAATTGTTGCAATATTTATTGATTAGCTCGTAGTTTTTATAGATTTAGAAATCGAAGAGTAAGATTAGTGATCGTTATATACTATGTATAGATTACAAGTTAAAACTTAGTTTTAATAAGTTTTAAGTGGAAGATAGAAAGTATCCGTAAACGACCATAAACTTTGTCACATTATTCATTGCGGAATATTTCTAGAGTGGATATAAAAACAACCTGATTTCACCTTATTGAAATGTATAAAAAGAATAGATAAAAATAACTTTGTTTAGAATGTCGAGTACCGAATTCGGATAAAAAAATATCTGAGAGATTAAATGTTGATGTAACTAAATTTATGGTGTTGTACGGGTTTACAAATCAGTATTACGTTACAGACACGTTCTAACGTTAATTGTGTTAAATTATTTACTCAGTTTCTTTACTTTTGTTTACCTCATTTTATATTAAAATGGTTGTATTGACTTCAATTATAAATTGCCTAAAATAAACTTTTAAGCATCAGCACAAAACCCGCACAATTTATTTAATGACATTTAATGACGAGCCTATTTCAACTACAATCGAGATCTATGTTGTGGCGAATTAATTAGAATATTTCCAGCAGCACTTTTGGAGTGGTTTAAACTGCAGAAAATTTTTACTGGAGGCAAAACTGCAGGGCTCTAAAAACAAAAAACCCACATTTGCTGTCCGGCATAATAACAGTATTCTACAAAGTGGCAAAGACGCCTCTGTTTGCCGTCAACACTTATCTAAATCATTTAACACCAGACAAAAGGAAATTCGAACAAAAGTGAAGGATATAACAAACAGTCAAATGCGGAAGAGATATGAAACAGAAACCATAGAAAAGAAAGAAAACCATAGAAAGAAGAAAGCACCACGAAAGAAAGAACCATAGAAAATAGGAAAAGAACCCATGTCAGAGAGTAGAACAATCTGGCAGACGACGAGAGGGTAAAGACTGCAAAGAGGAACAGCAAATATGAAATTAATGCCTAAATAAATGATTAGCATTGTGTGACGTAGTTTAAGAAATGTAAAAACTAGTGAAACTAAAGACTATTATGATTAACTGACTTTGTCTTGATTTCCGGCTCATCTGGCACATTCTCTGGCTACAAGTGCTTTTTGTTTTCTTGGAGGCGATTGCAAGATCGTTAACATTTCACAACTTTTATACGTTTATAGCTTTGGTCCCAAATACGTCCAAAAAAATCCGTAAACCTATAAATTTCCTTTCCGAAAGGGTAAAAAATTGGGGCAAAACTCATTTCTGTCGTTTTTATTCCGAAGTACTATTCGACGAGTATATTTAAACCCCGTTTCGTAAATAAAAATAGTTTTTGGTATCTCTCTTTTATCTCGACGTGCATTGAATCAACGGTGTGAGTGCGCTCCTATGCTTTATTAACTAGATTTAGGAATCCGGTTACACAGCGCCATCTCGAGGCTTTAGTTACAAAATGGATGGGTATACAATACAGAAGATACAGTCATGAGATGCAGAACAGACTTATTTTGTTACTAACATAATTAATTTTTTGATAAAAACCTTAAAATATTTAACATTAAACAAATCAATACAATTATTATCAGATACATTTTTCATTTTATCTTTAACATTTGGTACCCAATTTAATATTAATCTCGACTTACCATTATGAACGCTTTTGTTCAAAATATATATATCAAGAAAAATTTTACAACAATTATTTAAAATTTCTGAAACAATGTAACTCGTGGCGATAAGAAAGAAATGTCTTGAAAATGTTACATAATTGTTTAAATAAATTTGAGTATTTTCTTGAGAATAATCTTTATTTTCTTTGTACAAATTATTTCTGCAATTTTCCTGTGGCTTACTGCACACTCAGTCCAGATCATAAACTTCTGTTTATTTGTTCTGTTCTATTTTCAGACAAATCAAATATATCAACGTAATTACCTCAATGGTTACTGAAAAATTGTACTGGTACTTGGATTTGAACAATATTTCTTTTGTTTTCATAAATGAAATTCGAGAGTCAGCCTCACTATTATTCTAGAAGGTTGCAACAATTAATTGGTCATAATCAAGATGATCACGATCAGTCATGATACGAATAGAATATCATCAACAGAAAATGTATTTTCAAATGTTTGTTTTCAAAACATTGTGGGACCGTACATAAACAAGATTAGTTGGATCACTCTCTGTCTGAAATTTGAATATTGCTGATAGAAAATGGACCTGTGCAGTTAGAGAAACAATTTCCCGTTAACAAGAATGACAGAAAATTTTCAGTTACAGAGAGTGGTTAGTTTATTCAAGCGATGTATGGCAAACAGCGTTTTTTGTCGTTGTTGCAGAATATTTTACAATGAAGTGTTTAATGTAATAAAAGTCGCTATTCTGACTGGGAGCATTAACGACAAATTTTATCCAAGAGTAAAACGTCAATTCATCATTTACATTCTTGTCAAAAATGGTCTGAATTAAAGATGCTCTTAGATATGAATCGCAGAATTGAAATAATAACAGAATTGCTTTCTAATTGAGAAGGAACATTGGTGTTCCGTCATAATGAGCTTAATTGCCGGTATTCAATTTTTGGCAGGGCGTTGTTATCACTGAGTGGATCTAACTTTGTTCTATATATGTAAACGAAATTACGGAAATTCCTTGAAGGCTGTTGAAATCATATCAAAATTCTCATTCTTCTTCCTCTTATTCGTTCTCAAATCATATCTGAGCATGTAAGAAGTATAACCCAAACCAAAAAATTTTTAGAAAAGCTCAAACTAGGATAACCCACTACCTAAGAACTCATTTTCAAAATGAAATGTTTAGTTTACTCTAAAAAAATGTTCGTTATTTCACAGATTCGGTAAGATTTTTAAATTGCAACAAAAATGTTAAAACTAATGATTTCTTTTATAAATGATTTATTACCTAATTTAATTTCAATATTTGAAATATGAGGGGCCAAGGACATAATAACGGTTCCAACGTTCCAATATATATGTTGAAAATACATTGGCCTGCAAAAAAATAGAAAAACGTGAACCGAAAAGCATTGTTTGTTCTTGCCTGCATTCTTGCTCATAGTTTGAATTTGGCTGTTAATGATTCTGCAAAAATTACGTTTAAGATAGTGGATTTTTACTTTCTTATATGAGGCAATCGTATATGAAAATTATATCAAAGATCGGGTCGATTTTTCAAAAAGTTATTAGCAGTTCTGGACGTTTTTAGGTCTCCTGAGTCCAAAAAATATGTTTTTGAAAATGTCTGTGTGTATGTATGTGTGGCTGTGGCACGTTTTCCTCCGAAAGTTAAAACCATATCTAGTTCCAACTTTAAATTTAGACTTTGTGCTACAGTGGAACCACCCAATAAGCATTTCTTTAGAATAAGTTAGGATAAAGGAGTATTTATCCTTGCTTCGGTTGGCGTTGTTCAGTTTTTGAAATTTTGTCAAAATTGCTGCAATAACTTTTTCAAACTTTCAATATTTATTCCACCGTCGAATACATATAAAAAAGTGTGATAAAAGTTTTGGCAAAATTCTCTTCACTTACTAACACTTTACTCTTGTCATTTTTTGGTTTTCGGGAATTTGCTCAAAATGATCACCGATATATTTTCTAAACTTTGAGTTTGTGAGTATGAGAATGTGTATAATAAAGTTTAATAACATTTTTGGCTAAATTGTTTATGAAGATTTATAAAAATTAAGTTTAGAATGATTTATTACTTTCGGGTCGTTTCTAGTAGGTTCTCGAGACATAATGGAGGACTATAAAAAGCGAACACTGCGGACGAAGAGATTAGATTAGACGTGAAGCCGCGAGTGAAAACAGTGCGATAAACGGACAAGCCAGAGCGTATAAATAAATTAACAGTTACGAGTGTGATAAAAATTAATTAATTAGGAAATAGTTTAGGTAAATTAAGTAGTGTTAAGGCAGAGTGTGTAAATAAATTAGAATAAACGTTACAGTGGTGTCAGAAGTTCGGATCATGAAGAAGCTACGCGAATTAAATGTGGCAGAGTTAGGAAAAGAACTCGAGGAACGAGAATTGGAAACGGGAGGGAAGAAGCCGGAACTCCAGAACCGACTTACGACGTTTTTGAAAGATAATGGCCAGGAACCGGAAGTTTTCGAATTTGAAGACGACGACATAAAGAAGCAAATTGCCGCCCAGAAGGAACATATCAGTGCTAAAATCGCCGCTCAGAAGAAAGATATTACTGCTCAAATCGCCGGCCAGAGGGAAGACATAATTACTCATATTACTGCTCAAATCGTCACCCAGAGGGAAGATATCACTGCTCAAATCGCCGCCCAGAGCCCAGAGGGGAGCTATTACTGCTCAAATAACCGACTAGATTGAGGCTCATCGTAATGAGATTGAACAGAGGTTAGGCAGTTGGAAGAAGGACTAGAACAGGTCAGTAGCGGCGAGGCGAAGGAAGAAGTATAGGCGGCCGTTCAACATAACTCTGTTTCTACCAATCGAGTGACACCCCCAACGTTCGATGGAAAAATACCGTGGGCCAGCTACAGGAAGCAATTTTAGGCAGCAGCGGAGGCTTATGCTTGGTCTTCTCAAGAGAAGGCGGTCTCCCTAACGGTAGCCTTGCGTGGAGAAGCTTTGGAAGCCCTTCAAACGCTACCCACAGAGGAAGCCGGAAATTACGAGGAGCTGCTGAGGCGACTTGAAATGCGGTTCGGCCAAACACATTTGGAGCAAGTCCATCAATCCCAGATGTCCAATCTTCGTCGGAGATCGAACGAGACCCTGCAAGCGGATATAGCCAGGCTAGTGAGGTTAGCGTATCCCTCGGCACCGGAGCAGATGATGGAATGCCTCGCAGTGCAGACTTCCGTAAGCGGGCTGCGGGGACCAGGAACTTCAGAGGGCCCTGAGACTAGCTCGACCGAAGACGCTGATGGATGCGCTAGCCTTCACATTGTAGCATGACGCAGCAATGGAAGCCTCCCGCAGTCACGGCCGTGGTCGAGCGCTTACAGAGGAAGTAGACACAGAAAAACTCGTGGAGAAGGTCCTTCAACAGATCATGGAGGTGCCAGTATAGCCTCGTTTTCCCACCAACTGGGAAGCGCGTACGTCAGTGGCATCGACGGGAGACCCTATGCCATGCTTGTCGACACGGGAGATACGAAGACGATCGTACGCCCGGAAGTTGTGAGGGACCGTAGGAAGATTAGGGACGTGACGTTGGGACTAGTAAAGTTTGACCATCCAGTCATTATAGCCGAAATTGAGGAAGACGCCATACTGGGGATGGACGTCATGAGGAGTCGTGGATTCCAGATGGATTTCTAACAGCGAGTGTTGAGGATCGGTCAGGAGAAATTGCTGCTACACAATCGCGACAATTTTGTGCTGGATGTAATACTGACAGAAGATGTGATTCTCCCGGAACGAAGCGAAACGATCACCTCTACTTGTCTGAGGGGTGTTGTGGAAGAGGGAGTTCCAGCCGTAATCGAACCAGAAAACGATGACAATCGACTGGCTCGGGGAGTACTGGTAGGGAAGGGGCTCGTTACTCTCTCAAGAGAGGTGCCTGTGTGGCTACCCCATCAATCAGTACCCGGTTACCATTAAGAAGGGTACGAAGCTGGGCACGTGTATAGCCGACTCGGCCAACGTAAGGGGCATTAGTGGTGAAGAAAGATCCACAAGCCGAAGGATTTGAAACAAATTATTTCCCAGACCAGTGCGTTTCTCTGGCCTACACAGAAACAAAATGCCAACGAACTAATAAATAAGTGCCAGGACATATTTAGCACCGAGAATGGAAAGCTGGGAAAGACCAAGGTCGTGACACATAAAATTGACACGGGCGAGACACGACCGATTCGACAAACAGCAAGACGACTACCCTTGGCCAAACGGGAGGAAGCCGAGAAAATCATCAGAGACCTAGAGCGGGACGGGGTCATCGAGCCGTCAAGCAGTCCATGGGCTTCGCCGGTAGTACCGGTGAAGAAAAAGGATGGGACTGCTCGATTCTGCGTAGACTACCGGCAAGTAAACAGCGTCACTAAAAAGGACAGCTACCCGCTACCACGTATCGACGAAACCCTCGATACACTTGCTGGATCCACGATATTTTCGACCCTCGATCTAAAAAGTGGCTACTTTCAAGTCGAAATGGACCCTGCCGACAAGGAAAAGACGGCATTCACCTTCGGTAACGGCCTGTGGCATTTTACAGTAATGCCATTCGGACTTTGAAATGCCCCAGCGACGTTTGAGAGGCTGATGGAGAGCGTGCTAATGGGTTTGACGACATCTGAAAAACTTAGAGGACGTCTTCCAGAGACTGCGAAGTGCGGGGCTGAAACTGAACCCTAAGAAATGTCAGCTCTTCAGAAGGAAGGTCTCTTACTTAGGGCACGTAGTGAGCAGAGAGGGAGTCGCTGTTGATCCGGACAAAATAAGTGCGGTGAAGGAGTGGCCAATACCGGCAGACAAACACCAGTTGAGGAGTTTTCTGGGACTCTGCACGTACTACCGACGCTATGTCCGGATGTTTTCCGACGTCGCCAGGCCGTTGATGAGGCTCACAGAAGAAGGACGAAACTTCTGTTGGGATAGGGAATGCCAGTCTGCCTTCGACGAGCTGAAGAAGAAGTTGACCAGTGCCCCAGTGCTGAGTTTCCCTTTGCCGGTAGGACAGATCATCCAGGACACCGACGCGAGCAATGTGGGAATTGGAAGTGTTCTGTTGCAGCGTCAGGAGGGACAAGAACGTGTCCTTGGATACTTCAGCAAGGTGCTCTCCAAACCGGAAAGGAATTACTGCGTCACCCGGCGTGAATTATTGGCCATCGTCAAGTCCATCGAACACTTCCATAAATACTTGTGTGGAAGGAGGTTTCTGATCCGGACCGATCATGCTGCTCTTAAATGGCTCCTCCAGTTGAAGAACCCCGAAGGACAGATAGCTCGCTGGATCGAGAGGCTTCAGGAGTATGACTTTGTCATAGAATATCAGCCTGGACAGAGTCATGGAAACGCAGACGCACTCTCGAGAAGACCATGCCCCGATGAGTGTTCTCATTGTCATAGAGCCGAGGAAAAATCGGAGAAAGTCTACCGAACTACCGTGGTCGCCGAGGAATGGACACCATCTTCATTACGACAAGTGACAAAAAGTGTCACCTTGCTCGCCAAAACTCAATAGCTATTGGGCACAGTGGGGCTCGTTAGTAGTTGAGGATGGACTACTAATACGTGTACTGGAGAGCCAGGACGGAACGGAGGAAAGACGGCAAGTGGTAATTCCCTCCAGTAAAATCCCGGAGGTGTTGCGGCACCTTCACGACGAATCGTCTGGTGCACATATAGGGACCAAGAAAACACTTCAGAAGGTACGGGAGCGATTCTACTGGAAAAATCGTTTAGACGGCGTGAAGGACTGGTGTACGAAATGTACTAGATGCTTCGCGAGTAATGGGCCAAAAAGTCGACCTAAAGCTCCCATGAAACAATATAACGTCGGAAGCCCCTTGGAAAGGATCGCTATTGACACAGCAGGACCCTTCCCTGAGACCGAGAAAGGGAATAAATATATCCTGCTGGTAATGGACTACTTTACAAAGTGGGTAGAAGCGTACGCTCTCCCTAATCAGGACAGTAGCCGATATGCTCGTGAAGGAGAGGATCTGCCGGTTTGGAGTACCCATGAAATTACACTCGGATCAAGGAAGAAACTTCGATAGCGGTCTATTCCTGAGGATATGTGAGAAGTTTGGGGTACGAAAAACAAGAACCACGGCCCTTCACCGTCAGTCTGATGGGATGGTAGAGCGAATAAATTGAAGTCACAACCGCTGTCTGGCAAAAATGGTCTCGTCACATCAACTAGACTGAGACGAACATGTGCCGTTCTTGTTAATGACCTACCGCTCGGCCGTTCACGAGTCGAAAGCACAAGAGCCAAAGTTCTGTTCTTGCGAGAAATAAAACTGCCTTGTAATCTAATTTTTGGCGCTAGACCAGAAGAGGACGTTTCAGGAGAAGATTACGTCTCCAGGATGCAGAAAAGGATGAACGACATTCACGATCAAGTCCGGTACCAATTGAATATAGCCAGTGATCGCATCAAAGAGCGTTGCGACATCACGCTAAAGAGGGTTGGGATATCGTGTTAGGCTGTACAAACCACACAAGAAACGTAGTTTGTCCCCTAAATGGCAGACCAATTGGGAGGGCCCCTATGTCGTAAAGAAACGGATTAACGACGTTGTCTACTAGCTGAGCAAACTACCAAACGGAAATCCGAGAGTGGTGCATATTTCAATCCTATGGCGCCCTATGAGGGGTCGCACGATGAGGCAGAGATTCACCTGGTAAGAAACACGGTGACCCGGGAGAACGAACTCTCGTTCGAAGAATTTATGAGGGCCTACGAGGGCACCGGCAAGGCACGGTATTGGGTAACCTGTGAACAACAACAGGATTTGTTCCGCGTACCTGAAAAATACTCGTTGGCCTAATCTGTTTCCGCCGACCTGGTAATGTCACGAGGTATCGCCACAGGTTTCAAGAAGAAGTACGGGCGCTTGGAACCACTCAGAGCGCAACTCCCGGAAATTGGCAAGGTTCTGGAACTACGTGACCACGAAAGACACATCTTTTATCTGGATACAAAGGAGATCGTGTTCCTTAAAACATGTTATCAGGATCTCCAGTATCCCCAAGTTAGGTGCTGTACGAGATCAGCTAGACTGGAGGGTTGTCCGAAAGATGCTGGAGGTAGTGCTGAAGAATACCGGAGTGGAAGTTTTAGTCTGCTGCTTTGGACGTGCACCATGTCAACTCAGAAAACGGTCCCCTTATTTTGACGCCACGTCCCGCTGTAAGCGGGGGGCTAACTGTAGGTTCCTGCATGGGCCTACCAGGGATACGTTACGGGACGAAACGTCTCTAAGGCGGGGGCATTGTAACGCGAAATGTAAACAACCAGCGTAAGCGTTCTAGAATCAGAAAATTCTAGAAGAATCATAAAATGCAGTTCCAGAATACTCGCGAATATTCATTTAAAGAAAGAATGATTTACTACTTTCGGGTCGTTTCTAGTAGGTTCTCGAGACATAATGGAGGACTATAAAAAGCGAACGCTGCGGACGAAGAGATGTTTTCGTATTACACTAGGGAATTTTGCGTGGTTTGGTTACACTGACGTCACTGATATTGACGTTTCGTATTTGAATTTCAAAATCTAGTGGCCCTAGGACAAAGTCAATAACTACTTACTTACGTGCGCGAAATGGAAGACAAAAATGTAAAATTGACCTGTATACCCCCAGAAATACGCAATGCTACTCAAGAAATTTATTGAAACACTAATAATTTAACCTCGACGTCTACGCACGTCTACGTGACAGGCTGATGTACGAATTTAACAAAACTAAAAATTACCAAAAGTAGTGTAATAATATGAATATTATTACACTACTTTCGATGTAATAATGAGATCATTAATAACGCAAAGTAGATAAATTTATTAGTTAAGTCATAGGATAAGTAAATTAAGTAGTGTTTAGAATAGTATCAATAAATCAGAATAAACGTTACGTGAAGTTAACGTTCAATTGTAAAAGTTATGACACGCCATTTTTTATTTGCTGTACTACGTTTATGATACAAAGTACTGACAGGATGACTGCAATGTACCAGACTAACATGCGTACTGATGAACTGCTGTAGATATTGGTAATGATTGGGGTTATGGTGGGGGGATGTGTAAAATTTTTCCACGCGCTGTCACCATGCGTATGATTTTCATAAATAATTCTCAATTTGTATTGTGTAGCATTTTTAGGTACATCTATTTTAAGAGCAGGCAAATGAGAAATTACACACACTTCCATCCTCTTCCAAGCGTCAGGCCAACTCTCATTATTTCGATCGAAACAAATGAAAACATCACTAGCACCCGATGGATGGTTAATGTAAAATACACTGTTAACAAGAGCGCTTAATAAAACATAAGTCGATGCTAACGAACCCATGGTTAATGGTAAAATGATTTCGAGTACACTAAAATAATGAGAGCAGACCTACAGAAAAAACCTCAATGTATAAATAGTGATATATGTATTAGTTAGATAGCGGAATACAATTAAAAAACCAATCGTAAAGTAATACACAATTTCTTAAACTACAAGAATAAAATCTTTTAATGGAACAATGGTCCATACATTTAGGTGAATTGGGGCCGAAAGTAGGTGGTGTTGGATTCCAATACGCATCCAAGGTTTCGACGTTTACGATTCGCGGACAAGGCTTATTCATTTCGAAAAACTTATCCTCCAGAAAAGTTGCTTTTTGGTGACCACGGACGTAAACGATGTCAACTCCCAAAAGGTGATGGTCGAGAATTTCATGAATTTTAGTGTATGACACAAAACCGGGTGTGAAAGCCAGTCCATGTATATTGCGCGTTACGAAATTCACTTGTTTCTTATCCACATCCGATAATGACTCGTAGGCTATGGGCGACTCGAACAAGTAGTGACTTGTTTGATGACCGTTGCAGATGGCGAGTTCTTTTGCGAAAAACTCCTTGCCACCACCTGGTGCGGAAAGGTAAAAACCTTGTATGTCTGCGGTCACTGCTTTCATTGCGACGGTTACTTATCGACTAAGTTAATTTTCTGACTGTCTCACTAAGTGGTAGGTGCTCCATAATACAATCGTGGATGATGATGCAATATGCTTTAGTGTTGGCCGGGAACCCCACTCTAGTTTCGATTTCTAGTTTAACATCCACCGTTGAAGATTTAATGCTTTCATCTCGTCGTGAACAATCAATTACGAATAGGGCGTGGTCTTTGAAGTCCGTAAACTCAATCAGTGGTTGTTTCTTTCCACCATCATCGTTCATAAAGTTAGAGTAAAAGTCTGTGTATGCGTGGTAAGCGTTCGCATAATCATTGTTAGCGAAATTGTAACTTTGACGCTCGTACGGATGATACTCTCCATTTAAGAACACTCTTATATCCGACACAGACAAATTATCAAATTTTGTTGGATCTGCATTGAGAAAATTTTTTCTCGCTTTTTGGAATGCCACGATAACGAAGCGAGGACATTCTACGGAATTCGCAGTTTTAACATTCCAAATTTCTTTCATGGAACCCTCTGTAAGAGTAGGTAATTCGTGTAACTCCCACTTTCGGAATGCCATGAGAATCGGCAAATCGTTACGTATGGCTTGTAAAAGTTCAACCTTGAGTATATCGGATGGGAGAACATGTCGTACTTTTAGTTCGATATTTTCAATTGTAAAATCGGCTGTAGTATTTTCGCCAGTATAAATCACACAATTATTATCATTGCGAGCTCTCACTAATCGAATCGTCTGCTTCCCACTTATTGCTCTTCGATAATCATTAAAGATTCCGAAAATAATGAGAGTTAGCCTGACGCTTGGAAGAGGATGGAAGTGTGTGTAATTTCTCATTTGCCTGCTCTTAAAATAGATGTACCTAAAAATGCTACACAATACAAATTGAGAATTATTTATGAAAATCATACGCATGGTGACAGCGCGTGGAAAAATTTTACACATCCCCCCACCATAACCCCAATCATTACCAATATCTACAGCAGTTCATCAGTACGCATGTTAGTCTGGTACATTGCAGTCATCCTGTCAGTACTTTGTATCATAAACGTAGTACAGCAAATAAAAAATGGCGTGTCATAACTTTTACAATTGGTTTAAAATCGACGACGACGAATGTTTGCCACTAATCTTTCTGGAAACTATGGAAAAATTACGTGAGGAAATTGGCATTATTTCAGAGGAGGCATGTTGCAGCAACTGTTTCTTTCGGATGCTCCAAGATCTCGACATTCCCACAAAATGGAGGATCCCACTTCCCGACAACCCATATGTAGAGTAAAGGAAAATGATCGACCCGAGAAACAGCGAGATGACATCTTAAAATTACCCGATTTAATGTATGAGATTAGTCGTAGGTTAAACTGTGAAAAATGCTACATGAAACTCTTAATTATGTTGGGATTACCGAAAGATTGGTCGTATGTACCTCTCCCATCTTGTGATGGACATGACTTTGTCGGTTATGATACTGTTGATTAATAAAAAAAATTTGAACAATTGTTTCTTTTTTAATGCACCTATTAAACAATTTCTGGGTAGTAAATAAAATTTAAATAAAAATTGGTGATTAATTTCTCCTTGACACAACCAGTTTCCACAGAACATAGACATGATACTGTTATGTTCCGTGCCGACGCTCACGCCATCTATCAACACCTAGAACACTAGCAACAGCGCCCTCTATTTACGTCCTCAAACTTTACGAATGGGGAGCCCCCAAGTTCGCAGGTTTCTATGACAGTTGCCGAATTTTGAGCTCTGGCAACTGTGTTCCATGAAATTCTGTGTTCCGTGACAAAAGTCAAATTTTGGGGGGGGGCAAGTCCCAGGGGAGGAGCCCGACCTCGTGGGACATGGTCCCCCACCCCAGGGCTACTTCCAACTCCAGGGGCTTCGCGGCCGGCTCACGACGCGGGAAATTCAAACTTTTGAAAAAGTGAGGTTAGGTACAGATTTGGTTCGCCGAAACCCCTTAACAAATCCACCAGTCATTTGTCATTGGAAGTGGGAGATATTCTAAGGTTTTTCTTGGTGTGTTTTACTAACTGAACCTAAAAGTGAGTACAGTTTATTTCCCACTTTTCATTTTTTAAATTGTTTTTTAATTTTTTCAATATATTTTTTTTTAAGATACTCAACGTTTCTGGTAATATTCTAAGGGTTTATATTGTGTATTTCTTTCATTTTGAAGATCTTTCATATTCACCATTGAAGTATACGTTGAGTAATTGTTATTTATTTCAATAATTTTTTATTTAAAGAAATCCACCAGTCGTTTGTCATTGGAAGTGGGAGATATTCTAAGGTTACTAAGCGAGCATAAAAGTGAGTACACCGTTTTTTTTTTTCTTTTTTTTTTCTTCTAATTATGTTTTTTAATTATTAAAAATTTAATTTTAATTATGGGTTTGTTCGCAGATGGATTTAGTTGAACTAAATAAAATTGCAGTTGGTGACACCAAACCTTTCATTAAACTGCACGAGCTGGAAGTGGATGTACCACAACGAATTTTGCTGACCAAAGTGGTTAACACAGTACATGGACAGCGTGTTGTAGCTGAACTGGAGGAATCCCAAGTATTTTTACCCTCAAGGGCGACGGATCAATTATTACCCAATATTGATAAATTTAAGGACGGGACCTACGGCTTACTCTTCAAAGGACTAAAGGAGATCGGAAAAGAGAATCAAATGGTTTTATTTAATATAGTTAAAATTTAGAGGTGAGTGTGTTTGTGTGTGTGTTTTTAAAAGTAGGAGGAGAAAAAAAAATGAACGTGAACAAAGTTATTAAGAAGTGCACCGATCTGATTGAAAAATTAAAATGTTACAAGGAGGGATATTGGAATATATGGGTGAAACCAATTCGAAGACATATCAGGCTTTGTAACGTTGTATTACGTGATGAGAAAGATGGTCTTTCAATTGGAAAAATACGAAGATTGCAAACGCTGATCAATCACTTAAAGTCTTTTCAAAAATTATTTTTGCGAAAAATTCATGCGGTCGGTGCAGGAACAAAATTAAACCAACGCATTAAATGGGATGATATAATTTCTTGTTTCCGAAGTAGAATTAGAACAAGTGTCATAATAAATCTATCACACAAGGATTTAGGTCAATTTTTGACAGACGCTGAAATACTATTTCGAAAAAGAATTAAAATTATTTTAAAAAAGTTTAGGTTGATTAAAGTAAATGCTACTTTTTGTGGGGAATTTATAAAGCAATCGAATGGTGGGGATATTTTAGAATATAAATATTTTAATACTAAAAATGGAGTGATCGATGAAGGAACGGATTTACAAAGTTGGTTCATGGAAAATATACAAGATAAAATTTCCAACAAGATGTCGGAATTTCAGGAACGTGACTCAGGGTGGGCATTGCATCGAATTGTGTTTATGGAGATTAATATTAACAAGTATGAAGTGGGAAACGGGTCGTCTTTTATAAAGTTACCGGTGGAAATAGAGAAAAAGTTTGCAGTTATCAATGTACGAAATAATGATAATGCATGTTTTTATTGGTCTATTGTATGCGGTATATTCCCATCAAAAAATAAAAAAAACTTAACGTCTTCATACCCTTACTACAAAGCAGTTTTGATTACAGAAAATTTAGAAGCTCCAATGTCATTACAAAAAATTTCAAAGTTCGAAAGTGCTAATGGCATATCCGTAAACGTTTATGGTTTGGAATTGCAAAAGAAAAACAGTTATTTAGTAGTCCCGATTAGATTAACGAAAAATAAATTAGAAAATCACGTGAATTTATTATTAATTCAAAACAAATATTTCCTCAAGGAGGTTGAAGGTGTGGATAATGATGATAATGATAACGAAGAAATCAAATACCATTACTGTTACATTTCAAATCTTTCTAGGTTAGTTTCGACACAGCTAAATAAGAACAAGAATATGAAATTCATTTGTGATAGATGTTTAAACTATTTTCAAAAACAAGAGAAATTCGATGAGCATATAAAACTTTGTGCGAGCAAAAATGATTACAAAATTTCATTTCCTAAATATGAATACGTAGAATTCAGAAATTTCATTTACCAACAGACGGTACCTTTTATCATTTATGCGGACTTTGAAAGCTTTTTGGAGGTTTTCGACGACGCTTCTGCTACTGCTGCTGCTACAAGAAAATACCAAAAACATACTGCATATTCTGCAGGTTACTATTTAAAATGTGCCTATGACAATTCTATGTCGTATTATAACAGCTACCGCGGGACAGATTGTATAGAGTGGTTTACGATGGAACTAAAAACGTTGGCAAAATTGGTTGAATCAAAAATAACAAATATCATACCTATCACTAGCGATCCTTCAATCAAAAAGTGTGATGCAAAAACTTGTCATATTTGTGAAAAACCTTTTCAGGGTGACGATACAGTCGTTTTGGACCATAATCATTTTAATGGGGGAGTAAGGGGATGGGCACATGCGCAGTGCAATCTCTCTTTTAAAAAGCTTTTTGTGGTGCCTATAGTATTTCATAATTTGACGGGGTACGATAGTCATTTTTTAATTAGAGATTTAGCAAAATCGGGGAGCTTGAGTATACTTCCCAATAACAAGGAAAGATACATTTCATTTACTCAATATGATACTGAAACGAAAATAAAATTTCGATTTATCGATTCTTATAGATTTTTGGGGGCATCTCTCGATGAGTTGGTGTCAATCATGGAAAAGGAAAATCTTACAATCGTGAAAAGTGAATTTGAGTGTGATGAAAAATTTAATTTATTAACCAAGAAAGGTGTCTTTTGTTACGATTACATTTCGGACATTAACAAGTTAACGGAAACGAAATTACCAACGATTGAGAATTTTCACAACAAATTAACGGATGAAAGTATTAGTGTTGAGAAGTACGCTCACGCTCAACAGGTATGGGAAACGTTTAAAATTCAAAATTTGGGGGAATATTCTGACATATACCTTAAAAGTGATGTCCTACTTTTGGCAGATGTGTTTGAAAATTTCAGAAAAAATTGTATTTCAACTCATAAACTTGACCCAGCGTGGTATTATACAATGCCAGGGTATACATGGGATTGCATGCTTAAATTTACCAAATGTAAATTAAAATTGTTACGTGATGTTGATCAAATAATGTTTATAGAACAAGCTATCCGTGGTGGCATTTCCGTATGTTCCAATCGCTTTTCTGAAGCGAATAACAAGTACATGTCTTCTGCATACAATCCTTACAATCCTTCCATATATATCCTTTATTTGGACGTTAATAATCTATATGGAAAAGCCATGATGGAGCCTCTTCCACATGGTGGTTTCGAATGGGTCGATAGTGTTGATAATTTTGATGTAATGACCATTCCAGAATTTCCAGACGATAATCCTGAAGGGTATATAGTTCAAGTGGACTTGGAATATCCTGAGGCATTACATGACGTTCATAAAGATTTTCCGTTTGCGGCCGAACGCCGAGTACCTCACCGCTCTAAATGTTCTAAATTAATGACCACTTTGTATCATAAAAAAGAATACATTTGTCATTATAGAAATTTGAAACAAGCTCTGGCGAACGGTTTAGTTCTAAAGAAAGTACACAAAATTTTAAAATTTCAACAGAGCACCTGGTTAAAACCATATATCGATCTGAATAGCAACCTTAGAGCTGCTGCAACGACTTCATTTCTTAAAAATCTTTATAAACTCTTTAATAATGCAGTATTCGGAAAAACGATGGAGAATATACGCAAACATCGTGTGTTGAAAATTGCCAAAACCTGGGGAGGTCGCTTTGGGGCTAAAAATTTAATTGCTTCACCACTATTTCATAGTCGAATGATTTTAGATGAAAATTTGTCAATAATTGAATTAAAAAAAGCAGAATTGGTGTTTAATAAACCTTTGTATGTAGGTATGTCAATTCTGGACATTTCGAAATTGTATATGTACGATTTTCATGTGTGAGGTGTGAGGATGTGTATGAAGAAATTATTAAATCAGATTTATCAAAATTTGATACTTCGGACTATGAAAAAGATAACCCATACAATATACCCTTGGTAAATAAGAAGGTTCCCGGATTAATGAAAGATGAAACAAACGGTGAAATAATCACACATTTTGTTGGGCTCAGATCAAAAATGTATACATTCAAACTTTTGGGGGGTAAGGTGACAAAAAAATCTAAAGGGGTAAAGTACAACGTAGTTAAGAATAAACTAACTTTTAATGATTACGAGAAATGTCTAAAGAATTTTAAAGAGGCAACAATCACTCAACGTGGTATTCGTTCCTTCGCTCATGATGTATTTAGCGTTGAACAAACAAAAATTGGGCTAAGCCCTTTTGATGATAAACGCTATTTGATACCAAATAGTTATGACACCCTTCCTTGGGGACACTATAAAATTAAGAGTTGATTATTCAAATGTTCAAAAATGTAAAATGGGATTCTCTTCTCAAAGAAGCACATAATGATGAATCACGCCATTTGATATGTTTAGAGTATCCGGCTATTAGTAGCTTTTCTATAAAAACGTCATCTACTCGAAACGCAATTCTCGCCACTTCTAATTGGGAAAATTGTTTCAAAGAAAACAGATACTGTTTGTGGGTTAGTTACTATAGGATCAACGAATATAATTTACTAGTTTGTGATGAGTGTTTTTTACAATTAAAATTGACACATATATTCTACAATAAGAGTATTATAGCAATTAAAGAGAATCATCATGATGTTTGTAGGACAAATGAAATAATTAGTAATGTATTTCAGAACCCAGATTACTGGTGTCAATGTTGCTATCGTAGATTATTGTTCGACGTAAGAAGTAAAAAACTTTGCGATTTTGCCCTTCACTCTGACCCACATAGAGCTCATCGATTTGAATTCCGATATAAGCCTGATGTGTTGGATGACTTTCATACATATTTAAATCATTAATGTGTGTGTGTATACATTGTATTTAATAAAAAACGATTTTCAAATAAAATTTGCTTTATTTACATTTTCGAAATCCGCAAGTAGTTTATTAAAATTATACCACATTAGTTCTCTTAAACATAAACTTTGAGTGGATGAAGTAACATCACAAAATGCGTTTACAATATCTTTTACATTCAACAAAGACTTGGTACTGTCCAAGAGCTCTGACATTATATTTAAAAAGATCTTATAATATGTTAAAAAATCTATTTTCATTAAATCGTCAATTTTTTTATCAACACACTCACTGGTTATAGAGCACAATTCACGTACGTTATTTTCCGTTAAATATATTGTAGTTAATCCTTTAGTTATCGTAATCATCTTTGGTGAAGGAGTTGGTACACCCAATGTCTCATTACTCGAAGAGTAGAAAGATGAGGATGTATCCATGATGACAATGTTTCCACAGCTGATTAAACGAAGATGTGAGCTCTCTGAACTTCTGAAATATCCGTCTAAGATCCAATCGAACTTATTAACAAGTTCCTTCCACTCGAGAACTCCGAACGACATATGGGTCACTTGATTCATGAAGACTCTAATGGTAGGTTCAAAATTTTCAGATATACGAAGACCCACATTTAAAATAAATCCACTTTTAGCGCACGGGAAAGTCGTATTAAGAAGGAGTAGAGTTGATTCGTCTTCTAGTTGCTGTGGACTATGTTGTCCTTCATCGCCGTAGAATCGAATAAATTCATCAAAGTCACCTAATTCGGTTTCCATATTTACTTGGCTCGCCGTCTTTTTTTCTTTTTTCTTGTTTGGTACTGATGATGATATAGTTTCTTGATAACTATTTAACACATCCAATACACACTGATCAACAGCAGCACTACTTTTCGATTTCGTTGCGTGACGCTTCATTTCTACGTTGAAACTAAATTTGAAAGTTGTAATATTTCTTTATATAATACTAACAACTACACGATGAAAAGGTCCCACTGAGTCATCAAATTTGTTCGTGTTTTCCATAAGAATCAATGTTATTATAGTCGATTTGAGGCATCGATCCAACTGTTGTGGGAATTATCAAACCCCAACCATTTAACGTACACCTTCTTCCCTTTCTTTCGTAAAACCTTTTCGACGAGGTAAATGTCGGGATTTTTCGTTTTCTGCAATTCCTGTTCATAAAATGCTCCACTAATGGGTCGACCGTGCAAATCTTCCAACAGATACGTTATGGGGTCGGAGATTTTTACTCGAGAAATTTTAAATAATTCCGTTGTCCAATTTGGAGTAAAACCTTTTTCAAAAACGTGTTTAGACTTGCTAATGCGTACTACGTCACCAACCTTATACTTTCGTCGGCCCGTCGCTATTTTCACGCAACTATACACCGTATCCGACAATTCCTTCTCATTGACCGTCGTTACGTCACAAGGTTTCACATGAGTTACACTATGTTTTCGTTCATTATAGTTTTCTACAATAGTAGGTAAAATATCCAGCCATTTGTACGTACCATTCAAACTGAAATATTTAAAGAGTTTCTCTTTTATCGTTCGAATGGACCGTTCTGCGATTGCTGCTTTCGTCTTACTGAATGTACTATAATGATTAATTCCATACTTCTTCATAAGTCTTTGAAAATGTGAATTGTAAAACTCTTTTCCTTGATCCGTTTGCAAGTTTTTCGGATAACGCCCACCCTCTTTTAGAATTTCCCCAAAGGCATGTGTTACAACATCTCCCGATTTAGATTTTAGCGGTTTAGTCCAAATGAATTTGGAGAAGCAGTCGACTACGAGCAGAAAGTATTTGTTTTTTTTATTGGATTTTGCGTAAAGATCCATCTGTCCCAAGTCGGCTTGCCATAAATCATCCAATCCTTTGATTATAGTTTTTCGTCTGGGAAAGTTTTTCCTTAGCGGTCTGTGTAACTCGTCGACGAGTTGAATTTTTTCCTGGGTGTGTTGCTTCATCACTGAGGTTGGCTTACTTGCTTGGCAAGCGTACTTATACGAGAGGACTGCTTAGCCAGTAATGACTGTAATCTGGTTATGGACGTTTCCAATTCTGAAATCCGCCTGTCGATGGTGCTGATGAACCCATAATGAAGATCATTAACATATGTCTTTGTTGACATAGGGACTTCTGTGGTCACCAAATCTTTCATTTTGTTAAAGATGTCTCTCAATATCTCAGTTTTTTGAGCCATATCCTCTTTATGTTTCCTAATTTCCCTGTCAACATATCCCTTATTAGCGGGATCTTGATTATCTGTGGGTGTGTTGGAAATTTTTAGATTGTTAACATGTTTCCTAATTTCCTCGTCAACATATTCCTTATTAGCAGCATCTTGTTTATTTGTGGGTGTGTGTAGGTTAGAAATTTTTTCATTTTCAAAGTCGAAATTTCCATCTGCAGTTCGTGGTAGAGGAAAAATATATGGTCTGGTTCCCACCCTCTCTGTATGGCGTCCAAATTTATCGACACTCATGATACTGCAATCAGTTTACACTAAAAGTTTGGGAAAGTTTTTTCTTAGCGCGTCAACGAGTTTAATTGTTTCCTGGGTGTGTGTTGCTTCATCACTGAGGTTTGCTTACTTGCTTGGCAAGCGTATTTATACGAGTCGATTGCTCCTCTAATCTAGATTGTAATGCTGTTATGGATGTTTCAACTTTTGAAACCTTTTCGTTAAAATTGCGGACATAATCGGTTATGAAAGTGACAGTAATATTATTCTTCCGGTCCACATAGTTCTTTGTTACCTTAGGGATCTCTTTGGTTAACAAATTTTGTAGTTTATTGAATTTCGCTTGCTGTCGCTCATGTTCAATGGTTAACTTGAAAACTATTTGATCATCAACATATTCCTTAGTTGCAACATCTTGTTTGTCCGTTGGTCTCTGTACGTTACAAAGTTTTACATTTTCAAAGTCAAAACTTCCCTCTGCTGTTCGCGGTACTAATGGAGGAGGATGAGGAGGAGGAGGTACCACCACCCTATTTGAATGACGACCAAATTTATCGAGACTCATTTTACTACAACTTGTTTCATACTAAAGTGGTAAAACATTGTCGTTAATATATAACTTGAGCTTCTCGAAGTTCTTCGATAATGGAGGAAATTTCATTGTCATGGGACGTATTACCAGCTTCTTTTGAGGATATCAACAGCCTTAATCTGTTTACCAATTCATTCACGTCATCCCAGTACACATATTCAATGGGATAAGTATTGTATACCTTTCCGCTGCCACTGTGTTCAGGGGTTGACTCGGAGAAATCGATCATCTTTCGTGTATCTGTACTTAGTAGAGGTTTAACAATACGTGTATATTTCATACTACCACTGGCTGCTAATCGACCAATATCGCTGTAACCCCTTCTGAATAAATTTGAGGCATCCAAAATTCGTTTATAATTTTCAAGGTCGTTTAGTGAATAATTGTCCGGTTCTTTGTGAAAAATCAGTCTGTAGAGACCATCGGAACCGTGAAACTGTTCCCTGTCCACTATAACATCCCCACTAATCTTATCGAAATCCAAGGTAGCCTTTCCGAGGTACCATTTCGATGTAGCAGGATCATACTTTGGACCTCGGACATCGTCGAGATGTGGAGACTGATTAAAATAACTTATAATGTACCGTTGACTGATCTCCGGATACTGAGATATATACTCGTTTATCACACTACTATCACCGGTTTCATTAATTTCACGTTGAATCTCCTCAATGGACATCTCATTATAATTTTTGGAAATTTCATCATAATTTTCATCTTCCTCTTCGTTATAGGATTGTTTGATTTCATGAAGCGGTAAAAATTGCGTTTCTTCTAATTTTGGTGTAGGCGGTGGTGAGCTTTTCTTTATTTTTAGTAGTTCTGGTTGTTTTTCCTGCTTTATTTGCTGTCGTACTAGTAAATTTAAAGGTTTCGTCACAGGATTCAAAAGTTTATTCAATGTACTGTCTTCCTCCGATCGGCCTAACTTCAATGCTTGATACTTTTTTCTTACAATCCTTGCCAAGTTTTGTATTCGTTTCTTACGCGCAGCTTCCACATTACTTAATACTTTCATGGTGGTGTACTGAAGTCACACCACTAGTCTTGAACTTTTATATACGCATCGAATCCGTTGCGATACCGGCCATCGTTTAAATCACATTCTTTTACGATTACCAAAGTACCAAATTTCTCATTATTCCAACAGTTAAAACATAACCGCTTAAACTCTTCATAGGACATGTCTGGTGAGACGTGTTCGTCGAATACATGCTTCAAATTAACATCATCCTGTTTAAATAGCACTATTACATTGCAATTGTCTCGAACGAGTTGTTTGGGTATTTTCGAATAGGTTTGACAGAGGTAGGCCACATCCACTCCTTTATGACGACCCATCGAGAAATAGGAACGGATTTTGTCTTGTTTCTCACATGCTACATCATCGAATATGAATATTGAATTTTCTCTTGCTTCCTCGGGGTCCATTATCGTATCACTGTCCTTAAATGGGAAATAACGTACGCCTTTGACTTTCCGCAAAACCTCCTCCAACAATTGATATTTCGGTTGATATAACGATTTTGAATACAGGTAAACATTTTCGAAACGTAGACCATTTGCATTGAAGAGTAACGTTAAAATAGCATTAGTTTTTCCGCAACCACTCGGTCCACAAAATATACCTCGAAAACAATTCGGTAACAATTTACTGTGTTTAGGTTGATCGGGAATTTTTTCGATGAAATCCAAATTTTCTATCGGTAACTCCATGTCTTGCTTGACGATATCCATTTTAAATACTAGACCTCCCGACTTTATATCCTGTATATAAATATCACATGATCACCTATAGAGATCTATTGTCATGTTAACGTTTAAACGACGAAGAGGTGCCGGATTCTTAAATAGTTTGATTAATAAGTTACCAGTCGAGTTGCATATTCCAGGATTTCAGTTTTGTGGCCCAGGGACGAAAGTACACAAACGAATCGCACGTGGTGAGAGAGGGGTCAATCCGTTAGATAACGCCTGTATGAAACACGACTTGGCATATACCCAAAATTCATCTCTAGCCGATAGACATAAAGCTGATTGGGAATTGGAGAATCGTGCGTGGGAAAGAGTTAAAGCAAAGGACGCTTCATTCGGTGAAAAAACAGCCGCTTGGCTAGTAACGACAGGAATGAAGGCTAAAAGGAAATTAGGAATGGGTCGACGACTACGACGACGACGACGCCCCGCAGCTTCATTCCGAAACGCTTTGGTAAATCCGGTGTCTGCAGCATTAAAAAAACTTCCGCTACCATTAACTGAACAAGATATCAGACGAAATTCGTTGCTGGGATTACGTGCTGCTCGAGCGGCGCTCAAAAATGTCGGAGGAAAACGTAAAATTAGAGTCCCTCGTGTAATACCTCTACCTAAATCTGGTGGCTTCCTACCTCTATTGATACCCATTTTGTCAGCACTGGGGGCCGTAGGTGGATTGGCGAGCGGAGCGTCGGCCGTCGCTAAAACCGTTATAGATGCGAAAAACGCCAAGAAGAAACTAGAAGAAGATAATCGTCATAATAAGGCTATGGAAGAGATTGGAAAAAAAGGCTCCGGGCTATACCTAAGGAAGGCACCACGAGGAGGATTCGGACTCTACTTAAAGAAAAAAAAACTGCCAATAAAGCTACCCAATAGAGCCCTCTACGATTATGAAATTGTTAAGTTTGCGAAACGGTTACATATTCCATATTTTCGGGGTGTGTTCATGCGTGATACCCTACCGAAAACACCTAGACGTAACGAGAGTGCCATCGTTAATTTGGACACGAACCAGCATGAGGGTACACATTGGGTAGCTTACAGGAAACGTGATGATTGTGTAAAATATTTCGATAGTTTTGGAGATTTGAAACCACCGAAAGAACTGGCTCGATATTTTGGAAAAGATGTAAAAATCATTTACAATGAAAGGCGATTTCAGAATTTTACAGCTAGCAATTGTGGAAAACTATGTCTCGAATTTCTATATAAAAATGAATAAAAAAGAGTTTCAATGTCAGTCATGTCTGTGATTTTCACATTAAAAAGTCGTACGTCGACGCTCTCCATTGACTTGGTAAATCCCATCATACTAGATCCCGAGTACCAGTACGGTTTAGCACTAATCGGATTCCATTCATATCATACTATTCCGAACGTCGATGAGAATACGGAATTTCATTATAAGAAAGGGACTACTTCTCAATCTTTCGCTATACCTTCCGGTTCTTATGAGATAACAGACATTAGTGATTTGATCACAAAAAAGTTCGTATCGGGAAATGCGATAAATAAGGGTGACGTGTTTTTCTTGAGACCCAATAACAATACGTTAAAGTGTGAGATATTCCACAGGGATTTCGATATAGATTTTACTAAGAAAAATTCGCTCGCACGTCTTTTGGGATTTTCACCACGAGTTTTAAAAGCTGGAACGGTACATATATCCGACCTACCTGTGGAAATTGTAAAAGTGAGAACTATTCACGTTGATAGTAACATTACAGGTGGTGCATATTACAATAATAGTCCCACTCACACGTTGTACGAATTTCCGATCAGTGTCGATCCGGGTTTTGCCATAGACGAACTTCCCAGAAACATATTGTACCTGCCTGTGATTCGAAGCGAAATCAACAACATTACCTTAAGTATTTTAGATCAGAATTTTGAACCTGTTAGTTTCCGTGGTGAGGAAATTCTCGTGCGACTAGAACTTAAGAGATGGTCTTATTAATAGGCAATATAAAAGATGCTCGGATGAATCGTAAGGTATTAGTAAGTAACCGGCCTCTGAGAGGGAAGTTATCTCCGTTAAACGCCAGTTTTCTCCGATCGATTGGATATGTTGTCAAACCGCATTTTCGACCTCTACCAGAAACCGCTCCAAGACGAAACAATTATACACGATGAATTTCGAACGTATCTACCTTACATTAAATCGTTTGAAAACAATGACATCATCGAAATTACCATCAATAAAAATGACGTTTGGTTACTAATGTACGATGCTGCTCTAACGATAAAAGGGACCTTTAAGAAAACAAGTGCAACAGGATCTGCTCAGCTAAGTAGTAATATGGGAGCGTTTCTCTTTGATTCAGCCACATACGAATTGAATGGTATCGAAGTGGAGCACGTTAAGGACCCTGGAATCGTAAGTCTCGTGCGGGGCTATTTATGTTATAGCGAAGACGATTCCAAACATCTTTTGCCAGCCAGTTGGACATACAAAAAGACACCGTCCATTTTTGATTCGGATGGTCGTTTCTACCTAAGGATACCGTTATCGCATTTTTTTCGGAATCTTTAATGATTATCGAAGAGCAATAAGTGGGAAGCAGACGATTCGATTAGTGAGAGCTCGCAATGATAATAATTGTGTGATTTATACTGGCGAAAATACTACGGCCGATTTTACAATTGAAAATATCGAACTAAAAGTACGACATGTTCTCCCATCCGATATACTCAAGGTTGAACTTTTACAAGCCATACGTAACGATTTGCCGATTCTCATGGCATTCCGAAAGTGGGAGTTACACGAATTACCTACTCTTACAGAGGGTTCCATGAAAGAAATTTGGAATGTTAAAACTGCGAATTCCGTAGAATGTCCCCGCTTCGTTATCGTGGCATTCCAAAAAGCGAGAAAAAATTTTCTCAATGCAGATCCAACAAAATTTGATAATTTGTCTGTGTCGGATATAAGAGTGTTCTTAAATGGAGAGTATCATCCGTACGAGCGTCAAAGTTACAATTTCGCTAACAATGATTATGCGAACGCTTACCACGCATACACAGACTTTTACTCTAACTTTATGAACGATGATGGTGGAAAGAAACAACCACTGATTGAGTTTACGGACTTCAAAGACCACGCCCTATTCGTAATTGATTGTTCACGACGAGATGAAAGCATTAAATCTTCAACGGTGGATGTTAAACTAGAAATCGAAACTAGAGTGGGGTTCCCGGCCAACACTAAAGCATATTGCATCATCATCCACGATTGTATTATGGAGCACCTACCACTTAGTGAGACAGTCAGAAAATTAACTTAGTCGATAAGTAACCGTCGCAATGAAAGCAGTGACCGCAGACATACAAGGTTTTTACCTTTCCGCACCAGGTGGTGGCAAGGAGTTTTTCGCAAAAGAACTCGCCATCTGCAACGGTCATCAAACAAGTCACTACTTGTTCGAGTCGCCCATAGCCTACGAGTCATTATCGGATGTGGATAAGAAACAAGTGAATTTCGTAACGCGCAATATACATGGACTGGCTTTCACACCCGGTTTTGTGTCATACACTAAAATTCATGAAATTCTCGACCATCACCTTTTGGGAGTTGACATCGTTTACGTCCGTGGTCACCAAAAAGCAACTTTTCTGGAGCATAAGTTTTTCGAAATGAATAAGCCTTGTCCGCGAATCGTAAACGTCGAAACCTTGGATGCGTATTGGAATCCAACACCACCTACTTTCGGCCCCAATTCACCTAAATGTATGGACCATTGTTCCATTAAAAGATTTTATTCTTGTAGTTTAAGAAATTGTGTATTACTTTACGATTGGTTTTTTAATTGTATTCCGCTATCTAACTAATACATATATCACTATTTATACATTGAGGTTTTTTCTGTAGGTCTGCTCTCATTATTTTAGTGTACTCGAAATCATTTTACCATTAACCATGGGTTCGTTAGCATCGACTTATGTTTTATTAAGCGCTCTTGTTAACAGTGTATTTTACATTAACCATCCATCGGGTGCTAGTGATGTTTTCATTTGTTTCGATCGAAATAATGAGAGTTGGCCTGACGCTTGGAAGAGGATGGAAGTGTGTGTAATTTCTCATTTGCCTGCTCTTAAAATAGATGTACCTAAAAATGCTACACAATACAAATTGAGAATTATTTATGAAAATCATACGCATGGTGACAGCGCGTGGAAAAATTTTACACATCCCCCCACCATAACCCCAATCATTACCAATATCTACAGCAGTTCATCAGTACGCATGTTAGTCTGGTACATTGCAGTCATCCTGTCAGTACTTTGTATCATAAACGTAGTACAGCAAATAAAAAATGGCGTGTCATAACTTTTACAATTGGTTTAAAATCGACGACGACGAATGTTTGCCACTAATCTTTCTGGAAACTATGGAAAAATTACGTGAGGAAATTGGCATTATTTCAGAGGAGGCATGTTGCAGCAACTGTTTCTTTCGGATGCTCCAAGATCTCGACATTCCCACAAAATGGAGGATCCCACTTCCCGACAACCCATATGTAGAGTAAAGGAAAATGATCGACCCGAGAAACAGCGAGATGACATCTTAAAATTACCCGATTTAATGTATGAGATTAGTCGTAGGTTAAACTGTGAAAAATGCTACATGAAACTCTTAATTATGTTGGGATTACCGAAAGATTGGTCGTATGTACCTCTCCCATCTTGTGATGGACATGACTTTGTCGGTTATGATACTGTTGATTAATAAAAAAAATTTGAACAATTGTTTCTTTTTTAATGCACCTATTAAACAATTTCTGGGTAGTAAATAAAATTTAAATAAAAATTGGTGATTAATTTCTCCTTGACACAACCAGTTTCCACAGAACATAGACATGATACTGCTATGTTCCGTGTAAAGTCACTAGATATTAAAAGTACCGCAATTCATTGGACCAATGAGTAAGAGAGAGAACCACCCGTTTGGGAACAAATATGGCGGATTTTCATATAAACAGCTGTTTAAAAAACGTATCGATTAGTATTTAAGGTTATATTTCTCCGTTTCTATTTACGTTCAGTGTGGTGATAGGTGAAATATAGAGTATTTGTAATTTGTTTGTGTGATTTGACTATTAAGAACGTCTGAAATGCCTTCGTGTTGCGTGTGTAAATACAATGCTCGTGAGAGTAATGTGGGATTATTCAAATTACCTAGCGGTAAGTTGTAGCACCTTGTAGCTAAAATTATTTAATTTTTGTTTAATTACATTACGTTCGGGGTTAGTTCGTTATAAAATAATTAGCAATTTGCAATATTTCACTTTGGTAACTTTTAGACATTTTTCTGAAATGCAGTTCGAGCAGAATAGGGCCGATGGAAAGAAGTTATTGAAGTGGAATGCTGTTCCTGATTTACTGCACGGGACATTGTGTGAATTCAACACAAGTGTAGAAGTGAAACCTTCGACTTCTACACATAATATATGTGAAGTACAATCTGAGGTTCATGAAGAATCTGAGTCTGAGAATCTGTAAATGAGAAATCAGAATCTTCCTTATCCTAGTATTCGTACGCTCCAGCATCGCCTTCAAAGCTTGAAATTTAAACCAGGTATTTTGAAAGATGTTATCAATCTGTTAAAGTTAAAGGTATGTAGCAGTTGTAAATTGTGGGTTTTGTTTAGTTTTTATTTTCCTTTCACGTTTTCCTCATCTTCCACATATTACATTTAGTAGAAGGAAAAGTAGGTAGCCTTTCGAGACCAAATTGTTTAATCTAGTTCACTTTTTAGTACTATTTTTTATTTATCCACTTTAGTTTAATAAATGTATGTTTGTTCTTTGATAGGTGAAGCTGTTTGATGAAACTGAAAAGCATGCTGTCCTACTTGTAGATGAGATGAGCATAAAACCAGGTCAACAGTTTGATGTTACCACTTCTTCAATTATAGGGCAGCCTACAATGAAAAAGGCTTCAAGAGAGGAAGATGCTGTTGCTACTCATGCGTTGGTATTTATGCTTGTGGGATTGAGTACAAAATAAAGAACAGGTATGTGATGTTCAAATAATTAACTAATTAATAATGATTCATTACATATACATGACAGTGAGGTGTAGAATTAACATTACTGTATACAATGAACATTAAAAATTAATTAGACAATTAGGGTAAAACTTATATTACTTCTATTTTTATTTTTAGGATTCCTCTCTACTGGAGAACACCGAAACCAAAAAACTGGGGGAAGGAATCCAGTCCAAAAGTATCGAAAACAGCGAAATCGTGTTGGTTGGACCAACACTCGTCTGGATTCTTGTTAATCTCGTCAGATAATACCGTTCGTTTTGTAGGTGTAAGTGAAAACGGCCAGGACAAAAAACCCAATGTGAAGGGACCCCTAACAGGGTGTGAAGTGTGCGCAACATGTTAAACTTTAACAATTATAGTCTAAGACCCATCTGTCAGAAATTTGCTTTAGATGAACGTATGAGGTAACCGCAATGTTTATACATGAATACCTGGGGAATAATGCCTAGAATAAGGATTGATTTATCCTCCAAAGCGCAGAGGTCGGGGACATTGTTTCAAATGCAAGAATTTGAAGGAAAAAAAAATGGAAAAACTCGTTTTTTTCTCTTTTTTTCTCTTTAGATTCCTTTAGAACTTTCTCTGTAGGTTGTCAGCCACATTTAACTTCAATTGTAAAAGAAAAATTGAATTGCAGGTAGCTATTTTATGAACCATATATTATCTGTTATTGTTTTAAGTGGTGTTGAAAGTCTAAAAAAATATGAATGTGGTAAACCATCACCGTGAGCATCGTTGTCTTTATGAATTGGTAAATAAAGTAAGCTGTTTGGCTGTCTTAATCCATTTTCAGACAGCCAAGTCATAATAAAACTAGAATAAGGGATTTGGATAATCGGAGTTCAAATAGTTAAGAGTTCCATTGAACATCATTTTGTGATTTATAACTTGGGTACTTTTGTTTCATTGATAAAATGTTTAAAATTTTATGTAAAAGGAATTACACATGTTAATTTTGTATTGCATGATTTATTGTCTTGTTTTATTGTATTGTTGAATATTTGTTATAAAAGTCAAAAATCAAATTACTTTCATTTGTTGAACATTGTAACATGTTTTTAAATAGTTGGTATTGTGTGACTTTCATTTGTACAAACCTTTTATATAACTAGGTTAAAGTGCAGAAATATGATAATTAATAAAAACACCATTTCCAACATTCCATGTTTAAATTTGTTATATATTACTTATGATATATTAAATCAATGTTTAAAAACTTATTTTCAACTGATTAATCGATAGCACTGCAATAAACCAAAAAACAGATTTAGCAAAATAGAGTTTTCTGCATGAGACGGCTCTACAAATTAAATCTTCACTGTTCTAGACCATTCCTTCATTTATTTCATTGAATTGTATAAACATTAGATTGTAAAATGTCTACACTCAACCTAAGAACGGAGGAGGCGAGTTCGGATTCACCGCGGTCAGGTAGTCAAGGATTCGGACCCACACAGGTGCGATTCATACCGATCATTTCCAGAAAAGTAAGGGTACTATCGTCGGTTTTTCGAAAGTTTTCTAGGAAAGATATACTTTCGCTCTATCAAACATCCCCTTATGATCCCCCAAAATCAGTTTCCTTGCCTCTTTTCCCTTGCCCCCTTGAAAAATATTTCACTCTACTTATAATTCGAATCACTGCGAGCAGGTATGATGGGTCGGAACTCGTCTTGAAACCCCGCTGTGTGAAAAGGTAGCGAACTACCACCCGCCCCCTAAGAAATAGTTATCATCTGATTCGTATTCGTCATACATTCAAAATACAACACGTTTTTTTATTTGACATCCATATTTAAATTTGCCGCCTGAATTGGGAACAAATATGGCCGCCAATTGCGGTACTTTTAATATCTAGTGACTTTAGTTCCGTGCCGACGCTCACGCCATCTATCAACACCTAGAACACTAGCAACAGCGCCCTCTATTTACGTCCTCAAACTTTACGAATGGGGAGCCCCCAAGTTCGCAGGTTTCTATGACAGTTGCCGAATTTTGAGCTCTGGCAACTGTGTTCCATGAAATTCTGTGTTCCGTGACAAAGGTCAAATTTTGGGGGGGGGGGGGGCAAGTCCCAGGGGAGGAGCCCGACCTCGTGGGACATGGTCCCCCACCCCAGGGCTACTTCCAACTCCAGGGGCTTCGCGGCCGGCTCACGACGCGGGAAATTCAAACTTTTGAAAAAGTGAGGTTAGGTACAGATTTGGTTCGCCGAAACTCCTTATTCTATCTACTCGAGTACATTTCAACGCCCTTCGACCTGATAATACGGAGGTACGCTCGAGGGGTTCTTGATCTCCCGGGATGCCTCTGGAGGATAAGTGGATCAGGTAAAAAAATTGAGAAAAACTGACAATTGTAACGAAGCCGATTTTCGAGAGTCGAGGGTAGACCACCCACTATACAGTTAATCGCGAAATCAAACCTATCTCGGATAGATGGCGGCCGATAAGGCACCGTTCAATCTACCAACGCTTAAACATCCAGACTAAATATAGATAAGCCAACCGCCCCCTCCAGTGTTCTGTACCCGAGTTAACCCAAGGTGAGAACCAAGACTTGTTTATAGCAAGTCGAATCTGTCTATTGTAAACGTCACCGCCGTTAGTTATAAGCCACCGAATTATTTGTTATTTGTGAGTATACGTAAATTGTGCATTGCCCCCGACCGATAGTCTTAAGCCGTCCGAGCTATTCGTAGTTATTCGTCTATTGTGAAAGCGTTCCCGACCGCTAGCTAGTAAGCTATACGTTATCTGTGATTTTTCGTTGTAAGCGTACCGACCGCTAGATATAAGCTATCTGTGGATGAACGTTTACTGTATGTTAAACCGGCGGTTGTGAAAACGTCCGTTTTTCCAACCGCCCGGAATTAATTTTTCCATCGTCGCGTTAAGGAAAAGTTAATTCCCGCCTACCGTATTTTCTCTCTCGCTCTCTCTCATAACGTAAATGGCCGTATTACCGCACATTAGACCCTGCACGTTTTCCTATCGTCTCCGTATTTAGTTATTTCTCTTTCATTGTGAAATTGTTAGTATAATTTTCCGTTTTCCCATTTTCAGTACTTAGAGGTTTTTTTCATATTTGAGATCTTAATTTTATTGTTTCAAAAGTATTGTAATTTTCCGTTTCCGCATTTTTCGCTTCGTCGCATAATTTTTAATCTTTCCGATTTCATTTAGGATAAAATTTTATTTCTCTCCAACTGTGATACTTTTACATTTTCGCATATGTGTGTTTTTTTTTCCGAAATACATAAATAATTGTAAATAAGTTTTTGCCTGACCTCCGTTCGACGACCTAGCGCCAACAGGTGTTAGTCGTATGAATTGTAATTGACTGCCGTGTGGGAATAAAATAATTTAGGGATTTTCTATTTTTGAGCGTGTGTTTCATTTCTACGGACAGCCCTGGTAATCTCCTGATTTCGTAAATTACCCAGGCATATTCCCGAGGGAGAAAACCCTTAAAAATCTGGCGCCCGAGCAAAACCGTAAAACCGACTCGTAAAACCCTTTTCCGAACTCCCGAAATCCATCCCAGCGCCAAATCTCCCAAGTAACCGCACAAAGCGCGTTACAAAATTCACAACAGTTTTTCAGAAACTATAGATAGTCGAAAGTTACAATTTTGTATTTAGTCTGGGTTCCCTGAATACTTACGACCACATCAATTTTAATAGAATCAGTTAAGGGCAAAGGGCACTTTACTCTAGTTATTTTTAGGTTTTTTGGAATTATCTCAAAAATTGGTTCAATATTTCTTTTTAACATTTGAACTGTACTAACTAAACGCCAAAACTTTTATTTGAAACATTTTTTTTTCCAAAACCTCCCTAAAAGGCACTTTAATATTGATTGTTGCTATGAATATTTGGTCGTATTATACGTCAGTTGATGTATTATTCACCATTATATAGTCAGTTGATTTGTTTTTTCTTTAAGATATTGGGTTAACTATAATCTGAGATATTTTCAATCGAGAGGAAATGACTGAAAAAAAAATTTTTTTACGTGTTTGGCAGGTTACCTCTACTTAACCCACCCACCGAATCGCGGTTGACTTGCACGGCGCTTCATTACATAACTCTCTGAAGCATTTTACACGTTATCGCTCGGGAGGAAATTGGTCATGAAAATCTGTTGCTGGCTCGCGGTATAAAATGTACTCAATTAATGAAACATAGTGCCCCTCCACAAATGACTAATTCAGCGAAAGTTCCCTAATTAAATCCAATTTCTTAAAAACTACAGTTTTCGCAGTAACTAATCGAATTTAGAATATTTAAAGGTAAAGTCGCGCTGTTCCCAAAAACTCATGAGTCTGGAAGTCTTCACACCATGAAATCAAGGCATCAATGAGATCACTCCTTTCCTTACAGTGCCAGGACAACAACTTTCGATAAAAAACCATGCATTAAACCGCTCTCGCTCTCGGAAATAGGGCTAGATCAAGACTCCTTTGGCGACTCCCGCCATAGTTGATCCAACTTTGCAATGGTGGCCCTACCCTTCCCAGTCTTCCATAGCTCATTCTGCCGCTCCGTATTTTATTAGCAAACAGTCCGTTCCATTGAAGACACCTGTGACCATTCGAGGAATTGTTCAATAGCACCGTACCATGTTGCCACCGCCTTTCTACAATTTACTTACAATTTTCCTTACCCTAATTTCCGTAAATAATTTGAACATAATTGACAACAATCCGAATGATTTTGAAATAAATGGTTCTGCAAATTGTTGCCTACCAAAGTCAGAAACCATAATCTACGGCACATACAACGTGGTCAAGAATGACTGTTTGAGTTGGCAATACTGAATTTCATTTTTAAATGGTACAACTAGAGTAACATCCGGTTGGTGACTTTGACAGCGTCATTGACAGATGCCATTTGCTATTTCAAATTCAAATTTCTGGTATTCTGTTCAAATTTATTTATTTAAAATGGTTTTCACGTTACAACACGATATTTTCATTGGAATGGTGTACTTTCGAAGCGGGATTTATAACCCAATTACTGGTTGGCAGTACTCTCTCGAAGCGACATACCAGCAATTTCAGGAAATGTTTCCGGAGACTTTGGTCACTTTTGCTGTCTTTCAGCAACATTGCATGCGAGTAGTTGAACGTTATTTAAACACAGGGAGCGTAAGCAAACATAAATCAACTGGTAGGCCTTCTACTCTAAACGAAGAAGTTGTCGAGGATATCAGAACTCGAATGCAAACAAGTCCTCGCAAATCCTTAAGAAAGCTCTCCCTTCAAACAGGTGTGGTCCTTATGCCTCCTATTTAACCAATTTTCATTCTTACCCTGAGACTTCCACTTTTCCATGTTGTTCTAATTCACGGTTTTACAGGTTTATCATAATGGAAGTTGCTCCACTGTGCTTAAAAAGAAATTAAAGTACCACCCTTACAAAATTTCCATCGTCCAGTCATTAACTCCTCCTGATCACCAGCAGAGAGTTTTATTTTGCAATTGGTTCAATGACATATTAAATAATAATGATATCCTTGACAATACCTTATTTTCCGACGAAGCCTGGTAAATAAACAAAATTACAGAATTTGGTCAGGTGAAAATCCTTACCTATCAGAGAGACACATTTGCACCCGGTTAAAGTTAGTGCTTGGTTGGCAGTCTCAAGGACGTGGGTGTATGGGCCAGTATTTTTTAATTTTACCGTCAATTCGGAGAGATATATCCAACACCTTTTGAGGCCTTTTGTAAAACAATTAACAGATTTTTAGTTAAAATATGAAATATTTACAGCTCAGAGGATGCTTTGTCTCGCGGGAAAGGCACGTCTACCCGTAAAACTTTAAAGAGGGTAAAGTATTCCCAGAAATATAGGCAAGATTGGGAGAACGATGAGTCTTTTAAAGGCTGGATAAGACAGGGAAAAACAAATTCTGAAGCATATTGCACCGTCTGCAATAAAAGCATTAATATTAGTTCCACTGGAAAAGCTATCCTATTGAGACACAAAGAAAGTGCTTTGCATCTGAAATTAGCAAAATCTGCCAAGAAGCAACAAAAATTAACCAGTATGAGCACGTTCAAAAAAACAAGTTCTCCTGAAGTAGCAGCTAAAACGGCAGATTTACATTTAGCAGCTTATGTTGCAGAACACATCATATACAATGCTGTGCAACACCTGCAGAAATAAATTACACAAATATGTCCCGATTCCGACATTGCTAAGGAACTTAAATGTGGCCGTACTAAATGCACATCACTAGTAAAAAACGTAATTGGGAAACAAAATGAAACAGATGTCATAAATATTTTAAGAACTACTAAATTTTCTTTAATAATAAACGAGTCAACAGACAGATCATGTACAAAGCATTTGACACTGATTTGTAGATAGGTACTTCCAAAATGGAAGGTAAGTTTTTTAATAGCTATTTTTTTTTAAATAATCTAATAATCTAAGTAGTAATAAAATTTCAGGATTCCCGATACTTTTCTTACATTGGTACCCATGAAAGATGCCAGAGCACCGGATATTTTTGGGAAAATTATCACCTACTTTGGGGATAAAGAAATACCGTATGAGGAAAATTTAATAGGTTTTGCTTCAGATGGGGCGAATGTTATGACAGGGAAGTACAACTCTGTCATGAGTCGATTAAAAGAGAGTTAAGAATATATTTAAATGCGCTGTATCTGTCACAGCTTTCACTTATGCGCCTCAGCCGCATGCGAAAAATTACCTAGGGGGGGGTTGAAGATATAGTGAGGTATATATACAATTATTTCAGTAATAGTCCTAAACGTATTGAAATTTTAAAAGATTTTCAAAGTTTTATACATACAAAAATACATAAAATTCTTCACCCTGCGCAAACTAGGTGGTTATCTTTGGAAAGTGTTGTAGTAAGATTACTGGAGCAAAATGATGCTCTAATTTTATTTTTCGTGGATGCAGTGACTGCCGAGAGACTTCTTGCCGCAGAAACCATTATAACGCTCCTAAAAGATCCACTAACAAAATGTTTTCTGCAATTTCTTGAGTTTGTATTGCCATTCTTCACAAATATGAACAGGGAAATGCAATCATCTGAACCAAAAATTCATAAAATACATGCACATCTGCAATATACAAGTCAGCACTAGAGTGTTTCACAAAGAGACATATAATCAATATAACATCTCTTGAAAAAATCGAATTCAATAATCCTCACAATTACCTTCCATTAAATGGCATTTACCTGGGCGCTAAAGTGTCTTTATCTGAAAATAATTTAACAAGTGAGCAAATACATATTTTGCGCACACGATGCTTGGATTTCTTTGTTGAAAGCTGTGTTCAAATTAATAAAAGATTTGACTTTAGTGATAACGTTATAAAAAAACTGGAAATAATAGATCCTCATCATGTACTCGAAGGTACCGCCACTAGCATTGTTCCCTTAGCACGACACTTTTCAAATTTGGTGCAGGAGTCCAAGTTACAAATATTAGATAATGAATGGCGACTGCTGCGCAACACCAAAATTGACTTTGATCGTTGATTGAACCTCTTCAATCAACGCTTTGATCCTGCAGCCAGAATAGAACAATTTTGGGTTTCTGTTAAAAATATGTGCTTTGGAGACAACTTTCCGATGTTTTTAACTTTATCCGATTTTGTTCTTGCTTTATTACGCTTGCCGCATTCGTCCGCCAACGTTGAGCGAATATTCTCGCAAATAAATTTGCTGAAAACGAAACAGCGGAATAAATTATTTATCGCTAGTATTGTAAGGTTGATCCATAGCAAAAATTATTTATATATAAAAGACGAATCGTGCTATTCTTTCGATACCAAAGAGGTAATTAAATTACATAATTCCCAAATATCAGAACATTCAGAACTAACTGGTTCAGAACCAAAATAAATTTTATTTTTGTTATATTTTTATTTGTTTTAAAATTTATTAATGTTGTTTATGGTGTAGATTTATAAAAATCTACTGTTCATATAGAAAATCTGTTTTTTTTTTGTACTTCCCTGCTGTTGAACGAAATTTTTATCTGGCAACACTGCGCGTCTAGTAGTGACACTAGTGACTAAAATCACTACATAAATATTATGTCTGTGATATTATGGGAGTTATGGGATCGTCTGCAATGGTGATGTTTGAGAGATTTTTTTTGTGATTACCTTTGGAAGTGTATGTATGTCTGCATCACATGGAATAAATTCGTACGTGTTAGAACTTTCGATCGATAATTTTTGATAGCTCTCAGGGACAGCAGGCGAGAAATGTCCAGTAAATGAAGGAAAAAACCTGAGTTAAAATCTGAAAAGGGATGACACCGGGGGCAATTGTAGGTCTCAACTGGGTCTTTCGAAATACAGAAAGTTGCCGATTCTCAGAGTACCCGCTACACGGTTGAAAATGGCCCTCAAATTCCAAAAATAAGTTTTCCGGCAATATCTCCGAGAATATAGCATTTAGAGAATTTTTGCTTAATTACAACAGGAAGAACAGTTTATTAGCTACAAAAATGGTCCTTATGACTTTTCCGAAAACTAGACAGTTTTCGAGATAACGGCCCCGAAACGAGCCCTTATCTTGTTGCGCCTGCTCTGAATCCAGGAGAGCAAATTCGAGAAATAAAGACAAAAGCAGGAGAACAAATTGTCCAATAACTCGACTAAAAATGGATATTAAAAATGGATATGATTCAAAATTCACGTGAAAGAGAAAACCCATAGTTATGGTATACTGGCTCTCGGGTCAGTACACACTGCACATTACTAGAACGCTTGGTTTCTTCGTTTTTTTTGCCAACTTCAACATTCTTGCCAACCAACTTTCAAAACTCTGGAAATGTCAAAAAATCAACATAATGAAAGTTACTTTTTATTGAGATGCAAAAGAAAGAAAATTAAACAACCTTTATGGGCTCGTTCGATAGGTTTTGGGGACTCATTATCAAGAGACTCGACGACTAAATTACTATTATTCATAAAAATGTGGATGACTTTTCTAAATATCGAGAAATATCGAAGAAAAAAATTAAACCTGGTTTTCCAATATTCCAGAAAAATAAAAATGAGGCCCGAGACCCAGGATACCATAGCTATGGGTTTTCTCTTTCACGTGAATTTTGAACCATCAAAAAATATCCATTTTTATTCGAGTTATTGGACAATTTATCCGCTCGCATATGTCTCCATTTCTCAAATTTGCTGTCCTGGATTCAGAGCAGCTGCAACAAGTAAAGGGCTCATTTCGGGGCCGTTATCTCTAAAACTGTCGAGTTTTCGAGAAAAAAATCATAAGGACCACATTTGTAGGTAATGAACTGATCTTCATTTTATATCTAAACAAAAACTCTCTAAGTGCCATATTCTCGGAGATATTGGCGGAAAACGGATTTTTGGAACTTGAGGGCAATTTTCCAGCATGTCGCGGTACCCGGAGAATCGGGAACTTTCTGTATTTCGAAAGACCCAGTTGAGACCTACAATTGCCTCCGGTTTCATCCTTTTGCAGAATTTAACACAGGTTTGGGAGTTCATCGGCCTTCATTTACTGAACTAAGAAGTGGAATATCTAGACATTCACCAAAAACATTTTAAAAAGTGTTTAAAAATATTTTAAAATTTCGGTGTATATAAATCAGGTTTTCAATTTGCTTCTTCAGCAAAACCTTTTACTATTTGCAAAACATTTTTTGTGGCCCCAATGTATGCTTATAGCTATAATGATACAACTACTAATGACGTTAATTTTTTCCAATTTGTAATATCTGCTACAGTAGTTTTTTAAACTTTCAAAAAATCATTCAATGTAAGTTAGAGAGCGTATCCCTTTCATACAATATTGACTTATAAATAGAACGATTTTAACGAACTCTCAAACTGCTTATGGAAAGCCCCCACTCTTTTATTCTATTTTCTATTTAATGTAGAATAAACTTGTATAATTATAGGAATTGCTTGTAATGACAAGCAATTACGGCACCGTTTGCGTGTAATATATGAAAAATGTTTGTAAATCTCCAATTGTGTTTGGCTTTTTATTAACGAACCCTAATAAATTTCTTAATTTGCCATAATAATATTTTCTACTATTCTTTTTAACTTTTTATATTGTCTGTAAACCTCCATTATATTGTAACTAGTGCGTTCTGCCTACCAAACTGTCGGTATGCTAGAAAAGGGAAGACCCTCATCACCCACAAATTGAAGATCTGCAAGTACTTGTAGAATATTCTGACTGGAGCAAACTTCATTGCCTTCAAAATCAACACCATAGCGTTCAACTTCGACCTGCCCTGTCGGCTCAGATTTTTCACGCTCTCCTTCGAAAGGTTCAAGTAGTTCGTGTTCTCCACAGTCATGTGGAGGTAACACAAGAAAACATCGTACTGGAGGAATGGATTCATAACCCACAAGCCTTCCAACAGTGCCTTTGCCATATCCTCGAAGCCTTCGGTGGGATTTTCGAGATACGGTTTGTATACCTGTTCGATTATCTGGTTGCATATGCTTCGGGTCTCTCTCACAGATGACCTGCATATGTTAAACCTGAAATAGTGGGAAAGGTTTTTGTACCGAAAACCAATGATTGATATATTAAAACATATTTTTAGTTTACCTATCTTCGAGTCCTAAAAGATACCCGACGACTCTCCATACATGAATGAACCCACGGAGCTCCTCCTCGGTAGCATTATGCACACCAACCATTTCGCTTCTGACCAGACCCAATCCCATAAACCCGAACTGTGTTAAAGCCATATCTCTTTGATTAATCCTGCAACGTAATTTCTGGTTGCTTTCGTTACTTGCTGCGTTATGCATCGATTTCACTGTTCTTATGGAAGACCATAGCCTACGAAAAATAATATAGAATAGAAACAATGTGGGATTAGTACTTTCGCAAAAACTACTTTGATCCTTCTTTGAAGTCACAGTCGTACCACATGCACATGTGAAATATAGTCGCCATATACCTCCTGTAGGAAGTCATGGGAGTGCTGGACCTGTTGGTCATGATCAGAATCCTCAAAGCGGGTAAAGTGAGGACGAGGATGAGGCCGAGAAATTTACTTAAGAACAGACCGAAGATGTGTTTGTAAAAGAATTTTTGGCCTCTGTAAAACAAAATAGAGATTAGGTATATATTAAGTAGGTAAAATAAATCTTTAGAGAAAGTAAATAATAGCAATATGAAAAGCATGAAAGCGTGTCAGATTTCATTGTTGCCGGAAAAGTAGGAAAACAATAAGAACACGCTAATATATTTAAAATATAGATACAAAAAATTTATTGGTCACCTCCAATATTTTTGAACGGCTCTTATGACCAAAGCAAAGTTAAGTTAACGAAACAAACTTACTTTTTGTACAAATCCTCATCGTAATAATTCGGTAATTGTTCGTTTAAACTAAAAGATGTCGAGGTCGCATCACATGGTGCATCACCACCTTCGTTTAACAACCTATTGACGAAATCTACTTCGGAAAATTCTAAAAATTAAATAATATGGGAATGTGTTCTACAAACAAGGGTGGGTACTACAAAGAAACATGGCCCAAGGACAGCTTAAAAGTTGAGAATATTTTCAAAAACTATTATTTGTTCGTTTATGTCTACGGCGGAAAGATTACAGTTTCAAGATGTTCAATTGTAGGAAGCGCATAGGCTTAGAATACCTATTTGCATTTTATTGCAATAACAAAAATTGTTGTCTCTTTTATGTGTAGAATTAAACGAAAACGGTCAGATTTATTCCAAAACAAAATCTTTAAAATATAAAACAAAACTCCAGCTAGAATTCATTTGTCTACAAGATTGCCACATTTTTGAAAATCATAGTTCCTAGAACAAAAGTGGAAGTCTGAAGTCCAACCACGAAATATTTTTTTTTAAAAAATCGCCCGTTTTTACGTTACATTTACAAATTCCAAAAAAAAATCCATTGAGACTTGTCTAACGATGAGAAAACTAGGTACCGCTCCAAATTAAGTTTAAACCTTGCAAATCTCAACCTCACTCGATGGATCGAAGAGGCTAATTCAAAATCCCTCGGATCCGTCCTAAGTAACTTACCCTGGTCCTCCTCGTCTTCATCTCGGAAATTCCTCCTAGCTTCATTTCGTTCCGGGAACTTCCTCCCTTCCTTGTCGGTCTCGAGCAAGGCCTTACAAGCACTAGTAATAGCGTGCATATTAGATTGATTAACTGTCACTGCAACCGTGCACTATTATTTATACCATCTGGAATTTCCGTCACAACCGTCGAGAACATAATATAACTATTTGATAGCCGACTAGTCGCGCGCGAAGAAAAACTTTTAACTGTACCGTTAAAAACGGAAGATCACAGACCGAGGAGAGGAAATGGTGAAAGTGCCTTAGTATGTGGGATAAGAGCGTGGTCTCTTTTAGAGGGCCCTTCGAATTCTGGTAATGTCAGATACCATCAACAAAAAGGCATTAATATAACTTTTTTCAAAATTCTTGTTTAATTCATCATGAAAATGCGCGTAAAACTAAACCGAAACTAAACAACCTATTTAAGTTTCTTTAGTTATTAATTGCGAAGCAGTGGTTTGATTTTGTTTAAATTTAATGTGTTATTATATATATACCTCCATTAAGGACAACCTTAACTGTTCAAACAAAATATTTTAATTACCTCTATTAGCCTCATTATTATTATTAATTCATCAATCATTATCAAAATTCATCAATATATCAATTATTATTAGGACTGTAAGTAAATGAAGTACTGCAATTAAAATGTCCATAAAGGAAATAGAAACCATTAAAAGGATACTTAAAGATGTAACTTTGTACATATTTCCGTAATACAATGTGAACTATTACTATTACTACAAATCTATATGAAATAAAGCGGTCGCTTCTATTGCAACTAAACTTAAATTGCAATTTGCATTATCTCGGAGGAGCGTAATACGAAAAATAGAAGCGCAAAACTTGTTCATAATGTGCGAGGCCACCGAGTGTGTACCTTGTAATTGAACTTGAACTGTACCGCGAATAATTAGTAGATTTGACGAAAGCGAGACAGATAACAGTAATTAACTTACGTACATGGATTTTGGAACGTGCGACGCGTTTTATGCAAGCTTCGAGATGTTAAGTCATTATGTTAAAATTTTCCGTCAACGTGACGGGAAGGTTTGACATGATCAACAAACTTAAGTGACAATATTTTGCCCAATGAAAGAAATATTAAAAACCGAAGTGGAATATATTTTTACCATATATTTTCATATATAATGTACACAGTACAATACAGTGCTAAACTATATACTAAAAGATCCATCAGCAGATCTAAAAAGCCCGACATGAAATCTCTTAAAAGCTAGACTTATGATTTAGTAATAATAATAGAAAAAGGACAATATGTTACAAGTATGATATACACAGACTCAGTCGAAACCTCACATATGATGTACTCATAATATTTTTGTTCTCTTCTCAATTTTCTTTTTACATGCCACAATTACAACTTTTACAAAGTTAAAATTACAAACAATAATAATAAAATATTACTTTAATAAAGAATCGGAAACGTATTTTCAGGTTAATTTTCCTAAAACATTTATACGATCAAAATTAGAGTACAATTCGCAACTTTCAAGTTGTGAGACGCAAGCTTGTACAGGATGCTCAATAAATTAATTTTTTGCGAATTCATTTATTAACAAAGTTACAATACATCTACCACATAATACATTTCAACAAAGAAAATGATTGGGCATATTTGACATCCACTCCAATCAGAATGTGCTCCAACTTTAGCAACCTTTGGTTGAACACCCTGTACACACATTTTTCCCATTTATATACAATCCAGAATTTCTTAGGCCAGTCAACTATTCTCTACATCAACGAAGAAAATTCGATAGCTATTCCAAACATGTGCAGTTTGAATGCGTTGACTGATTCAACACTTTATTCAGTCAAAGTAAAACCGTACAAAACATTTAAACGCTAAACCTTAAGATATAATACTATTTATAAATTTTTCTTCTAACTACTTTCTTCTTTAAACGTGTAGTAAAGTGAATTATGGCACCAGTTGAAAAACTGCACAAGAACTCATTACACGATAGGGAAGAGATGGAAAAGAGAGAGAAGAAATAAAATTGGTATGCAGAGACACAACAACGTTCTGTATGAATATGTTTCCGAATAGCATTTATTGTACACATAGTTCCTAAGCAAATAAAACAAAATTTATGCTATGGACAACACCACAGGAATTAAACCTCAAGTATAACTTTACATGAACTGTAAAATTAAATAGGCTTGTACCATTTACAATTTAGCTGGTACAAGAGCGATGGTGACACTAAATAAGAGTACATGGCTCACAATCAGTGGCGTATCTAGCAGTGTTCCGTGTGTTCCGGGAACACAGGCCCGGGCCCCGTTAGGGGCCCGGTCGTCGGGGAGAAAATTTAAAAAAAACTTATCATTGTGTGCGGCGGAAATATTTGGAACACAGGCCCGGAGCTGGGTTAATACGCCACTGCTCACAATGGTCACTATAATTCCTTGAACTGTAACAACTGAACTCGGAAAACATGTACTCTTCAATTCAAATAAGATAATCTACTCCTGCAAAATAATTTTAAACATCTCTCATCTCTCAATCATGGCTACAAACTCTGCACATCTTTTTTCCAAAGCTCTACAGATAATTTTTCCGATATTTACAGAAATAACTAAACAAACACTGGTATCTTTCTCACTCTCTTTCTTATAGAACTGTGGCAAATCTGGAATATTCCAGAAAATCTATGTACAATCTGGTAGTAAATTTAAAGCTGATTACATGTTTATTAACACCGCAATCACAAAGGACCCCTGAGGAGACCTTCCGAGATTGCGAGACTTAATTAACAAACTTCTTATGAACTAAATAAAGAAAATAAATAAAATTAAAAAAAGTTCCTAAAGAGTTAACTAAATCGAGTACAAACTTAAACAGAAAAAAGAATTATCCATTAAAATTCTGTACAAATATCCTAGTTGATACAACCTAATCAACGAAATATTCACTCTCACAAATCGTTCTTAAAGGGATTTCTCGGGAATGAGCAACGGAAAGATTTCGAATTAAAAACACTTACAAAATAGGCATAAATGAGGTTCAAAATTGGAAACATTCTTTTTGGAAAAGGCGATAGGATGATCGCTTAAAGCAAAATAGATTGATGAAAATACCTGCCAATCAAGGGGAAGAGCAAAACAAAAGTCGATTGTCCTAATTTGGTGTTATCATATGACTGAATTCCTACACTGTAAGCTACGGAATTGACAAGTTTCCGTGAAAGGTGAAGTCTTCCTGTGATATGATTCAGCGAATACCTTTTCAATAAGTCAACAAAAAAACCCAAAGAACACTTAATATGAACACCAGTGTCCATTGTATCCATCTTGTATATAAATTTTATATCTATATATATATAAAACAAACAGTATTTAGTACGGATATACACATTCGGTCCGATGGGATTTAAATCGCTTCTGCTTTCAAAAAGAAATTCTAATTCACCATGAGCGTGTGGGATTCCATTGGAGCGGCCGAATCGTACAGGGTGTCCGTGTCCTGCGTCGGCTCACCCTGTAACTGGCACTGATTTGTTAGAGTACCAGCTCCGCAATCACAGAAGAATCTAAAAAAAAAGGAATTTCTAAAGTGCCATCCGAAAGGATCATAAACAAATAAACTATTTCTAGAAGAAACTTTGTAAAATTATCTTGGCCCCATCAAAATATGACCAAGGTATCAGAGGGCAAGTTAGACTAAGTACATTACAGGGCAATGAAATCTATCAAAACAGTCGAAAAACATTACACTCAAAAGAAAGAGATTTCTTTTTACCAATCAGGTACCCAATATGCTATGGTGTATAGCAGGCAATTAAATTTTATGTATTTTTTGGAATTTGTTAGGCACATTTTTGTTTTATAAAGCGCACCCCAATTTTTATCAAACTAAGTAACTCGTCAAATTCATGAAAACTTGACATTTTAGTATCAATTAACTTATTATACTTAAATGTAAATTAACAACTTGAAAATATAAGGTAGGCCATGACACATAATGTTTTTTTTTTTCTGGCGATACAGTAAGAGATGAGACAAAATATGAGTGTACAATTAGAAAAACATTCAAACGTATTTATTAACCCATTATAAAAATACTGGACTGTACCCACATGCATTTCGTTCAGAATATTCTACGCAATATGATTCTTAAATCAGTTTTAATTGGTACAATTTTGATTGTAGTCATCCTCCGGCATAGGTTTCAATGCTGTTTGAAACTCTTTTTTTACATATCCTTTATAGTTTCAGCACAATGTTAGTTACAACGTTTATCTACTTTCCCTCATCACCTCGAAGAAGATACGTTTGTTTTTACTTTGATCATTATAATTAGCTAATGTTGTTCTAGCTAATGATGATACATCTAACCCTACACTGTTTATGTCACAAAAATGAATTAATTTTTAAATGTGGCACAGAAAGAGGTCAAAATACGCCTCAATTGCACTTTCATCTATTGTTTTAAAAGTGTTTTGACTCCGATCATAACACCAATGTAACTCCTAACAAGTAAAACAGTAGTTAGGTGTCAGAGTTTGATTGTTTTTAAAATTACGTCAGCCTGGAGATGGAGCCTTCTATCATCTATTATACTGAAGGCTATAAATGCTATACTGTATGGCAACAATCTAAACGACATATTTTCAATTTTTGGGGCTGTTTCAGCATCCAGAGTTCATTTTCGACGCGAAACTGTGTGGAGATTCGATTACTGGATACCTAGATACATATGCTGAATTTATGAAGACATCTATGTGGGAATAAAAGAATGGCTGATAGCAAATCAATTGGTAATTAATCTAAAGAAAAAGAGGATACGTTACACTCTAACACCCCCACCGACTCAATTTCTGGGCATGTACTTGGATACCAAATGTGTAACATACATATTAACGAACTCTGCAAAAAAATATAGGGAACTATTTATTTGTTGAGAAATCTCTTAGCTATCTAGCATTCCTATATTGACCATGGGCCATATCAACTACTCTAATTTGTCCTGGGGCCACTCGCAAAGAACAAAATATATTTTCCATGCAATGGCTACAATAGGATACAGGATATAGGTTTTGAATTACCCTGATAAAGGTAGGGACTTTTTTCGTCTCAACGTTGGTATTAGTTTTGCTCCACGGATGCGCTACTATTCAAAGTAGGGGGGCTATATTATATAAAGTCACTAAATGTGGAAAGTACCGCAATTCAATGTCCCAACGTGTTAGAGAGAGAAGTACATTTTCGGACACAATATGGCGGATTACAGCTACAATCTGCCTGTTTCATGCCTATTGTTGTGTTTCGTGGATTGTGGGTTATGTGTCATAGTGTGTCATATTTGTTTATTTTATTGTATATAGTTGTAAATTAATTTTTATGTACATTTTTCTCTCGCGAAATTTCGTTTTTGCTTTTTGGGAATAAAAATACCAAGTTGTTGTTTTATTTTCTAAAACGAGCAAATTTTTGTTTTCTATTTTGAATTTCGCGCGGCGCGGCGCGGACACAATATGGCCGCCCATTGCGGTACTTTCCTCATTTAGTGACTTTAATATTATATGGTACAGCCCCTCTACTTTAACTCTACTTTGAATAGTAGCGCCATCCTTTGATGTTGCCGGTGGAGCAAAATCACGTTGGTTGCACTGAAAGTCACTAGGATTTCAGTAGAACAGTTGACATTGACAGTACTGGCAGATTGGTTTTTGCATATAAGTACATAATTATCTGCAAAATACCCGGTTGTTATGCACGTAAATGTAAGAACCGTGGGGCAAAAGGGTTCCAGCTGTTTAGAATACCGAAGTGTTCAAAGATGCGAAAACATTGGTTAAAGTGCATTCAACGAACTGATTGCGAGCATTTAGTGAATCTGACCGACAGCAGTAATTTGCGAATCACTTCTCTTCTGTACGATTTATGTGGTTTTTAAATTTCCCTCATAAAGGTAAAGACTTTTTTCGTCTCGGCGTTGGTATTAGTTTTGCTCCAAGGATGCGGTACTATTCAGAGTAGAGGGGCTATATTATATGGCTGCCGATCTCAGTGAACAACAAAGTTAGTTTATTGGGAGGTTAACTGATGTTAAATTGTGTTTAGTGCCGTTTTTGTGATGTATTGAGTGTTTTTGGACGTATTATTGATTTACAAGACATTGGTGTTTAATTTTATACATTAATAATCAGCATTTCTTTTTGTTTTTGTGGTCAAAATGCCTTATATAGGAATTTTATTACATATTAGGATACATTGGCCAAAGAAGCAGACCCTTAAAAGAAGGCGAAGAAGTTTTTAAGGCTGGACATATTATCTTGTGTGGCTTAGAAGCCTTAGATAGCAAAAAGGTTACAGCTTTATGCCTACAAACCTCAAGTCTAAGTTCTCACCCCCATGAGATTTCAGTAAAACTTTCTAACAATGTCAAGGACTGGAAATGTGTGTGTTCCTGCAAGGCAGGAACGTCTGGGGCTTGCAAACATATCGTTATACAATTATTTACTTAAATCTACTTATAAAAACATTCTGCAAACAACTTAAAGTTAAAGTAAAATCATTTTCCGTGAAATGCAAACTACAAACTAGCATATATATCGTCACCGGTTTTCCAATCTTGAGTGCACTCTGCCAAGTTTTACATAACTTTGGATCAGATGGAAATGAATGCAAAGAAATATCCTTTGTACAGTACGTAGAACACATATTCTTCTTGATTTTGTTAGGATTGTTTTATGGACAGACTGCAAGCTTAATAGTTTTAACTAGAAACAGTACTGCTTACTTATTTATTATTACTTCACATTAACGTCTAAAGAGCTTAATACTAAAGAAAATATTTAACTTTTGCCCCACTTACCTTAATAAACTTTATTCAATCCAAACAGTTTCAAATTATGACCTCAACTTCACTCTACTGAATTATTTAAAAATTGTTGATTGTATACAAAAAACTGATTTAAATTAACATCTAAAAAACACAACAATTTATAACAAAAACTACAAAAAAATTGCAAATATTCTGTAAAAATTAAAATTTTTAATATACATGCCTACGGCTAAACCAACTACGACTTTGTTGTTCACTGAGTTTTGAGTGCCGAAGGTTGATCATAGATGTCGCACCCTTTAGGAAACTTCGCCAATTGCATGATTACCAAGTTGATTGTGTAACAGGTAAAGAAAATGTCGAGGTGAAATACATGCATTTGTGCAAGCGCTCTTCACTTACAAAAATCATTAAGAAGCTTTCATACTGTCTAGTGGTAAGTCTACTATCTAGTGGCATGTCTACTTTCTAGTTACCTGTCATGCCTGATGAACTCCACATCATGTCCGGCGTGACATGTCTTTATGCAGTTGACGCATATAGCATTTCTGTCTGTTGTATTGCAAGTCTGACACCTGTAGAAATCGTGCATTGGAAACGATGTGTAGCTGGATATCTTGTAGAGGCACTGACCATTTGCCACCGCCTTCTCTACTGCATCCTGATTGTTGAATATCTAATAAAAAAAAAGAATATGTTAACCAAGTCAAAAACAATATATTTCTGACTGACTGAAATTCTGACTAAAAATTAATGTTCCTAAATGGTAATTGTTTTCTTTTTGTTTCCCCATTTTAACATATCGCACCCCCGCTAAAAAAGAGTCACAACTCAAAAAACGCAATTTTTTAGATTAACATGCAGCCAGCATTGGAATAACTTGTTCTTTCTTCCATAAAAGCATCACTATATAATGCAACGTGTTTCAAAATGATTTCATCTAGTCGGCTGTGGAATTCCCATGTAAAATAAAATAAAAACCGCCTTGCAAAAATAGGAGTTTCTACTAGCTATACATAACCTCAAAATAACCTACTTAACCTCTTTTCACTTCTGGTTTTTCTGTCAAAAGAAAACGAATTCTGAGTATTTGTCTATTTGTAGTACTTGTTTTGGCCCTGAAAAGGGCCGTTAATTACCAGCAGTACTGATTGACAGTTTCACAATAAATGTTCGAAGTATCACTTGTTGTCAGAATTAGATAGGTTCAAATCAATAGAGCGCGGCACATCAAAAATTACATGCACAGAAATTCCAACGCCAACTAGATGACAATCATTTTGAAACACATTGTACATCCTACGTTCAGTTATGGCGTTCAGTAGAGGTAGTTTCAAATGAGATGAACCCTACGTCATCGTGCGCAAAGAGAGGAAAATGTGTCGAGTTGCAACTATCGTCCGTGCTAAAAATGTTGAACTAAGAGACGAAACGAAAAGACGCAAGGCATAAACTAAGACGTTCTGTGTTTGTTTTGAACATTATTTAGTTTGGGGTTCAGCAAAAAGGAGACGTTAATTACTCTCACACACACACATAGTTTGAGGTTATTGGGGTGAGAGCCTTAGGGGGTACAACCGTGCTCGAGGACCATGGTTCGGAGCCCACGTTAACCTGTAGGTCCCGTCCACATTAGCCTTGCAGCAAAAAGGAGACGTTAACTACTCTCTCACACACACACATAGTTTGAGGTTATTGGGGTGAGAGCCTTAGGGGGTACAACCGTGCTCGAGGACCATGATTCGGAGCCGACGTTAACCTGTAGGTCCCGTCCACATTAGCCTTGCAGCAAAAAGGAGACGTTAACTACTCTCACACACACACATAGTTTGAGGTTAAATTTTGATGGTCCTACGTGTTTGTATTTGGCTTGCGTTTTTCCTGTTACCTCTGTGTTTTTCTGTACGTTTTCTCTGCGATTCATTATAAAAATAGTTTTTTTCAAAACTAATCATCGAGTTCTGTTTGTGTAAGATGTAAGTATTATAAAACCAGCAAAGTTTAATACAAATCTATAATTTTTTTCTTTCACCTTTGTTTATTAGGGAAGCCAATTCCAGCAAAGTTGTCCATAGTCAAGGACGAAGGACGCCAAATTATAATGTTTACTTGTACATATATATAGATGTATATTTAAAAAAAATGTGGCAGTCGAGGGACTAACCGACAAAAGTGACTAATTCTTATGACGTTTCCTTTCAATTATTAAAACCTCATTTTCATTAGCATCCCATTCTAAAAATGAAACTATTGGCTTATGATAACTAAAATATGAAATAAAAACTTTTAAATAAAATGTATCTAGATGTCTTGTAAAAACAGCGTCAATTATTGTTCCATATCTTGTTGTGCTTATTTTATTATCATTAGACATTTTTAATAGAAACTTATCTTTTAAAACGTCAATTAATGGTTTTGATGATTTTTCAGCAAAATTGGTATTGAAGTCTCCAATCAAAATCATTGGCATTTCATGCCAGTTTTCACCAAGTATTCTGGAACCTTCTTCATTATAATTTAATAAATTTCTGTGTATAAATGGGATAATTTCTTGCACAGTATTTATTGGTGAAATATAAATAGCGATTATTAACGTTGTTTGTCCACTCTCATTATTACAATGAGGTATACATATTTGTCCTATTTCACGAACATGTACACTCAAAGTAGGAGTATTTCTTAAATATGTCTATATATGAACTTAAAGTATGCGTTGTGTCTTGTGCATTATGATAGATAGTCACTCTAGCAGCTGAAACTTGTATTTTAAAACTGCAAATACAATTGAATTAAGAATATGTATAGGTTCTTCATTGCTCATATGAGTTTCTGTCAATATTAAAACTGTTGAATTATTATTAACAATATGGTCACTAAGATCATTCTTATGGGCACGCAAGCTTTGATATTGAATGAAAATATTGTTAAACCCGATCTGGTAGAAAATATCTAATTAAACTAAATCTAATAATGTTTTACTTATTGTTATGAATGGATTTAATGAGAATCTTGTAAATTCCTCTTGCAATGATTTACTGATGTTAAAAACCTCCTACCGTGAAAAAATATATTGCTATTACCTTTTGAAACTATATTGAACCTTTCTATTCTGGTAACCCTAGATAAACTAACATATACTAATTCCAAAGTATGTCTTTTGTCATATTCATAAACTATCTCATCAAAAGTACCTCCTTGGGATTTGTGAATTGTCATTGCACATGCACATACTAATGGAAAATATTTTCCTTTTGCATTTATTGTTTTATTGGTATTGAGTAGTGTGGTTGATGTTCTTGTAAATATTGGAACTGCCTTTGAATTTATGTCATGATTTCTCATATACCCTTTCCATTTATTTCGTAATTTTCTTCCAACTTTTTTAGGAAATAGCATCCAAATTATTGTAATTTCTTCATTAACATTTTGATCGACTTGACACAATTTACCAACAGCACCGAGCTAAGCCATCTGAAACATCAATATTTGTAGCTTTACTATAATGTGTGCCAACAAAAAATATTGCTTCATATGGGAATCCTCCAGTTTCTGGTGCAGGCATTTTATGTAATTTTTGTCTAACAAAAGCTTGTTGTTCAGCATTGTGGCAACCAATGTATATATCTGTAGTTACTGATACGATTTTATTGTCTACACCAGGCATGAGCAACCCGCGGCCCGTCGTCATGCAACGTGCGGCCCCGCCAAGCTCCTGCAAACTTATTCCTATTCAACTAATAAATAGAACGTCTAACGAGAAAACACACTCATAGTACAGTACAGTAACCTTACAGGATAGAATGTAATCTCTGTGGTCATAGAACAATATAGTAATCCTACTTGCTATAGTTGTTTGCTATATGTGTTTGAGTTTTTCATATGCGGCCCGAACAAAATTTTCAGAATTGTAAGTGGCCCGACCCAAAAAAAGGTTGCTCATTCCTGGTCTACACTAATCAATACACGATTGTTGTATCCTCGAATTTCCGTGTTAGTTAAGAAAAGTCTTACAGTATTTGTACACTTGCTCTCAGCTTCTTCTTTTGTTAAAAATCTGGATTTTATCAATTACAATTCTCCTTCATTTAACTTTTGACCATCTCCAAACTTTGTTTGCATTTGCGAACATTGCATTACTTTCTTATTATCTCTGCTAACTCGAAAAATTTTAATCCATGCCATGGAGTAGGTCCAGTAAGTCTTGTATTAATTTGTTTATATATAGGAGTTCCCATGATCGGAAGCAATTGTCGTAAAGCTCCAATTAATATGTCTAATCCACCAAAATTTGTTGTAAAATGTCCAGAAATTTGTTACGTCATGCTCACTTCATTAATAATAAGAACTTTTACAAATTGAAATAATGCTCTATAGTGGTCTAGGCAACTTCAATACTCAGTGGAAGTACTTTTGACATTGATATTGGTTTTCGTAGAATTATATCACGAACTGCGAGCTAATTTCACGATCGTCCTCCAGATTCAGGCCTTCGAGTGTTATGGGTGAAATGGCGGTACGGAAATAGTTACATTGCCAAATAAAAAGAGAGAGAGAGAGACGTGACGGCGTTAAAATTTTTACCCCCCTGCGAAACATACAGCCATAAGAAGTAGTCAGTTCAAAATCATAGAAAATCACTACTTTTGTGTTTATTAATTACTGATTTAGTAAATTATGATCGCTATTATTTTGATTTGGAACTTGCAGTGCCACATAATTTAAGTTCATTTTTGTAGATCTCGAGTGTTATGTCACTAGGACCAAAAAATGTACATTAATATTCATGTTACTCTTAGGAAAAGAAATATATAGCTTAGTATCGTATTTATTTGTACTTTTTTTTTTTATTTCCCGACTTAAGGCCAATGGGGCGCACGCACGACCTCGGAAGCGGGAAATAAACACCGCCCTGGGTCAATTTACCAGCTCGGACGGTGTTATGGTCCTAAGTGGGAAGTTATTATGGATGCGTCACTCGCCAGAATGGGGTCGTCCCGTGGAGGACCTATCACCACTCAGCCGAGTAAGTGGGATGCCGGATTAGGGGTTTGGGCTCAAGCCAGACCTTTGTCACATGAGCTGCTAAGTAGTGAGCTAATACTAATGAGGCTATCCGAAGGGAGATATAGCATTAAGAAGGTATGTGAGGGAAAAGAAAGTCACTATGTGACTCGCGAAGCTAAAGCAGAAACTAACAGGCAAAAAAATAATTTGTTAGCTAAGGTGTAAGCGGAAAAAGCCACCGTGTGAATCGCCAAGCGCGAGCAAAATAAAAAACAACTATTGAACTAGCAAGCTAGCGGGCTAAATTAGCTAACAAGCTAAGTAAGTATCTGAACTAACTAAACTATCATGACCTAGCACTAAGGACTGTGGGATTAGCATCAGTGAGAGCACGTAGGGCAGTATGTGTTTACCGGGCGCCACGTGGGCTATCGCCATAACTAAGGTAAGGGATTAGCTAAGGTTGTGACCCCATATGGGGTACTGGTCCGAAATGTAAAGGCTGATAGGCGAGCTGAACTGGGATGAACAAGAGGGATTATCATATTTAGCGCTGATCTAATGTAAACGAAAAATGGAGGTGCTACCACGGGTCGAGACGCCAGAGCCAACATGGCTCCAGAGCCCAAATTACGAGTGGGGCAGGTGCCCTGTCACGTCGTAAGTCTGGTTAATCTCACTGTGAGTACCTTAGGAGTTAGCTCCTGTTTATATTTAGACCTCATTATGGTCGTGATGGCCCTCGCCCCCATGTCCCACACAGTTTTGTCTTCTACCATTAGATCCATCAGTTCCGCAGGGTTCCATCTATGTCCCATCCTACCCCTCAGTGGTGCCGTGACTACCCTCCAGAGGGGGCAGGAGAAAAGCGTGTGTTCGGGACTGTCTGTCTTACCACACATACAGCTATCGTTATCCGCTTTACCAATGCGGAACTTGTAGGTCCAGAAGGACCTGTGCCCTGTGAGGCATTGCGTTATCCAATGATTATGTTCTGTGTTTACATTTTACACTTCTCTAAGTTTGGTAAAATTTGTTTCGTCCATTGTGCAGTATTAAAGTTCTCCCCCCATCTCCTCTGCTAGTCCTGGAGGGTTCGTGTCTCCGCCATCCCGCCGCCGATATTATAAAGGAATCTACGTTGTTTGGCAAGGAGGTCGATGGGGGGCGGGGGGGATCGCGGACACCACCTGCAGTGCCGCCGGCGGACGGTATGGTACGCGCGTACCACACGGAGTAGAGCCCTTCACTGCGCGCTCTCCAGTTTCATCCGGTATTTTGCTATGTCCAAAGTATGCCGCGTAGAGAAGAATTGAGTGGGTGGCGAAAGCCATCACTTCCCTCTTCCTGCCCGAGGGTCCGCCTATGTTGGGCAATATTTTGGTCATTGCACTGCCGAAGAGATGGATTTAAGTATGTGGAGCCCGGGCTCCACATACTTACACTTTAAGCCCTTGGCGATAGTGACCCGTAGGTATCTTATGCTGGGACTCGTCGAATAAAGATTAGCGCCTAGAGTGAGGTCAAATCTCCTTCTCGTCCTTGGGCCCCTGATCACTATCGCCTAGGTCTTATGAGTCGCAAGTTTCAGTTTGCGCGATAACACCCATGTCTCCACCAGTTGGTATGCCTGATCAAGGTCTCTCTGTACCGTCAGAGTGGAGTCCCCGGACGCGATGATCACAAGGTCGTCCGCGTATGCGACCGTTTTGATACCATCAGGAAGCCCGATCCTGAGTACATCATCAAATAGGATCTTCCACAACGTTGGACCCAGGTCGGACCCCTGCGGGACCCCGTTTTTGTGCGGTGTGTTCTTCCGACGGCAATCGTTATGTGCCTTTCAGTCAGATATCTCTCCGTCAGATTGACTAAGTAGGGCGAGACCCTCCGTTCCCTCAGGGCTCTAATAATGTGTGGCCATGATGCGTAATTGAAGGCGTTTGTGATGTCCAAAGCCACCATAACTGCCCATCTTCGCGCACTGAACGCCGCGTTCGCAACTTCCCTCAGGGCAGTTATGGTGGAACGCCCTTTGTGGAACCCATGTTGAGACGGCGACATCCTGACTAGGTCCTCGATCTCCTCCTCGAGCTGCTTCCTGACAGTAGTCTCGAAAGCCTTTCCCATCGCCGAGACTAGGCATATCGGCCTATAGGAGCTTGGGCTTGGGAGATCCAGGTCTTTTCCCTCTTTTGGGATAAGCACGACCCGGGTCTCCCTCCATGCCGCTGGGAAAGACTGGGATCTGATCAGCTCCGCAAAGATATCCCGAATTTTGTCCGGGATGGCGGAGTACAGAGCTTTCAAGGCGCGCGGGGTAAGACCCTCCGGGCCGGTTGCCGAGGAATTTCTGAGTCTTGAGATGGCGCGTTCAACCTCCTTAGCTGCGCTCGTGGGTGCGTCAGTGTCCGATGGGCTTCTCTCCCACTCCTCCCCGTCTTGTGGGAAGAGGGCCTCGATTATTATTACTTCTGGGCCTACGACTCAGTCGGGAAGGTTACTTTTGTTTGGTTTGGTTTGGATAGAAGAATAAAACTTATTAAAAATACCCTATTTTCCTCCTTATATTCCCTCTCATACAATACGTTCCGATTCGGTTCCCACGAATTCACCAAAATTTAGAGACTGTCGTGCTAATAGCGCATACACCATTTCCTCCAAATTATTAAAATATAAAATTTTCTTGAAAAATATCGATTTTCCTCACCGGAAACTATCTCCCAATGATAATATATAAGCCATTTTTACAGCATTCCCTAAATTTTTACGAAAAAATTACATGTACCTGCGTACTTTACCACCACCGCGGCAGCCAGTGTACGTTCACTGCAAAGAAAATAAATAAAAATTAGGGTGGTTTTTATTAAATTTATTTTCTTTGCAGTAAACGTACACTGGCTGCCGCTATGCAAACTTCTTGCAACTCACGTAGAATTCTTCGTCTTTTAGTGGAAAATAGATCATCAATTCCGGTACCCGAAACAGATCAACCCTCGAATTTAGGTCAGCTGGTATTTAAGAACCAAAAATTCAATCTTCAGTCAAAAGTTTGTATTGAATTTATGTACAACTTTTCCATTATTTTTTCAGGGAACAGAAACCTGAAAATATTTGAAATACAGCTCAGCCCAGAGGAGAATTATGAAGAGAGCATCCTCTTCTTGCAGCAATTGAGCATCTGATACAGCTAATGACAGAAACTCTGATAGGGCTACAGATAATGGTAATATGCCTATCCCATCATTTACAAGTGTGGATATTTCACCTGAACGTAATCATGATGAACACAATTCGAAATTTGTTGATGATAATAATGATGCTGATTCAGTGAAGGATCCGAATTATGAATCATATTCTAAATTCTTCCTCGTCTGGATCAAGTATTAGTTCCAGCTCGAGATGCGTATCCAGCAGAAGTTGTAGTCAAACAACACACACACACAACCTGGCGAGATTTAAGCAACAGGTACTCAAGTAGCAGACACTCAACAACTTGTAGATACGCAAGTAGCGGACATGAAAATTGCCTTGGAGACACAAGCAGCAGGTACTGAAGTGCCAGATGCTCAACATCATGTAGACAGACAAGTAACAGACACGCAAATTGCCTTGGAGATACAAGCAGCAGGTATTCAAATAGCAGACACTGAACAAGATCCAGACACACAAAAAAGAGGAAAAAAGCGAGTACCAGTGTCAGAAGAATGGATAAGTAACAAAGCTCAAAAATTACGAAACACAGTTCAGCCATATGTTTTCATATAGTTTCAGCCGACTGAAATGCTCCAAAAAAGTAGATGAAAATAAAAGAAAAGAAATTTTTAAATATTATTGGGCTCTAGCCGACATAAATCGACACGAGATTTCATTCAGAAATGCATGAAACCTATCAAATCGGCGTACCGATATAGCAGTGCACAGAAGCCAAGAAAACATAATAACAATGATGAACAAGTTCGCGTTTGCAAATTTTTTTTATGGCTACCATAGACATTAACAACCGAACAACAAGGACCGTCGCTGATAAAGTTGAAAAAGGTTTTTTGCAAGAGGACTTACGTGGAAAACACAAAAATCACAGAAAGGTAGAGTCATCGATTAAAGATGGAGTGCGTGACCACATTAAATCGATTCCTCATATTGAGAGTCACTATCTCCGAAAGCAAACAAATAGGGAGTATATTGAAGGTGGAAGCAATTTAACCGATATGTTTAATGATTACAAACAAAATTGCCAGCACAGCAATCTACCAAATGCAAATCTAGTGATGTTCTCGAAGATTTTCAACACCGAATTCAATATTAGTTTTTTCATACCTAGAAAATATCATTGCGAGTTGTGTTATTGCTATGAAAATACCACAGGAGAAACCAAAGAAATATTGGAAAACAAGTATAAATTGCACTTGGAAGAAAAAGATTTATCAAGGACAGAAAAAATCAAGAAAAAGAAAAATCAAGTCCCAATTACAGTAAAACCTCTAATACCGGACACCTCCCAATAGGGAACTCCTCTACATAACGGACAGTTTTATATTTTCCGAATTTCTTAATAGGGATTTATACATATTAGCACCTCCCAATAGCGGACCCTCCAAATAATGGACATGAACAGTTAAAAACTACCATTTCCTATATAATTGTTAAAAAATGACCTCTTAACAATGGACAATAACTTTTGAAATCAGATGTGTAAGAAGTATACCTCTTAAATAGGAATTCAAATTTTAATCATCATCTTAACGCCCGGCTTCATAATGCAGTTAAAGTCTACTTTAACTTAAAGTTGGCTTTGGCTGTGACGTTAGAAGTAGTAAAGCCATGAAAAGCATCACAGTCAAGGTCAACTTTAAGTTAAAGTGGACTTTAACTGCATTATGAAAATGGGCGTTAGTCTCTTAAATAGGTGTTTAAATTGGCAATCATCCTATTCAGGAATTCAACATATATTTCAGAATAAAGAGGCAGTTTTATGTTGATTCTGTGGTTTCTGGTAAACAAACTACTATTGACAAATTTTTCAATAAGAAATACATTGCAAATGTTTGAAAATGTAGTATTTTGAATTACATTTTGTGCCCATATATATTTTTTTTATTCAATCCTTTCCTCCCAATAGCGGACACCTCTTTATAATGGACAAAATTGTGGTTCCCGTAACTGTTAGCTATATAGAGGTTTCACTGTATATTGTTTCGGTCTATGATCTGCAAGCAGTACTTCCTACGCATCGAGGAACTGTTTCTGTTTTTTATTATAAATCAAAATTATAAATTCCTATAACTTTACAATCTCCGAACTACAAACAGGATCTACAGAATGCTACTTCTGGCATGAAAGACACGGTAATAGGGGAGCTGATGAAATAGGCTCATGTGTGCTCAATTTTACAGAAAAAAAGTGAGCACTTGTAATAATGATGATGGATTAGAATTCGTTTTTTTCTCAGATAATAAAATTGTTGCGGACAACAAAAGAATAAATTTTTAGTCTCTATGTATCGAGTGTTTTTTTTTTAAATTTCACGTCCTAGTAGGCTGTAGATAGTGTTTGTGAATGCACCTTACTAAAAAATGTCATTATCAAAAGTCAAATCATTCCAAGCACTTCGAAGACTATTGTTCCATGAGAGAGTTAAGAGTTGTCAAGTTTGTTTTCACCGAGGTTCTCGCATTTAGATTTTTATATTCTTTAGTCTCACTCATTTAACGCCTAATTAATAGAGCTAAGCTGTTTATCCAAGACACTAGTAACTGATTGAAGCAGTTTCAATTTTTAACCCTACAGCGGGCGCGTTATGTCTCGTAGACCGACAAGAAAATTAAACCGCTATTTTATTTTCACCCGTAAATCCAGCGCCCCCGCCCCTCGTGTACCTTCATGAAATGGCATACTACTTGTCACAGCCAATCCATCCGTCTGAGAAACCAATTGTTTCCGAATTATAGCCAAATTCGGTCTGAGAGATGGATGCGCCTACTGGCGTTCACATTTTGCCAGTGCAATTTTGATAGTAAATAAGGAAAAAGTCAGTGTTTCTACGTTGTTTATATGTTCTTTCGGTTAGGTAAGACAGTTTCTTAATTTGTTAGATAAATTACATATGAAGCGTGAAGAAAAAAAAATATTATTTCAGAACTGAATAGCTTTCCTCTGCCTTTTGTGTCACTGCTAGTGTGTCATATAGGAGATACTTGTAATGAATGTTCTCAAAATTAGTAGTTTGTAGTTTGCTTATATAAATTTATTTATTTATTAATACAGTATTTATGTTATATATTAGAGCAAAAATGAGTCCAGTTTTCATGATAACAACATGTAGGAATTACTTGTAGTGACTATTTTAAAAACATGCTGTTTATAATTTCCTTATATAAATCTTATATACTTGTGTAGACAGTTTTTATGAACATAAATAGTATATAATATAATAATAATGAAACATAGGGTAGGTTATTATTATAGTTCAGTTTATAGTGTTTGTAGTGTTCTAAACTGTCTTTATTGTCATCGATTAATAAAGTGAATATCAATAAACACTATTATTTATTCAACTTCTTCTAACCAGCGCATGAACATGACAGGAAATCCAACTTTTGTGATATCGGTCTACGAGACGGACGCGCCTTCCCAATCCCAATTCTCTCACGCGCCCGCTGTAGGGTTAATAAAAAAGTGAAGTTATGACAACCTACTTCAACATTGACATTTTTTAGTAAGGTGCATTCACAAACACTATCCACAGCCTACTATGAGGTGAGATTAAAAAAAAAACACCTGATATATTTATCCATCGGCTAAATACCCTAAAATACTTTCAATAACACATAAATATCTAATAAGTGGTCATAGTCAGAACGAAGGTGATTCTGTCCATTCAACTATTGAGAAGGTGGTAAAGAAGAGTTTGAGGTCGGACCCCATCTACATGCCCAGTCAGTATGCGCAAATAATATGTATGGCAAAAGAAGGGTGAACCATACCATGTGAACGAGCAATCCTACCAAAATTTTTTTTCTCTCAAAACATGTGTGACGATATGGGCCTTACTGGATTCAAAACGTTGAAAATTACGGAAGTAAAAGTTTTGAAAACAATGAGAGAATCCGACCACTCTCTATTATAAAACTTCCAGTACGTGGAGCTATGCAGAAGAAAAAATACTATTCCAAATAATTTAAAACGGGCGTACAAAAGTAAAATTAAAAAATTATCTAAATCTACTATAACATAACCATGTTCCTAAATGTTACTCAAAGTTCTATAATAATCTGTAATAATAAAAAAGTTATTCCAAGAGTTAGCGGTGTTTTTTTTATAATCTACCCCTCTAATTTTAAAATGAGCAAAAAAGTTTTCAAAAAACTTTTGTTTCAACGAAAGGGTCTCTAAAAAAGTGTCACAACTTCGATATTTTTTGTCTTTACAATGAAAAAACTAACAAGATATATTAAATAGAAATAGTTTTTAAAACGTTTCTACCAAGTTATTATAAACACATTCACAATAAAATATCAACTAGTATCTTGCGATTATTACTGAGAAATCTCTCTCTCTCAAGCGAATGAATTTTTTTAAGATTTGATTTTCTAGTTTTTTTGAGTTGTGACTCTTTTCTAGCGAGGGTGCGATATATTCTTACTTTGTTTCCTCGTACGATAGGTTGTACGCCGCTGGCGAGACATAAACCGCCGAATCTATTATTGAATATCTGATTAAATTCCAAAGTTGCTGTTGCATTATTCGTTATCTCCACTCCTGCCGCCAGCCCATCGAAGATCCGATTCCGCCTTAAGATTGGGTGACTCTGGGTTGATATTAGGACTCCTGCCTGGGCGTTACGAAATATATCGTTCTCTTCGAGGATACCCTTTAAAGAAATACCTTCATTATAAAACAATGAACTTATTTATCGGCTTGGTCGAGAATCGCAGTGTTTGATATCTCTATGATTGCTTATTAATTGACTGGAATATATGCAAAGCAAAATATAAAGGTATGCAGATATAAATGCGTCACTTTTTGAAAACAAAATATATATGAACCTAGACTGTACACCGAGGTAACACATTTATGAAAAATAAAAATATTAAAAACTAAAATGTAAGGTCTACTAATCTTTACTGATCTATTAAACAAAACAATGTCTTGACTGTAATTAAAATTAGAAACAAAGATAATCACTATTTAGAAGGAATAGGGATCTGTCATAATTTTGTACAGAGAAGGCGGTCAATAATATATTAACAGCAGATATAAGCAGCTTACCACACTAATATGAAATAAAATCCATCAAGGTATATTCAGAATTTAATTTTTCGAATTTGGTAAAGGTCAACTTATTAAAATGGGAAAAAACTTGTTCAGTTAGTATTTATTCTGTTGTTTTTTGGATTTGGAGATACATATGTGTGTATATACAGACCGTTTCTAAAGAGTCGCAGGATGGGATAAGCATGAGAGCGAAGAAAAGGCCATATATTTCTTGTTGGCTAAACAGAGAACGACCTTTTGCGATGTTGCTAGCTCGCGAAACATTACAGTCATCCGCTCCGCACATTGTACCGCACACATCCGAAAGTGTAAAGGGATACGCGACCGCGATACGCGTTGACTTGGACTGCCTGCTCGGCCGGCAATGTTGCAAAACTGTCAACCCAACGAACTACTGCTGGTTTCTCTTTTGCTCTTGTTGGTTTCCCACCATGCGTTTCGATAGAAAAGCTCTGTATATATATATATATATATATATATATTTTTTTTCCACAGTATATGGGAATTACTTCAATATTTAGGTTAAGTGTTTGGTTCTGAACATAGACATAATACTGTATAGACTACGGATCGGTATAAGGCGCGATGTGCCGAGTGGGAGCGAGAGGCAAATAAATAAGGCGACTTGTTTCTCACTCTAAATGGGCGGAGCTAACAACTCCGTAACCATGACGCTCTAACCTCTACAGCCTCATGTCAATCATGTGTCAGCACAATCAAGAATTTGTTATCACTTATCTTCGAAAACTATTGAGGAAATATAAGAAACGAAATAAAACTGTAAATATAGCGGGAAAATAGTGGAATTGAGAAGAACAAGTTCGTTTTCTTGGAGTTTAGAACCCACAACCTCCAAAATAAAAGAACGTGACGTAACTGACAAGGCAAGAGGTTAGATCGTCATGGTTACGGAGTTGTTAGCTCCGCCCATTTAGAGTGAGAGACAAGTCGCCTTATTTATTTGCCTCTCGCTCCCACTTGGCACACCGCGCCTTATACCGATCCGTAGTCTATACAGTATTATGTCTATGGTTCTGAACATAGACATTCTGAATTTTAAGCGTTAGTTACCAAACAGCAACGGATTGGAAACTTGACAGTTATAAATACGCCTCAAAGATGATTTAAAAAAACCCGACAATCCCCAACTTAACTTTCTGAGGGGACGAAAAAAGAGTGAGGTTAGGTCAAATGAATCTGGGCACATCGCTATATGACTATTTGAGTTGTAACTTATTTAAATAAGTAGAAAGCAAAGTTGCGACTAGTTACCGCTAATCAACTAACAAGAGATGGAGCCAGTATTCTTGAAAACTGTTAAAGATTCAAGACCATATGCTTATCTCGAGTCTAATAACGTCAATAACTATTTATGTGTAGACAGTTTTTAGATAGTTCAATAAAAGTAATCAGATTCCATTGAATATATTTTTCTTAACAAACTATTCGTTTCACCACCTTAATCCCTAACACTATTGTAGATCTTAATACAGTAAACTTCGTTTACAACGCACTCGCATTTAGCGGACTATCGGATTTAGCGAACTTTTTAGGAAGTCCCGAACTGATGCCCTTTACTTTATTAAAAATAAGCGTCGTATTTACCGTACTTGCTTTTAACGGATTGTCGGATTTAGCGGACGAAACTCTCTTAGGAAGTACGTTATTACCACGGATTTCGAAGAAATTGTCAGCGTTAGCATGACAAATCACAAACCGTTAGGACGGTTAGGGATCAAGGAATTAACAGGATTAGGGAAACAAGGATTTCCCCAAAAATATACCTGTTATATATGTGTACCTGCTGCGTAAATTATAAATAGATCCGAACCCGACTAATTTGTTTATTATCCTTAATTTAACTGAAACACCCCAACATGACTGACCATCCCAATAAAAAGAACGGTTAGCGTTCTGTGTAGGGGGAAAATTTAAAATTATCCGCGAAATAGAAGCCGGACGGAAACAAAGTGATATGTGTGATATAAATGAATGCAAGTATGTACATATCTTTTATTAGTATGTACATATTTTTGTAATCCCCAATAAATACCTCAGGTATTTGTTCAATCGCTATATAGGACTGCCACATATCACATTATACATATATTATATACATATTTATGAGGTAAATACATTTTCCATATAAATATATATATATATATATATATATATATGTATTTAACGTACTTCGCATTTATCGTACTTTTTTTAAGTTCCCTTGAGGTACGTTATAAACGGAGTTGACTGTATATCCTATATTATCGCTATACATTATATTGAGATGAGTTATTGTTATTGTTATTATGGAATTATGTTTTTTCACAGTGCAGTTATCACAATAGGTATTTCAGCTACATTGCCACTATTATTAGAATCAAATAGCCAAATATTAATAAACCTTTTTTGAGGATGTTTACTTAATCAATTAGATGTATGGTCAAGCATACTTGTGGTTTGCTTTGGAAATGGTCATTTTTAATTTTGGCTTTTGAAATTATCAGTTGGTTTTAAAAAAAAACTAAATATCAAATATAACAATCTTGCTGCCACAGTAATAGTTTTGTATTAGCCAACAATATTTATAAGTACACAAGACACATGATAAAAGATGGAAACACCATGGAGAACAAGGCTACTGCTACTGATATGGATGGGTATTGGATATCAGAATCTGTAAAACTTCACTTGCATTGATATAGGCCTCTTAATTTAATGTGCGTATTAAATATTTAAAATCTTCATGGGCATTTTTAAAAAGAAAAGAGTATTCAAAATAGTTATAAACCGCAATTCAGCAGTTTATAAGTCATTATGGTATAAGTATAGATAAATATCTATTACCTATATACCATAACTAGCTTTAATCACCTTTAATCAATCCATTTATATCGACAGTAAGTGTAAAAAGTAAAACGTTAATTTTTGCATATAATCCTGTCTCAGCTAATAATTAATCAGACATTCATTCTTACCTTTCCCCCATTGAAAATACAGATCCCACCATCCCTGCCATCAAATATCTTATTTCTTTTCAGCGTCGGATTTGAGTCTGTCTTGATCCAAACGCCGGCCATTGCGTTGTCGAATATCTCGTTCTGTTCCAGAACACCGAGGCCCCCATTATAGACGAGAACGCCTCCATTCTGTCCACCCCATATCTTGTTGCCTTTTATGATCGGATTGCTACCTGTACGTATCTGCACGCCAGAGTACAGGTGATTGAAGATATCATTGTCTTCTAGCTTACCATGGCCATTGTCATAGAAATAAACTCCGACCTGAAATTGGGGATGGAGAAATATAAGAACTCTAGTATTGGATGATTGCACAAGCAATAGCACAAGACCACCTGAGGTTCATGAAAAATTTCACCATTACCTGTTTCCCGGAATGGATCCTGTTCCGTCTCAAGACGGGAGTGCTGCCGGTGGTTATCCAGACTCCTGCTAATGTATTGGCATACACTTCATTCTCTTCTATCAGACCTTGACCCTTTTCGTGAACGTAGATTCCGCCATGTTGCCCGTGATGTATCTTGTTGTGTCTCACAATAGGATCACTATTAGTCCGTATTTGTATACCTGCTAGTGCGTTCCCATATATGTTGTTGTGCTCAATAAGCCCCCTGCCCTCTCCGAATATGTATACCCCGCCCTGGTGGCCATTGTAGATCTCATTTCTAGGAAAACAATGAAACTATGTAATTTCGTATAATAATTGCATAAAAATTTTCTGCATCATGTATCACACATAAACCACAAGCAATTCTGTAGAATTTAAAAAATCTCATCCTACAACCTTCTAAAATTAACCCTAGTAGTTTTTATTAAATTCTTTACCTGCGTATGGTGGGGTTGCTGTTGGAAGTGATCCAAACCCCGGCAAAATTGTTAGAATGTATCTTGTTATCTATGAACTGCCCCAAGCCATTCTCATGTACATAGATACCGCCGGTTTGACCATGGTGAATCTCGCAATGAACGACTGTGGGGTTTGCGCCTGCCTTAACTTCAAAACCTGCGATTCTGTTGTTGTGAATGTCATTTGCCTCGAAATAACCCTGCAAATAAATTTAATTGTTAATAAAACGCCAACAATCGCAATCAAAAATATGATTGAAAGGCAACAGTATATGAAAAAAGTCCCATTAGCGATCTTGAACTTGAATATTGGGAGCAACCAGCCAACGGCAATACCTGCTGAGTTATTAGACCCAGCTGAATGGACTTCTAGGTTAACCTGGCAAGTAATAGGGAATATTTTCGTGGTATTCCTAATGAATGGATGGCGAGAAGGCAATGAGGTGAAGGGGATGATCCTCAATTTTTTGTGGTAAGGCCTGATGTACGCTAAACCATTGGAGTTATAGTGTGGAGGGCTATTGCTCATTGCATTGTCATCTTCGGTATTAAACAGAGTTACCGTGAACACCCACCAAGTAATGAAAACATGTTGCACTCTATCTGAAGACATATTTAGGACAACATGGGTATGACCTTGCTAAATTAATCATATCCTTCACAAACTCTAAATGTTATATGATCATGTCATGTGTAACAGTTAGCCTGGGATGAGATGCCTTAGGAGAAAAATGTTCATCTGATTAAGTATGTGCCCAGACTTATTAGTAAGTGCACAGGAGGAAGAATGAAGGACAAAATTATTAAGTTTTCATGTTTCTAAGGTGTTAATTGACCATTACTCTTTAAATTTTCATTGCTCACCTTATCATAATGAATATACACAGAATATTATTAGAATAGATTAATATTAACTATATTCTGATTTTTAATTCTGAGGACTTTTACAACCCGTCAAAAAGAGAGAGATGCCGATATTGTTACCACCCATTTGTTCGGCTATTGGTTTGTTGGTCAGTACGAGGATCATATGATCGCCGTAATCCGAGCGATGTTGTGAAATGTACTCACATCAGCGCATCAGCGGTCCGGTAACGTAAATTTCAAACTATCTATAACTGCCAAATGATTACCCTCAAAAAATTATACTGGTCATGTCGCACTCCGTACGCAAACAGTAATACAGCCTTCGGGTCGCCTACGAGGCGGAGTTATTTGATGTGTCGATTGTAAACGTCCACAGCATTAAAAATCAGACTTTAGGTGTTTGAATTTCTACACTACCAGACTACTATACCACAGTATATATAATTCTAACAGTATAGTATGCTCACTTGGGCTTATTCGAACACCGCATCACCTCTCCTCGTCGCACCCCCATCGGCCTAGGAACTTGCCGACCGAGTCGGCCCACCTCTCGTCCTCGCACCTCCCTCGGTCTACGAACTTACCGGGATAACGATATTTTTATTACTTTACGACCACTCGCAAAAAATGCCGGCTTTTTCATGGACATCAAAGAAGTGAGCATACTGTTAGAATTATATATACTGTGACTATACCATATTTCAGGAAAGTAAGCTACTGTACAAAAAATCTAAATGGTATTCTTTTAAGGTGGGTCGTTTTTAGAGGTTTCCAATCCAATCCACATTTTAAAGACCGTCATACAGCAATATTAGTCCGAAAGATTCGATTAAACTGGAAAATAAACCAAACTACTGTGCAAGAGCGCATAGGGCAAGTTAGGGTGCTGCAGCAGACAAGCTGAAAGTACAGTGAACTCGTTGATAATGCAAGTATTAAATTACTCGTTCTTGTGTAAGACTGATTTTATTTATCTATTACTTTCTACCTCTTTGCTTTCCATTCTTTCTGCTTTTCGAATTTTTATTTATATTTCGCCTGGAGAAGCAACACCGTAAAAATATATAAATTGTAACATTTTGTTCGCGGTATATGAGCTAAGCGGCCAAAATTCCTTTCTAAAAGTGGAATTTTATCTAAACAACTCAAGAGGGTAGTCCGCCTAACATTATGATTATGTTACGGTTTTAAAAAGGCTTGCCCGTGTTTTAGTCTTATATCATCCTTTATAAGAGATTGTGTTGTGCTGTGACATTTATTCAACTGTGCCAAAGGCTTTAATATTGAGCAGAGTAATTGAAAGAAGCCACTAATTGGTGAGTTTATCACTGAGACATTCCTTCTTCTACTGTTGATTAACCAACTAATTCTTTAATTAATTAACCAGCGATATTTAAAACTGAGTAATAATCGTAGATATATTTGGTATTCCAAACATTAGTCACTGTTAGTACAGTGCCACCTTGCCAGGCAAGGTACCTTGAGATAAAAATCTCAAGGTACCTTGCGCGCTCCCTTCCCCTAATATCCATTGCACTAGCCAGACGAAAATACAGAGAGAAAAGATCAACTATTGTACTGTGATGGATATTTGGGTATGTTTACTTAAGCCACTCGCCTATATATTTTTCCGTGAAGGTCGATATACAGATATTTGCCCAAGAAATAACCAAGGCACCAAGGGGATAGTGGAGTAACTCGAAAAGGCATTGTAAACGCAAGAGAGCAAGGATAAACTAAGTGCCCCGGGGGGCAGAAGTGGTCTAATGAGTAGGCGCATTTATGTTGAATGTTGTTATGAATGAATGTTAAATGCAATAGTTACTTAACAGTTAGAAAATGGAAACTTAATAGGGCTCAAGATGGTTCCCGAATTTTCCTTCCTGGGGGAGGGGGGGTAAAATGTGCTGAAATTTACTAATGGTTATTAAATTAGTTAGCAACTGAAAACTTGGCGATATTATAGATGGTTCAGAAAAATTCGACAATGCAAAATTTTACTATAACAAGGGCTGGAAAAAATGGGGCGATAAGATCAACCTCTGAGCGAAGCCAGGCACATTGTTACATGTGTGTTCGTGTTATAATTGCATTAAATAAGTAGCAATTAGTCATGGCTCCTATAAACATAAGTAAAACATAAATACTATAAGTAAAGCTTGTTTAAATAGTCTAACAGCATATGGTTTCAGTGCATGTATAAAAAAATTATCCCATATATAGAACAGACGGCAGAGAAAGTGATAATCTTGTGAGGTTGTTTTAATTATTGGTGCCTAAACTGAAGGAAACACTGAGAAGCCTCCCAGCCAAACTGCTAATGGTGTGAAGAAAGCAAACAATCTCGGCTGAATATACCCACTGATCAACAGTGAATTTTATTTTATATTGTTAAATGTAAAATGGTTCTTACCAGACCGTTGTCGAATGTGAATATCCCGACGTCTCTGCCATGGTGGATGTGGTTCCTGCGCATTATGGGATTAGCATAATTCTTCACCCATATGCCTGCGAGAGCGTTCCTGCTGATCTCATTATCCTCGTACGTCCCCTGAGCGAAGTCAGTTACATACAGCCCAACATTCTCGCAATCGCTTATATCACAATGGCGGATAGCCGGGTTTGCACCTCCTCCACTCACACACACCGCTGCGCCCACTAGTCACAATTAAAATAATTAAATTGTCAAAGACCCACTAGCCTGAGGCATTTAAGAAAAATAAGGAACAGTTTTATAGTACTCATATTTCTCATATTTTCTCACCACAAATTGGTTAAAGAAACCAAAAAAAAAGGTGAAATACGTTATTTACAACTATATACAATCAATTTACGGGGAAATTATACATTTTAGGTCAATGTTGACTATGTATGAAATGAAAGGTTATGAGACACAGTTACAAATGCTTAAAATACATGGAAAATATATTTAATGTATGTGAAATATCTGGATATGACATAAAAGCCTGAATAACAAAATAATAACAGGTAATTCGTGATAAACTTAATGTACAAAGAAAATTGGATAATAACCAAAAAGAGAATCTACATGTTAAAAAGCTAAAACTTGAATCATTGATTAAATAGTAACTGCTTAAATATTAATAATGTTCGAGGATGGGCTTGTTCCAAAAAAATGTTATACATCTTGTTTTTAAATAAATGAGAAAAATGACGTCGTTGAACCTTCTATTGTCTATATAATGGTATGTCTGTCGTTTGCGGAAAAACATGTAAAGATGCGGAAATGATGTAAAAAGATCGCGTCTAACTGAGTTGTCCAAAGATATCACAGATATGAAGGATACATTTAGTGGTAGGAATATCAAGACAAATAAAAATGAAACTTTTTATTGGTGAGTGACCCAATTTAATCAGACCGCTGACTCCAATGCCTTTTCCCATTTAGTATCCAAATGTAACAATATTTAAATATGTGCCCCCAAAATCGTTAATGTAGTTTAAAATTTCAATGCACTCTGCAATAAAAATAGTATTTCCATCATCTTGAATGAAAGGATTATGATTTCGTTTAAGGAAGAGTTTGTGGAAACAAATTCAAGCACTGGGATAACAGTTCGAGATAAAACACAAAATTTAGAAATTTGTAATTTTTAACCACTTTTTTAGGCTGGCATTTCTAGAACTTGCACATGTACATTGACTTTACAGATGCACTTATGTCTGTTATGCCATGAGATTGACAAATTGAAGATTTTTGGAATTACATTTTTGACAACTACATTCTAGATTCTTTTCCACCTTATGTCTGAGCTGGATTTTTCGAATTTAACAAATCCTAAAACTAATTGTGAACTTTTCTTTAATATTGTAGTTTAGTCTAACTACATATTTACTACTATAGCAATACAAATAGATGTTATTTGACCATAACAACTTATTGTTTACTTACAATTTTGTATAAATCTATTGGCCCTTGGTAAATATTTGCCAAGTATATTTCATGTACTACTTACATTAAATATATTTTTTAAGCTAATGAATTTGTATGTGCATTTCATGACCATTTAATTCCTACATAGTCAATTTTGACGTAGAATATGCTGTCCCTTCGAAAAACTGGATAGTTTCAGAGTTATAGACAAAAAACGAAACAAATGCAAAAATTTACAGGTTTTTTGTAAATGAGTATGTTTCTGGTCAAAATCTAAAATGGCAAACAGTGACCTAAAAAAAAACATAAAAATTATCAAGTATCACTAATACTGCGAAACTTTCCCTTTTTGCCTTTTATAAGTCTAAATGCCACTGGGTATCGCCTACAAAAATTGATTAACTTTTACTAACCTACTGATGTACTTCTAATGATACAATGATCGATGGTAGGACTGCAGTTCTCCCCCACTTCTAAACAGTAATGCTTATGATGCGGGACAGTGGATGTAACGTCTGGTGAGAACTTCAATGTCAAGTGCCCGGCGTAAGCGTGCTTTGCACCCTCGACGAACATCACGGTCGACTCCGACTCCCTCTCCAGGATTACTGACTCAGCAACATTACCTGGTGCTGCACCTAAAGAAACGCAAACAAAATTAATAACAATTAGACTTGTAATTAGTAAGAACTATATTAAATTATGAGTCGTTGATGAAATTTACCTATCAAAGCTACGTCAGAATCTATGACGAGGAACTCTCCACGGTAAGTACCAGCATGTAGGAATATCAAAGCACCATAAGAGGTACTCTCATTGGTAGAGTGATTACTGCAAGAACCCGATACAGATCCAGATGTGCTATTTGATCCATTCCTTTCATCTGCATAATCAAGAGCACCCTAAAAAGAAATGAATAATTTACACAACTGTTTCTTTTATTAAATTTCCTCCCTATTGGGTATTAACGTAAGTATTATCACTTGCCTGGATAGAGTTGAAATATACCAAATTGCGACCTTTGAACGTGAGATCTTGGTAACCTAGCCTGACGTGTATGCCTCGGTACAACTGCCTGAACGACTCCTTCCATGGATTTCCCAGTTCTGATTCCTCAGGACTGATGAACTCGAAACGACATGGGGCTGGATTGAACAAAGGCAGATCATACTCATACACGTTTTGGTAGAGACGTTTCCTAAAAATAAACAATTAGATGTGAAGCAGTCATAAAACAGTTCTGTGGCGAATCTTACCATAGTTCAGTGTCGTTGGCAATTGCTTGGAATCTTTTACAGACTTGACTTACACGGCAGAGGTCCTGTTCTAATAAGTAGCTGAAGATGGTAAGCAGGACCTCATCGGGGAGTTCATATTGTAAGTAGTGAGCTGCACTATTTGTGCAACCTGGAAATAATGTGTTGAAACTTGAATACTTTATTTATGTGGTAAACACTTTTTTTCTTGTAAAAAAGAAACGCCAAGTAGGTTATTTATATAACTTATAATCCATAACGAGTACATAATCATTGAGAAAAATTTGAAGCACATAATATACCTTAAACAATAGAGAGCTTGGAAAGACATAGGCATCCATCCATATATGTATTCACTTTGACATATCTTATAAGGATACATGTAAATGAATGTTAAAGAAGAATATAGCAGTACATACGTCGAAATTGTGATATTTGTATGTATTTTCATACCATTCTCCAGCACTTTTATTCAAACATCTATTAATGAGCCATTTTTCCAAAGAACACACTAGTAAGGGTGCAAAACATGAAAACATTTTTGTGGGTACACATAGTAAACAGTATAACTAGTTATACTAGTAATATTTACTTGTTTCAAAATGATTGTCATCTAGTTGGCGTTGGAATTTCTGTGCATGTAATTTTTCATGTGCCGCGCTCTATTCATTTGAACTTATCTAATTCTGACAACAAGTGTCACTTCGAACATTTATTGTGAAACTGGCAATCAGTACTGCTGGTAATTAATGGCCCTTTTCAGGGCCAAAACAAATATACTACAAACAGACAAATACTCAGAATTCGTTTTCTTTTGACAGAGAAAAACCAGAAGTTAAAAGAGGTTAAGTAGGTTATTTTGAGGTTATATATAGCTAGTAGAAACTCCTATTTTCGCAAGGCGGTTTTTTAAGCTGGTTCTTTTGACACTTCAATTTCCTTAACCGTATGTATATGTATATAATGTTATATGGATATGGATAGGGAGCACTCTTCCAAACTACCCAATAAGATAAAAGCATTACTGTTAGATGTACTAAAAGCCAAGTGAAAACACACCCTTAAATCTTCATACAGATATCAGATTATAACATTATTTTTCGAGAGGAGCGAAGAAAGCATCACTAATCCTGTGCTAAGAAACATGGAGTATACAAAGGACGCAATGGAATTATAAATCTGGCCTTACTAAGCAAAGGTTTCTAAGAATTGTCAAGGTGGTAGATTAAATGGATATCAAATAAACTCACGGTGGTAATTCTTAAAGATATTGCCTAACTTAAATGCACACCTATAAAGAAAAAGGTTCTGTATAGTTCCGATAGAGTATACGTGTGAACGAATCCCATGAGGGATGAATACATAAGGGTATTTCTTACATAATAAAGGTAAAGGATTCTTAGGATGAGTATTGAAAAATATCTTAAGTGTCCACGGATGAATCCCATACATTTCAACATCCTTTTAGCTACAATGAGATACAAAAGGAATTTTGCTGCAAAAAAACACCAAGTTTGCAAACTCTACCCACCCTAGAAAAATGTGTACCTGTAATTTATGTAGGAAGGAGCATATAGCCTCAACAAGCTCAACTAAGCTAAACTGATGTAACCGGATATTAAGAGAGGAGTCAAGAATTGAGAGATTAATATCTCAGGACATGAAACGGTCATTACAACAAGTGGGAAAGTATTCCATAAATAACCAATATAGCAACCTGTAGCATATTGCAGGCAACTCGGTTATCCAAGCACATCTTGTTAGACAAATTTGAATCGGTCTTTAACATAGCATATAAAATCGATGCTAACCCACACTTCCACCCAATCTAGTATGTTTATTAACATTGCCTAAAATCATAGTAAATCCAAATAGCAAGAAACTTCACAAACAGAAAAAAAAGTTCCCTATTTAAATTTTTAATTGCATATGAATATGTAATAGAGAACCAAAGAGGGAAAGTAAAGTAGCGTTTTCAAGAGAAGAAAGAAGTTGAATGATTAATACATATATGAATATATCTATACATATGCAAATTAACAATTGAACGTATAGGGTGCAATCACAGAGTTATGAGATACACAGAGCTGACAAACCATTCATAAATACGCATTTTCTTGTCGCCAGCATTGATATGGAGCAACAGTGGGGAAAGACGTGAGGTAGGAGTGGGGATAGGAATGGGTATAAACATAACCAACTTCCACTAAGATAGAAGATAGGTTAGGATTCCCATAATCCTGTTTTCCGCTAACTTCACAAATTTTAACCATTTCTATTAACTGTTTTTATAAAGGCGGGAAGTAAACAAATAGTATCGGTAGCAAACTGCATAAACAAACCAGAAGAAACACCTAAAAACGCCAAATAACACCGATTATTAAATCATAGTAAAATTGACCTTGGGTCCCAAGACGGTTTACACGGTAAAAACCACGTTGCCGGTTTTATTTTCGAATATATTCGATCTAACGATCTGTATCCGTCTACATATATTTTAGGAAAGTTTTATAAAACAAAATATACTGAATTTATTTTCACAAATAACATGTTTGTATCAATGGAATAGCACTGTATGTAAGAAACAGGTATGTCTCCTCCTTACACTGTGGTCATAGATCTCAATTTCCATAAAAAATTATATTATGTGTAACACTGGCAACATTATTGTTTATCCCCATTTTCAGCCATCTTTAAACATTCAATGTTGGCTACACGAAAAATGTAAATAATCACCTCTGTTATTCTCATAACTCTGTGGGTGCAATATATGTGCGTTACCTAGTAAATACATAAAAAAATTCTTACTTTCGTACGAAGCTGAGCAAGTCCTCCTTGGCCTCTTCCTTGCAGGCAGCATCGCTGCCGAATATCCCTGTGCAGGAGCAGTCGGTGTCGCAGGCGAGGCCGGTGAACTGCCGCTGCCAGCAGCCGTCGCGGCGCTCGTCGATGGCCCGAGTCCGTCATGGTGCGAAGATGGCGACTTGCGACGTAGATCGTATGGCGAATGGTGCGCCGGTACGGCGCCCCCTCCACTCGTTGCGGTGGGCGCCGGGGCTTGACCTGGAGCAGTCGCCGGCTGAGCGGCGAGGATGTTCTGGTTCGGCTGAATTGGGCAAGATGGTTCACATGGCTCAGCTGTGAAATAGAAGATAAAATTATATGATGGTTATAGAGAATAGTTTTAATTGTTTGAATATTAGTTAGGTTATTCTTTCAAGCAAAAAGTAGCGTCCTACATGTAATTACCATATTTTATGAGACATCTCTCTCCTTACATTTATTAAAAGGATACAATGCATATGATGTACACTGCTAAAGGGTATATTCTTTTTTGTGAATTTTACTTTTCTTTGATTCTAATGTCCTGAATCAATCACATTGTTAGTCATAAATCCATAAATGTTAGTTATTGTCATATTACATTTTTTTTAAATGTCATAAAAGACTTTGAATTTGATTATTATTAAACATCCCAAAGATGTTTTGAATTTGTTTGTTTCTCTCAAATAACAAGTTTGTCTTTAAATTTTACAAATCTTCAAGCTTAGATTCTGCCACAGGCATTGTCCTAAAGATTGCAGAATTAAAAAATCTTCATAAAAACAATTTTTGTTTTCAAATTGCCAAGTACTCATTAACTCACCTGTAATAAGCTGGAACATCTCTAATTAAAACATATACTCAAATCTTATCAGACGAGTTAATTATTGGATGTCCTTCAATTAAATGAGTTATGTTCCATCATATGGTAGTATTTAATTAAATGATGATTTTTAATTTGTCTGCACTTATCTGTTATTGTTTTAGGCGATATTTTTAAAGATGTCATCATTTAACAACAGTTTTAGTTTGAATTTGTATATTCCATACAAAAATTATTGCAAATATCAAGTTTATGGCCATCCATTTTCTTGTAAAAATTGTTGAACGTATATAAATTTTAACAGGTAGGTATTGAATTTTCTGTTGTTAAATAAGTACCTATACATCTTTAACAATAGTGAAACAAACAAGAGATTTTCATTTATATTTGAAGAACAGCAAACAACTGTTTGATAGTAATAAGTAATAAGTTTACGAGATGATAGAGATCATGACACACTGCTGGCGTCAAGAAGTAAAGCATCTTGTATTTATCTACCTCAATAAGTCTAGGTAGTACTTGGTTGATATTTTAATGCATATGGCAACAACTGTCTACTAACTTATACAGACAGCTTACATTTCATTTTCTGGAATTCCATTAATGAATATAATCATTATATAAGATATGATAGATGACACTTTTCTCTCACTAAAGAAAAGCACATGCAATGACCATAGCTCCACTGTGGTTCTGCTCAAGACATTGATATAATTTTGAGTACAAGCTAGGTAATAGGGAACATATGGTTTGGTTGTGACGATACCTGATTTTCACGTCTTTATTTTCTGAATAATGTCTTCTCTTCAAAAACATAAAATGTCAATAACATCTAAAGGAATTTGATCTTGAAAGCATCTGAAGCTGTCTAAGCCTAAAGGTTCTTCAGCTTTTTGAATAGCATTATCACAAATTCATTTCACAAAGCAAATGTTAGAATAAGTTCATGAAATCTACAATTATTTGATTGTCGTGATCTCAATTCTATTCTTTCATGAAAATTGACACATTCATATTGAGCCATTAAGGTGTTGTGTTTAGTAGCTTGCACAAGTCTGTTATAAATCTGTTGAATTTATAACATGGGAGCATCCATATTTGACTGCAAAGCTTTTTATTTTTTCAATCGGGTTGAGAGAGATGTTTTGATTCCTTGTCTGTATGTTTTTTAAGTTTAGCAAATTGAAAAATGAACAAATTTTTCTTAATTCAAAATTGTACATTGAACAAATTACATACTACTAACCTCACAGTTAGCCACTCAATTTTATTTTCATAACTAAAGATGACGTATGATTATTATATGAAATGGATCAGGAAGAGAAATGTTCCCTAAACCAGATGGGGATAAGGGGAGAGTAGATATAAAAGGATCGGGAATACAAAAAGATATGTGCAAAATCAAATGTCAACACACCTCAACTGGTCAATACCAAGTATTGGGCCATTTTATAATCTATACCTATACAGAAAGTGTAACGCATTAATCAGATGGAGCGGATTATATTTATCCGTTTGCGAGTGCGTTATAAATCGTTCAGGCTGGCCTGGTATCACTTTATGTATATTTATGGGGTGACATTTTAAAATAGGAAAAGCCCAGATACCGTCCATGTACCCCGATCGTGGGATGTGAGTTTCGCGAACGCATAGCGACTATGAAGCATCTCGGAAGACCCGCACTAGGACCATCGGAGCACCCATGATCCGCGGTCGAGACTTACCAGAGGTCGTTCTCGACGGTGTCGGTATTCTGTTCGCCCCTTTCCTCCTCGACCTCCGCACGTACGACCTGGAGGCCGTGAAGGAGGCGCTCGGCATCTTCGGAATCGTTCCCCTCGTCTATACAGCGCGATCGATTCTCACCGTCCACGCCTCAGACAAAGGAAACAACACGGGCACTACCGTCGGCGGCCATTTTCGCGGAACGGTCGTCGGTCGCGACAGGGGCGCACGCGTCGCATCGACAGCCAATCGGGGAGCACCATGGACAGTCACGTGACGCCCGAGGGCCGTGAGAAAACGTCTGCGAAGCGACGGAGCCGAATGGAAGGGCGCGTTTGATTCGAAGTATTCGAACTTCGAACTATTCGAAGTATTCGAACGGATTGTGAGAGAGAGAGTACTCGACACGAACATGGAGGCCATCCACGACCGCAGGGAAACGGACAGGAAGAACGGGAAACCACCGCAGTAGCCAAAGACATTAAAGCCATCCAGAAAGAAGTGGCGCCACCTAGCGAAATCACTGGGTATTATTCAACTCTTTCGGTGGAGTTATATTCTACAGAGTACTCTACAACTATTCAGCATTCAGTCAGAGCGGCATGAAACAAAAAATACAGAACGAATTTTAAACCACGATACCTCAAAATCGATCCAAGTCCGATTAAAGCAGTCCGATTAGTTGCTCAAGATAGCTAGGGGTCATATTAGTCATTAAGGGCAAGCCTACAATTTCAAAAAGAGTTAAAAGAAATAAATAAAATCCGAGCGGTCGACGTCAGATACAAATTGTACACTGTACACTGGCTCTTAATCACTCCTAGCGATCTTGAACAACTAATCGGGCTGTGGTTAAACGACTCACCATTCAATTCTACACATATGACCAACATTTAAACAAAATCCATTTCGCGGAACAGTTTCAAAAAAGAATAAAATCCGAGTGGTCGACGTCAGATACAAATTGTACGCTGTGGCTGACCCTTAATAACCATTAACGATCTTGAGCAACTAATCGGACTACAGTTAATCGATTCGCCATTCAGTTCTACATATGTGACCAAAATTTAAACGAAATCCATTCTCGGAAACAGTTTCAAATAAATTAATATCCAAGTGGTCGACGTGGATGCAGTGTCGAACTGAGCTTATTTCTTAATCGTTCCGAGCAAATTTTAATTTCTAATTATTCTATGGAAAGTTGATTTGTTATAGAATATTTCGATTATATGCGAAAAAAATATTAAATTTGAAACCCGACAACGTCTTAGGCAACCAGTTTTGCATTATACATTACATTCTAATAGCGTGTTCGGACGAGAAAATTTCATCTGCCCTGGAGCTGTCAAGTAACCTCGGAACACTGAGAGCTGATCTCTCGCCCAATCAAACGCCAACTTCTGAGAGAGAATTCCCACCCGAACGCAATTTATGCTCTCAGATTGCTCCCAGAGTGCTCTAGAGCGACCATCCGAACACGCTATAATTCTACATTATTATTTATTTAAAATTAATTGCTTAATTGTCAGATGTCAGAATCAATTTGTGGTTTATTGATCGAAAACAGAAGATAAATGGGTATTAACTTCAATCTGCAATCGTTTAATTGGTACATCATCATCTTGATTAATTTTCCCCCAATACATTTCGTCTCGGTGAGCTACTGATCACAAAACATATCCTGAATGACCTGAATCCTGAATCCTGATTCCTGATCACTCGTCACTCGTGCCACAACTCGTGCATCGTGCATCCTCAGCTAAACTGTACGCTGAAAAACTAAAACTGAAAAAGTAAGGGAACTTCACACCTGTGCAATTTTGTGGTTATAACACCCTGGTTCTGGTCTGTGGTTCTGGTATCTGGTTGATAAATACTGTGGACGTGAACATAGTGAACGTCAACATCCTATGGTATCCGAATGTTTGTAAATCCATTTTTTGTTCGGTTTGGTTGCAATACACCCTGGTTGCAATCAATGAGTTTGTCTTCAATTGAAGTATAGTATAGCAAATGCCGCTGCAATTCTCCACAAAAATGGATGCGTTGAAAGCGGTAATTTGCGATTGGTGTTTACAGAAGGGAAAAGTACTAAAAATTGAAGAGGAATTACTTGACTTCTGGCAAGTTATCAGCATAGTAAGTTCGGTTTTATATTGCTGGAAAGTAATTATGTTGCGTGCACCTTTCAAATCAATTCATCTATACTGGCACACCATTACATATTTTGAGCAATAGTTCCAATGTTTTTTTGTTATATATCAGAAATTTGTTATTTACAGGATCCTAATGTTAAATTTCGAGAAAACATTTGTTATAAATGTAAAGCACGCCTTGAGGATTTTTCCATGTTCATCGAAGAATGTAAGAGAAATGAATCACTCATACAGGAAGTATACTTTTCCACACATGCTAACCAGGAATCTTCGATTGATGTTACCGATACCAAGTTGATAAAAGAAGAAATTTTGGAAAAGGAAATGTCAGAATCTTCCTTCGGCCGTCCTTCGATACTCAATGTGGATATTAAAGAACGTTCAACATATATTAAGGAGCATAAGCCACGAAATTGTGAAAATGTCACTGGTAATACTCAAAAACATTTCGAATCTAAAAAACCTTTCACGTGTTCATATTGTGGTAATATCTTTTCTTCATCTAAAACATTGAAAATTCACCAGTACACTCATACAGGTAAACCAGTTAAGTGTTCACATTTGCATTGTGGCAAATCATTTGTTAGTGCTCGTGGTTTAAGAGAACATTTAAGGACTCACACGGGTGAAAAGCCACATGAATGTTCATATTGTAATAAAACTTTTTCACTGCCTGGTCATTTGAAAACCCACTTATACGTCCATACAGGAGATAAACCGTTTAAATGTTCACATTGCAATAAGTCATTTGTTTCTTCTCGTGATTTAAAACATCATTCGAAGACCCATACTGGTGAAAGGCCATTTAAATGTTCGCAATGTGAAAAATCTTTTATTCAACTCTCTACGTGGAAAGTTCACTCGCGCCTACATACAAGGGAGGGTTTACTTAAATGTTCACATTGTGAGAAATCATTTGTTAACATAACACTTTTAAAACACCATTTATTGACCCACACAGGTGAAAAGCCACATAAATGTTCACATTGTAATAAAGCTTTTTTACGGGCTGGTCATTTGAAAACCCACTTATACGTCCATACAGGAGATAAACCGTTTAAATGTTCACACTGTGACAAGTCATTTGTTTCTTCTTTTGATTTAAAACATCATTCGAAGACCCATACTGGTGAAAGGCCATTTAAATGTTCGCAATGTGAAAAATCTTTTACTCGATTTTCTGCATTGAAAATTCACTCGCGCATACATACAGGGGAGGGTTTATTTAAATGTTCGCAATGTGATAAATCATTTGTTCGTTCTAGTGAATTAAAATATCATTTAAGGACCCACACTGGCGAAAAGCCACATAAATGTTCACATTGTAATCAGGCTTTTTCACGGGCTAATTCTTTAAAAACCCACTTATACGTCCATACAGGAGATAAACCGTTTAAATGTTCAGACTGCGACAAATCATTTGTTTCTTCTCGTGATTTAAAACAACATTCAAGGGCTCACAGTGGTGAGAGGCCATTTAAATGTTCAGAATGTGAAAAATCTTTTACTCAGTCTTCTCAATGCAAAATTCACTCACGCCTGCATACAGCAGATAATTTGCATAAATGTTTATATTGTGAAAAACCTTTTACCAAGTTTCATGAGTTAAGGAATCACTTATTGACCCACATCTCTAAAACTTCGCTTTAAATGCTATTTGTTCTTCTAAATTATTGCATTACATAGAGTAAATATCCGCATTGTGCTGAATCTTATATAGGAATTGTATTAATTTAAAAACTCATTTATGCCTTCAAACGGGTGAGCAGCCATGCAAATGTCCACAATGTGGTAAACATGTTTCTGAGTCTACTGATTTGAATGAATCATGCGGATGACTTCCTTTTTTTATGTAGTATAATATGGACGATTCACTTTGAAATAGCAGTTTTTTCTCTCTAGTGTAATTTTTTATGTTATATCTTTAATACAATTTTTCTTGAAACTAGTATTAGTATTTTTCGCACCAATGTACTGGTATAATATTTAATTTTATATGTGATGTAATAATTATGTTTCTTGGCAACACTTCCTCAACAAAACCCTCATAATATTACTATGGTGTCTGTTCATTCATCCATGCCAAAATTTTGAAGCAGATACTGTATTAAATTATCTAAAAACACTTTTAACCGTCTTTGAATCTTTCGCTAACACTGCACAAATATATTTCGAATGCATCAATGAATACATGATAAAGATATAGGTTTAATTAAATCTACATACCTATTCTGCTTATATTTTACTCAAGACAGCCAGAAAAACCGTTAATAGTCACTTAAGCCTGTGAAAGGTGCCGCACCTACACTTGCAAGATCGCGCTCGTTATCGTTTTACGACTTAGTAACTTCACTCTAATACTCGACACATATATGCGATTCCTATTGCTTATGTTTTGTGTTGGCAACTGCAAACGTTTGCACTAAATTATATGAGTGTCAGTCGCACAAAGTATCATAAACAAATAATTGTACTTGCTTTTTGGTGTAGGGCAAAAAGCACTTTGAATGCACTCTGTACGTCGGCATTTTGTTTTGTGCCCCGTCACTTTGTAAAGACTCTACTTACCTACCTATTATTTCACGAGAGGACGTTCTAAGGTCCCTTTCGAAAATTAAAATATTTTTTACCCTTCACTCTTACTATTACAACATTGATTTGTGCACTTAATGGCTGGTTTGATATAAGTGTATTTTGTTGTTGTTTGAAGTGTTTCTATTCCTAGTAGCATTATAGTTACTGCCCCCAAGGGTGGGGGTTACGATATACGTCGACAAGACTACCCATTTAAAAACGGATGGACGTTATCCACATGGTTAAACTACCTCAGAAGACATGCTCTGAATTGCTACAAAATAACTGAAAAAGCAACGAAAAATATTTGAAGTCGAGCCCAGATTAATATAAAGGATTGTTTACTTTCAAGCTTCCAACTTTGTGTTACTCCCACACAAATATAATAAACTCTAGAACGGCCCGTCAATTCTGAACAACCTGGTACTCCATACGGACAATTGTCCTACTTGACTAAAGTGTTTTTGACTTCTCGTTCGTGAATCTGATATGAATAAGTTGTCCATATGAACATTTGCTCGAGCTGACTTCTTTAAAATGGAAATGTTGAGCTTACAAAAAAATTGAATCAACAGAATAGTTAGATTTTTCATAAAAAAGGGAAAATTGTTCGTGTGCTTTTTTCACTCTAAATATACATCTGTATTTGAGTATACAGGCTACAAAGTGCCCGAGCTCGTATAAAACAACTTTTTCCTTTTTTACTTCTTCGCGGCCATAGGAGGGAGGAAGCACAAAACATATATTATTGCATCGTCTTTTAGGTGGTTACAAGCAGATTTACGAGATTTATACGGAAGTAGTGAATGCGCAGTGACTGACAAGTGACGGTGGCCTTCGATTGTTTGGAACGCGGTAGAAACGATTGGTATTTAGCGTCACCACAAAAACAATTATTCTACCTAACACGAGTTGCCACGAAACAGCTACGCGGCGCGATAATTGGCCGTTCGGGTCGATCGGTTTTTCGGCGATCACACCTCTCACAGATTCAGCGCTTCGAGCGAAGCCTCCCATAAGAAAGCTATGCTCCCAAAAAAAGCATGCATAGAACGATGGCTCTAACATCTCATAGGACGGCACCTGTTTCGATGTTACCAAAGTAACTGTTGTTTATCGTATCACTTTAATGACACTATTTAATAATTGAACGAATATTTAACGAAATATGGCAATCTTGCATCAACATTTCTCATTAGTCCCTGCTGTGGTTGGCTTATCCGGTTTGTTGTGACAGGAAAATATTTTCGCAGTGATTTCTGGTGTTTATTTTTAACATTTTGATTACTGAAACTTATTCAATGGAAGACTAATGTAATGATGAAGTGTTTAATGTGTCAGACATCTTGGAACACGCATAGCTGTGACGCATAGTAAATGCTCTTCTCACAAGAACAAGTGAGGAAGTAAGTGCTGCTGAACATGGACTGAATTAAGGACTTATATTATATTCACAGGTTACCTATACCTTTTAATCGTAACTGTTTCTAATAAGTAAGCGAGCGAAGCCTGTACTATTTTCAATCATTTTTTGGTTAATATTAAAAATGAAACAAACGACACATATTTTATTGTCATCAAATCAATAGTGAGTGCCCCATGTTAAAAAGCAACGGTGTGCCTAAAGTCACTAGATATACAAAGTACCGCAATCATCCGTCATTTTGGTTCGGTTTATAGTGGGGGAAATAGCGCGTTATTCAAGTATACGAACTTGAATAATTCTTGAAGGGGTGAAGCGAAGGAATGGAAAAGTTATATAGGTGATATTTCTTACAAAAAATAAATTGTTCTAAATGAAGGTTATGTTATGAAACTGCCAGCAGCACTCCGTGAATATCATTACTAAATAATACGTAATATTATTCTATTATATTGTACAATGGAAATTGTACAATATACAACAAAATTAGGAATGAATGTAGAATTAAAACTCTCTTATGGACAAATTGCACACTTTCTCGATTTGTTTGGGGAGGTTTGGAAGCCCCGCCCCCTCGCGTGACGTCAGCACTTAGGTAGTCTATTAGAGTGAAATGTCACCTCCGAAATATATCACTTTTTTCTTCCTTCCTCCATAACGTATCAAGTATTCTTTTATATACAAGAAAGCTAGATACTTCAGTGTTTCTTATTTTTCACAGCTGATAGTTAAGAAATTTCGTATACGTAAATTACCACCTACTTGAAAATTTTCCCATGTTAATCTCCCATAAGAAAAAAAATTGTGTAGAAACAGTTGCCATGGTTACCAAATTCTGACGTCACACTTTCCTCGCGTATAGAGCACGGATTACAGTCGCGCCCCGTCATCTTCGTTGTTATTAGATGTTCTGTGGTATCTTCTTTTAAATTTACTTCTGTTGTTCTGTGTTCCGTTTAAAAGTTTGACAACTGACATGCTAGCAAAGTAACCCGAGTAACGGTCGTTGGTCGTTGCGTTTAGAAGTTAGAAGCTGCATGGGCGTTATTATCGGCTATTACTTCTACTTCGGTATCAGTTAAGCGAACTAAACTTATATGGTTGTTAGTGTTATTAGTACAAATCGTGAAAGAAACAGTATAGTTGACTTTGTGTGGGTCTTCTCTGCAATGGCGGCGTCCCTCCATGAGATTGAGTCACTCATTTATGATATAAATGAAGAAGAAATCACAGAACTGCTAAGAGAAGGAGGCAATGCGATATTACAAATTGTGTCGGACAAGATTTCCGCGGAAGGACTCGACGAACAAACATTCCTGGATTTGTTCAATAACTCATCAGCAAACAACCACAAGGAATCGATAATTACGCGGAAACCCAAGCAAAATACAGTTCTACCTACAATTTCCAATGATGTCCAGCCACCAGTGAAGAATGTAAAGCAGGAGAAGAAAACATCCGTCTCCCTAAGATCTACGAATGATGTCGGACCGATGCTACCACCGAAGAAGCCAGCTCCCAGGGCAAAGAAAATTAAAACTGAACCCCCGGAAGAGCCCCACATGTCTACTCGTTCAAGAAACACGAGGGATGGAAGCAGCAATAAGGAATCTGTTATAATACAGGTACCAGACATTCCGTTGATTGATTTAACAAACAAGTCTATATCACCCAGGAAGACTCGTAGTAAGGTAAGACAGGTAACTAAGCAAGGCAATGAAAAGAATGATGCGAGTGAAATTCAAGAGAACAAAAACAAAACAGATCATGAAGAAGAAGTACTCGCCAAATCGAAATTAAATTCAGGTGACAAAGAAATGACTAAAGATGAGCAACAGGTTAATGCAAACGTAACAGACAAACCCAGCGAAAAGAGTCCAGATGAGAACAAGAAATTATTTGTACAATTAGATACAACCGAGCCCAAGGCTGATCTTAATCAGACATACGATTTACCGTCAGAGCCTCAGACCACTAACGTGTCTGTTCCGGTAAAACAACCACCCAAAACAATTAACACTCCAACAAAAGCTAACAAGACTTTTACACCGTTAAAAAATCCTAAAACCTTTATTCCTAAACTGCTCTCGAAAAGTCCAAGTTCGACCTCTACCCCCCTCGGCACATTCAAAGCTTCTCAGAAAGTTTTAAAGTCGGCACAGAAACAAAATGGACAGGAATCGTTGCGGAAGAAAGAGGAAGTGTTGCGGGCATTGGAGAAAAGCAATAAGAAAAAGGATATTGAACTACAAAGAGAACAAGAAATAAGAGAAGCACGAATGAAGCATGAAGCTGCAAAAAAGTTGGCGGAGAAGAAGAAAGCTGAAGAATATTTAAAAAAGAAACAAGAGAACATGAAAACAAACCCAGCTACTGGTCCCTCGCACAAAAAGGAAGGAAATTTGATTTATATGACTAAACATACTCCATTACTACCTACAGTGGACTGTTATGATTCAGATGAAGAACACAAACAACCACATCATCCAGAATATCCAGCTTGGACTCAAAGGAAGTTCCTCGAAAGGGAAGAATTGGTAGGGAGCACAACTGGAAGGGAGAGCATTAATACACTGTTCATTATGAAGGTAGCCACCCCAGACCTTCGGGAAATTTTCCAACGTATTGACGCCAAGAAGCTGGTACGTAGTTCAAGTGCGCATTGGAAGAGACCACCTCGATATACACTATTCGAACATCACAGCAATATCTATTTTAGTGAAGATGAAGATATCTAAATTAAACAGTGTGAACTTAAAACAAGTAATCAACTGTTGTTGTTGCGATAAACCTTTAAAGATGAAGCGAAAAGTTTTGACATGTTTAATAATCTTGCTACTCCCCAACTAAATGTTTCTGGATTTTTTATATGAACTTAAATCACGTAATAATGGTTTTGTGTAACACAAGAAGTGCTTTACCACAAATTAATATTACACCTGGAAAAGATGAAATTTAAATTTGTCAACATTTTTTCATTTACTTTTTACCTATGTGTATTTGTATGGTATTGGGAATCAAATGTAACTGAAGAGCTTCCTAATTAGAAATAAGTATAAATAGTTCTTTGAAGTTTGTTGTGAAAGATTGTACCTATGTGTTAGAAAATTTCAAAAATTTATATATGCAAAGCTCTCATTTGTTTCGAAAACTATTATATTAAAAACTTTTCGATCACAGTTCATTTTTTCATAATGTATTTGTGTGTAATTACTTTGTACTATTATTTTTACAGTTTTGTATTTTCGACGTATATGAGTAGAATTTTTGTAATATTTGCTATGGTATTTTACTTATTTCTTTCAATATATCTCAATTGTACAATTATGCACTTTTAATATAACCAACTAGAGCTGTAACGCTAATGAGAATGCCAACTAACGATTTACTCTGACCTAATATGTTTTAAACCATGCAAAAGGTAGGTATGCGTTAATTTTATAACATTATATTTAAACAACAGTAATAAAGACATTATTCTGTGTAAAGCAGTCACTGCTTATATACGCCCAAAGTCAAGTTACCCAATGTAAAGACAAAAAAATAAATGTTTTCTTCATGTCGAAAGAGTAAGTAGTGTGTTATTGCCATATGTTGACCATATTGATTTTCAATGAAAATTGACTTCACATATAAACTCGATCTGTATTAAAATACATAGTTACACAATTGCTTATTAAAATTAAATTAATTATTAAAACTACACGAGGCAAGTTTGATAAAAATTACCTATAAATATGAATGTACGATATGTGCTAATATTGGTCTGGGTGATTCTATCATAAATAATGATCTTCAAATATGTATTGGCTACTGTAGTGAACGACAAACGTTTCTCAGGCCATGAGAAAGTCTTCAGTAGTTACGTTTCAGGCATGACCTGGAAAACTATTGCCATTTCTTGCGACTGGTGGCCCGATATCAAAACCTGAAGCCAAGAACCCTAAGAGACTATCGATGATTAGCATAACCGAATTGACGACGAATTCCACACTTCACCCATCGTTTTAAGTACACGACATGTTCACACATGCCAAACCGACAATTTGGGTAAAATAATTCGTTTATTCCGTTTTTACATAAATATACGGCTTAAAATTTAAAAAATATCAACATTAAAACACAAAATTGTTTGATTTCAATGACAATAAAATTAGCATATTTACTAAGCAATTGTGATTTAAAAAATTTTACTACATATTTGCAAAACAAATGAAGTCCTAACCAACTATTTATGATCAAACGCGAGACCAGTTTCGACTACATTGTAGTTATCTTCGGGAATGGCTGGGCGACATATGAAGAGACCAGTGTTGTTAAAAATACTTTTAAAAATGTATTTAAATACAAACACAAATACTTTTTACAAAATGTATTTACTTGTATTTTAAATACTTCTTGGACAATGTATTTAAATACAAATAACAAGTATTTCATTTTTGTATTTAAACAGTATTTAAAGTTGTAAATTATTCTTAATTGCAGCAATGTTAGGCATAACCCCAGGAAGCTTATAATTCCTATTATTTCCTTCGTGAAATTGTTGAAATTATTCAATTTTTGAAATTTCTAAATCAGTTTAAGAAAATGGAATCTAATTTCTAATGGAAACTTTCTAATGAAGTTCTAAAATCTTTGTTTTATTGCCCGGAGTTGTGAAGTTTTCAATTATTTTCGAAATATCTTAAGTTATTTGTATCGAAAAGCCTCAAATACATAGGCTGACTTTTATACACTAAACCTAAGTTTATGGTTTTAACACTTAATACCATAAGAACTATCTCAAAAAGTGTTAGGAATTATTTTCTTTGCTTCATGAAATCGTAAAATTTTTGCAATTTTCCGAAATTTACCAACTACTTTGTAAACAAGTGTTTAGAAATTGAAGTGATACTTCAAAACACAACAGGCTAATGTAAGTTTCAAACTTCTAAAAAAAAATCCCAAGGCAAAGATGTCGACACATTAGACACTTTACTTTTTAACTTGATCTAATGAAGTAGCTAATTAAAAAACTTCATTAGTTACTTTTCCAACTTCATATATGGCAGTTCAAGTTATTTGTGTTGCATTAGAGTTGGCATAAGTTCTTTAGAAGCTTAAGTTTAAGATTACTGCGACTTCTTTAAAAATGCCGACAAGCTACTTAGTACCTTAAAAATTGTTTTACAATGTCACAACTTTTTTTAAAAACTTTATGAATTGTACACCTTCGTTAAGATAATAGCAACTCCTTTAAAAGTGTCGTAGGATCATTATAACTGTAACAATTAGTTTCAAAATAAGCATGTAAGTACATAAACCAAAATGTAAATACAAATGAACAACCGGAAATATGCTCAAAAAATGTATAAAAATGCGCATTTATAGTAACTGTAACAAAATAAAATAAATGTAAGAGCATTTAAGGAATAATTTAGCAAATAATGGATCTTAACAACTAGAATTTTAGTGTGAATTCAGTTGTTTTTATTTTATTTCACATCAGGGTGTAGTTTTAAGGTCTCTTTATATGTAGCCTTCCAAACCTGAAGACGAATACAATATAGTGGTAACTATCACGTTTGATGAATTTTGGTTGACTTTGTGCTATCTTCATTTGTTACTATTCAAATACCTAATATATTAATTATTGTCTGAACCAAACAACAATCGTTGAACATGTTGGTTCTAGAGGACACCGTTATCAGAACATTGGAATGAGGTTAATTTTTTGTCTCTAATAGTATAATGTTAAAACAAACCACATAAGTGTGAGATCAGTCTGATGTACTTTATAAATAAATTGTCACAACTGTGAGAAGGCAGGCATGACGTCTAGAAATCTTAAATATAGTGTAACAGAAAGGTTTGCCTTATAATGTAAACACCGGACTGGAGCTACCAGTGCTCGACGAATCACTTATTGTTTGTGGAAATCCAGGGAATTCTAGACGGTTCGAAACGCCGAGAAGACCAGGCGTTTCGATGCGATAAGGATTCCTAGAAATCGAGGATCTTCTTCGAGAAACCATCGGAATATTCGAGAAACAATATTCTAGACATATAATGGGAATACCGGACCCAAGCCAGTTAGTTAAAATATCGGCAGCGTAAGCGAGGAGCCAGACCGGGCGCGAAGATAAATAAACAAATGTGTGTGAACATAAATTAAGTATTAAGTGTTGTTTGTAAAAATAAATCAAGTAAGACGTTTCGCGTAGTGTAGTAATTTAGTTGAATAGTAAAAACGTTACAATATGATCACATCTACAAAAGTGTTACCTATAAAAAGACGCAAACAGACATGTGCCCTTGTCACAACATGTGAACAGATTTGGCTACCATCCTGATTTTGAAAAAGTGTTGGTTCTCACTTAATTTAGAAAGAGATTTTCTTGATAATAAACGAAAACTTGACACCCAACATACTTCCTGGTCTTCTTTTAATAATTCAGCATAAAATACAATTAGTTTTGTACATCATGATTGTAAATTTTAAAAACATATCTGACTTTTCCTATTTTATAATTCTCTTTTTGGAATCCTGCCTATCATAAACAACATAAACTACATTTATCACCCATTGTGTAATTGGTATCTGATGATGAGCAACGAATTTTGTTTTACTTTATCTATAGTTAAATTAGATTCCATAGAAAAACCATTACGGTTGGAGGGACCCTATATAAATCAAACTATTAGGAAATAAAAGTTTGTTTTTCTGATATTTTCTTGGTATATAAGTTAGATATGTATAGATAACAATTTCACACTATGCACTTATTGATTTAATTAGCTAATGAGAAGATTTTTGTACAAATTAATATATTTGCTTCAGAAACATAAATTTGATTCAAAACTTGTAACGCCTTTGTTAAAAGACAAAAAAATAATATCGAAATATCTGTTCATTTTATTATAATATAAAATTACTCGTCTTTATTTAAGATTGAACTTTTGATTTCATGGCAGCCTCGGCTGCTTTCATGCTCTCCGTGGCCCGCTTGGTTTCTTCAAAAACTTCCTTGAGTTCAGCTTCTAACTTTGCATTCTGCTGATGTACTTTGGAAAGTTCTTCCTGAATGATCTCCCTCCTCCTCCTTAGCTCAACCATCGCTACTGAATTTCCAAAGACTTTGCCAGTTGTCGGTCTCCTGAAAAGTCGAATGAAAGAAACACAGTTTGAAAAGAAAACCATTAAATTTTTATACCAGGCGGGACAGTCCAAGGACGAACGTCTCAGTTCGTTTAACAAGAGCAACCTTTCGTTTACTTTATGTGATTCCCAGAATTTAGTCATATTTTCCATACAGTTATCAATGACGTTCTCAGTGATGTACTTGTGAAGCTCATTGGTGATTTTCAGCTCATCATGATCCTTCTCACTAAAACAAGTCATTATTTAACGTTTAGGTTACAATAAAATAAGAAACTGAACTAGAAAGGTAGGAAATTTGCATGATTTTCTATATCCACTATGATAAAACCTTTTTTGAAAAACTGAAAATGTTCATGGAGTAAAGTGAAATTTAGGGAGGTTTTAGAAAAAAATGTTTCAAATAAAAGTTGTAGCTATTAGTTAGGTCAGTTAAAACTTGGTAAGAATCGGTACAATTGTTTTGGAGAAAATTAAGAAAAACTGAAAATTTACAAAAGTAGAGGGTCAGTAGAAACGCAGATCAGTCAAAATAACGATAACGGCAGTCAGTAGGAATCGAATAGTAAATTAAACATACAAAGTTAAAAAAAAAAACGGTGGACCAGTTTTTGAGACAATCCAAAAAAACTTAAAAATTACGAGTAAAATGTCCTTTGCTCTTAACTGATTCTGATGAAATTTATGTGGTCGCGATTTTTCTGGGGACCCAACCTAAATACAAAACTTCAACTTTTCACTATTTATAGTTTCTGAAAAAACATTGACCACACACACGCACGCGCGCACACACACACACACACACACACACACACACACACACACACACACACGACATTTTTTCCAAAAATATGTTTTTCGAACTCAGGGAACTTCAAAACGTCTAGAAATGCCAATATCTCGAATTCCAAAAATCAGCACGATTACAATACTTTCTTTTATTACATCATTATATGTGAAAGTGCTATTGAAGCATATGCCAATGTTTTGGGGAAATTCTTTGTTAAAGAAACGAACTCTGATTTATAGGTAACCAATTTATATGTCCGTTAAGGGATTTCTTAAAAACTTTTAGTGGTTTTTCTTAAATTACATTTGGTAAATGTACTTTTTGTAGTAAACGTAACAGTAAATGTTTTAAAAGTTTTAATTTAACACATGGTCAAGTCAGAAATCTAAAATATTTAAATCAAAGATGTCAAATTTAAAGATAAAGTAAATCATAAATTGTTCAGCATTCATTTCATTCCAAAAAAAAAATAGTACTATCTAGACGTTTTCACAATATATATTTTTGATCAATGAAAATGTTACCAATGTTGTACCAATTGTGATTGATCTATTTTTGTTAAATTAACCAATAATTAACCAAACCAACTCAATAAACGAAAAATTTGAACCTAAAAATGTGTAATTGTAAGCAATTTTTCTTCTGTACATTTCTATTCGGCATATTATACCAGAATAAGGAATAATGTTGTGGTTCCTCTTGAATAAGCCGAATGCAATAGGGTAGGAATTTGATAACAATAACATTTTGTTATTTTTTTAAAAATACTCTCGAAATTTGATCCAACAATGTAAAAATTCAATGGAGATTTGTGATGTGACACATCAAAACGAGAAATAATAATATGAACAACATATTTTGCAGGTTCGAATCCCACTTTTACTATGGATATTGTGCGAATTGCAGAGTGTGTAAAAGATACCCAAAATGGGATCAGAAATCTTGTATAAGGGCAGGAAACACCATGTGTGGTAGAGCATAGAGTGACCAACTGGAGTGACAGCCTCAAAAGGGACCACAACCTTGCTCAAGGACTGTGGTTCAGAGCCCACATTAAGTAGGAAATCCCGTCCAAATTAGCCCTGGCAGCAAAAGACGATGTTAAACAGATGGAAGGCTGGAATAACACATTTTTCATATTCACACTATTTTTTCATAAAAAAATGATTTGACGTACGGATCAAAAAACTTATGGTTTCATTGCAAGAAAAGCCTAAGTTCCATTATAAATATACATTTCTTTGTATAGTTTAAATCACGCGGGGCACTTGTCATTTTAGGCATTTTACAAAAATCTGAACGGAGGGGTATGGTACAAATTCACAATATTACACATTCAACTAAAATTAAACATATATTTAAAGGATTTACCAATTTCCCAGACAGATCATGTAAAGTATCTGTTTTAAATTAACATATATATATATATATTATTTTATGCTATATACCACTTTTAAAAAAATTTAAACAGAATTAAATGCATAAGTTACTATTCGCATAAATGTGTTGCGTTAGTTATTATGCTGTAAAATATTACTTCAAAATACACCTTGTCAATTCTAGTACCTCAATTGACATTTTTGCCTATTAACGGATGTTGCCTGAAAAAAAAAATAGCAAACTCCTCCGACCCCCACCATTACGGTACTAAATGATAAGTATTCATACCTGAGAACTTTGGAAAACATGATTGCGATTATGTCATTGAGTTTATTATGCAGCTTCTCTGGATCAAACTCGTTGCTGCAGCTCACGTTCATAACTATTAATTACTTAACAATTACTGGCTAACCAATTCAAACCATTACCACTAAATATTGAAATTATTAAATTAAATCTACTCAGACGTCCGTTATAAAATGACAGCCACAGATGACAGCTTTGTCAATGTGTCACAGATCACAGAACGTGAAAAGAGCCACGAAACATGAAACAGCAGAAATTTCGAAAACCACTTTATACTTATAGCGTTTTCGAATGGGACTGCACTGGAATCGAGCTATTTCCGAATGCACTCAGTGCATATCTAGCTGGTTCAGTACTACACGGGCACCGTGCACGTACATGCACGACTTTGGTTCTGAACTTGCTTGTCTCAAAACAAATTTGCCGTTCCGAGAACTCCAAGTGATTATGCGTTTTGTGAATTTTAGGTTAATTAGGTGAAATAAACAGAAGAAAAAATGGATTTCGAGGATTTGATGATGTCTGCTGACGGAGAATGGAATGATGCGACAACGCGTTTAGTTTTAGATCTCTATAAAATCTTTTATAGAGATATCTTCTAGATATCTATCTAGAAGAAGTGGGGCCTCTAAACGATTTAAAACGAAGAAAAGCATGTGGGAACAGATATCGGATACAATTTTTGAAAAATTTAACTTGCGAAGAACCGCGCAGCAAGTTGAAAACCGATATAGAACAATTGTTAAGAGAAATGATTTGAATTTGAAATGTTATTTTATGAACACTGCTTTGTGCAATGCCAAATAATATTGATGTCTCCCTTATGGTGCACTTATTACCAGCAAACCAGAGGAAAACCATTAGCTTCTCTCAGGGAGGAATTTCCGGCACACCCCCTGAATTGTGTATTCCTCTGCCTAGTTCTGTTTCGGACTTTAATTTCAGGAGTAAATTAGCAAATGATGTTCTCTTCAATCGAAAATTTTGTCTGAACTACGAGTTAAGTGGAAATTATTTACATAATTAAATTAATTAATTATTAATAATTACCACTTCATCATCCCACTGATGTACAATTGTTGTGAATCCTTTAACTTTGGAAATTGAATGTCGGGCCCCACCCATATGTCATTTCTTCATCTGAAGAATCACTTGATGATAATAAAAAATCTTGTGAAAATTGTAAAAATGAGTTCACAGCCACAAAATCATCCATATTCATAACCTTCACGGCCGTTATCTCGGTTACACCACACGTAGTGTAATAGAACTGACGACCGCGACGGTTCTGAAATTTTAGAGCTTGTTCGGCTCAAGTGGCACCAAATATTTCCATTCGAATACAACGGAAAGCGCATCCGATCAGTGCACATACCAATCGAACACGTGAAAAACTGCTCTGACGGACTGCGCATGTCCATTCGGAGTTGAACTAGCTCCGTGCAAGTGACTCGAAAACGCTATTAAATGAAAATTAATAAGTACAGGGCATATTTTAAATACTGTACCCTAGAGTGCCTAGAAGAGTAGAGTGTGGCCAACTAACGGATTTGGGACCATAATGGCGGCCGGCACGGGTCGTAAGTTTCATACAACGACAATTATTGAAATATGTTCTAAGATTTATATTAAGTTCCATGTATGACGGGAGTGGAAAGTCCATAAGCGTGCATGCGTCTTTTTGTTCATTTTGGTTAATTTCCTTCATCGTGTTTGTAGTGTTTCTAAAGTGTTTCCTGTAGCAGAGAATTATTGTTGGGGACATATTTAAGAGCGTTCCCAAAATAAGTATTGTAACGTTTTTTTACTACTTACTAAAACTAAACACTACGCGATTTGTACTAATTAATTTATTTCTTACACTACACTTATAAACTTAACTTAACAATCCCTTAATTTATATTCGCACACACGAATGTTTATTTATTTAACGCGCGCGGTCTCTCGCCCGAATGTTTACACAACGATTCTTCAACTGTCCTGCCTCGGGTCCGGCATTCCCTTTTTATGGCAGGTAAACGCCTTCTCGAACTTTCTGGCAGTTTCGAGATAGTTCCACGAATTTATTCTCGGGTTTTCGGGGAATCGAAGCGTCCCGGCCTTACGAGATTGTTCCCGTTTCTTCTTGAACGAATTCGCGGAACCCGGGCAGTCCCAGACATCTTTATTTGGTTTCGGCGAGCCGTTCCGTTACAGTATGTATTGAAGTGAAAGTGATTATCATAGTAGTTGTGTTGTATTCAGGCCATACAGTGTATTTCCGAATAAGTGCGAAGTACAAAATACAAACTTTAAATGTAAGACATACACTTAGCAATGAGTCTATGGCAATGCATGCAATACAATAAAAGGTGTTAATAAAATATATCTGTTTTTATTTTATTTCCCTTTTCATTGTAACATTTTACAATGTTTTATTTGAGGGTTTCATTATATCACAAACCCCATAAATTTGTCTTATCAACAAATAATATACCTTTGTTAAATTTTCGATTTGCTAATGTTTTATAGTACTAACCTGAATCAACTCCAAGAACTAGAAGCCAGTCTCATTATTATGTTACACTGTCTAGGTCATTTTTCGTAGGGGTTAAGTTTTTGTTTGTTTGTTCGTTTTGTTTGTTTTTGTTATGCATATAACGCAAAAGATGGTTATTGCAAAGGGACACCACTAATCGAATAATTAATTGTTCTCTCATAAACAAGGCTAACCATTTTATTTCTTAAAAATCATCGCCTTGCAAATAAACAATTATACTTCAGCGTTTCCTTCTCAATGATCATTGAATACTATGTAGTTCCCCCACTCCACGCTAGATGGCACCACAAGTTTTAAAACGTACCTAAAGCTTTTTCCTTCTACCACCGACTCCCCGCGCCGCAAGTCGACACTTCTCTTCTTTGTGCTGAGAAGACATCACAAGTGTCGTGTTTTCCCGTGATTTTTCGAAGATAAGAAGGTGTACGACATGGGAAAACATCGAAGAAAGGAGTTATCGACATCGGATAGCAGCGACGACGAGGTCTACAGGCTGGAGCGATCCTTAGAGAGACTGAAGAGGAAAAGGCGACGACGGGAACGTAGTCATAGTTCGGACAGCCAGAAAGAAAATGGCCGCCGATCAGGTAGCCATGAAGAGACGCGTAGACCGCGAAAGCGTTCGCGTTCAACTCGGCGACGGGCGTTTGAGTGAGACGTCCACTCAGTCAATTCAGTACCTCTCAGGTCCAGGGAAAACTCGGAGGCGAAACGAGACTTCCCAATGGTTTTTATGGAGGATAGAGAAGAGGATGATATCAATAGTAAGTTTCACGAAACTCGTAGTTGTTTCAGAATTCCGGACTAGCCAATACCAGCCCAGGGTTTATCAGAAGAGGAAAGGCAGTCTGTTCCAAAAGACTTCTGTGGCTTAGTGCCAGCCTATGAGACTTAGTGCGAGTCTCCATACGTTTCACCCACGGATGGAGGTTGTCTGTGGCTTAGTGCGAGCTCACTAGACTTAATGCCTCTCCTTTTCATTCATTCATTTACTGAATGCATCTGTGGCTTAGTGCGAGCCTACGAGACTTAGTGCGAGTCTCCATACGTTTCACTCACGGATACAACTCGGAGGCGGAACGAGACTTCTCAATGTTTTTTATGGAGGATAGAGAAGAGGATGATATCAATAGTAAGTTTCATTAAACTCGTAGTTGTTTCAGAATTCCGGACTAGCCAATACCAGCCCAGGGTTTATCAGAAGAGGTCTGTTCCAAAAGACTTCTGTGGCTTAGTGCGAGCCTACGAGACTTAGTGCGAGTCTCCATACGTTTCACCCACGGATGGAGGTTGTCTGTGGCTTAGTGCGAGCTCACTAGACTTAATGCCTCTCCTTTTTATTCATTCATTTACTGAATGCATCTGTGGCTTAGTGCGAGCCTACGAGACTTAGTGCGAGTCTCCATACGTTTCACTCACGGATGGAGGTTGTCTGTGGCTTAGTGCGAGCTCACTAGACTTAATGCCTCTCCTGTTCATTCATTCATTTACTGAACGCATCTATGGCTTAGTGCGAGCCTATAAGACTTAGTGCGAGTCTTACACTCTTAACATAGAAAAATCCTGGGAGGCTGAGGGAATAGACTTAGTGCAAGTCTCGATTACGAGGTAGTCAGGAGGAATTAAGCTCTCTTTTTAGGCCAGCTTCCGGATCATGAACAGGATCCACTCTGCGAAGTAGATTTTCCCCCTCTAAGGAAGGAGATTTTGGATCTCCTTGGGAGCGAGACTCCAGAGAATGCAGAAGAGGGAGAGGTTATCCACAGGGACGTAGCCATTAGATGGACGGAGATCCTGGCGAGGGGCATAGGCGAAGAGTGTCGCAGAAAGCGCGTTTCAAGGTACCCTCCGCCTAAGAACTGCGCGTTCGCGGGACCCCCGAGACTAAATCCGGAGGCCAAGGCAGCAATCAACAACATGGCGTTGAAGCGAGACGAGAGGATGTCGACCATGCAGGGTCAACTAGGAGCCAGTTTATCAGCTCTAGGGAAGGGCCTTACTCTCCTTCTCGGCTCTGAGGGGGGGGGTAGAGGAGACCAGACTAAAGCTGATCGAGCTGATGAGTGATTCGGGTCGACTCCTAGCCGACATTCAATTACAGCAGTCGGAAATAAGAAGAAGTTTGATGTCTTTAGAGTTCAACGCCAGCCTAAAAGAAGTCCTAATGCAGGGAAGACTAGACGGTTGACGGTTCGGTGAGAACCTGGGTGACCGGATTAAGGCAAAGGCAATGGAAAGATCCGGCCAGGACTTGAAGAGCAAGAAACAGATTTCTACTCTAATATCCCAGCGGAGGAATTTAAACTCCAAGAGTCCTCCTACCCGTCAATTTTCCCAGAAGCAATACCAAAGGGGGGGAGGACAGGGAACCAAGCCGGAAAAACCGGCTACGCCAGACAGTCCGTCCAGAGAAGACCTACCGCAGACAGCAGCCCACCAGGGGGAGGTGAGAGTTCCGCTAACAGAGATCCAGGTAAGCTTCAAGGCTGGCAGCTTTAGCGATCATCTAGAGGCTCGGATGGACATCACCTCAGACCCTATGGTGCTGACCTGGGCCAAGGGCTATTCTATTCCTTTTAAGGAGAGAGTTATTCAACAAATTCCTCCAAAGGAGTCAGACTGGTCTCAGGACGAAAGATTGACTATCTAAAGAGAAGTCACCCATTTATTGGCAATAAAAGCCATCAGGGCATGTACTCCCTGTCAGGGACACTTCCTGTCTAAGATCTTTGTAGTCAAAGAATCTAATGGAAATTATCGTTTTGTCCTCAATCTGAAGAAGTTGAATACCTTTATCCGTACAGATCACATTAAACTGGAAGACAGGCGCACAGTCTGTAAGCTAATGTCTAGTAATTGTTTTATGGCCACCTTAAATTTACAGGAGGCATATTATTTAGTAAACATGGAAAAAGATTCAAGGAAATTTTTAAGGTTCCAGTTCAATAATCAGTTGTACGAATACTGCTCCCTCCCTTTTGGCTTATGTACAGCCCCCTGGGTATTCACAAGAATTATGAAACCAGTAGTGGCTCACTTACGAGCAAGAGGTTTTATGTCTGTAATTTACCTTGACGATTTTTTACTGTTAGGAGAATCCTTCGGTGAATATACGAAGGGCGTGTCGGAAACTGTTTCATTACTAAACAATCTTGGTTTCACAGTTAATCAAGAGAAGAGCTCTCTGTGTCCCCAACAAGTCGCAAATTTTTGGGCATTCTGTTCGACTCTGTTACAATGACCATTTCTTTCCCGAATGTAAAGCGTAGCAAGATTTTAGGATTACTTAAAAAATTTCAATATAGGTCATCCTGCTCCATACGGAGCTAGGCTCGTTCTGTTGGCATTTTGGTAGCGGCATGCCCAGCCATCAAGTACGGCTGGGTGTATACCAGAGCAGAGCATTTGATTCAATTGTTCAGAATTTTGGGTTGCCAGAGATAGACCTATTTGCAAGTAGGCTCAACAATAAATGTAATAATTTTGTCTCTTGGCATAGGGACCCTGAAGCATCAGCTGTAGACGCTTTTACATTGAACTGGTCACTTTTCTTCTTTATGCTTTTCCGTTTTTTCTCCGTTATTTTGGCTACCTTACAAAAGATTATTAGAGACCAGGCTACGGGCATCGTAGTGGTTCCATATTGGGCTACACAGCCATGGTTTCCGTTATACTCTAGACTGTTGAGATCGAACCTATTGACTCTGGGCCCTAACAATAATCTTTTTTGCTCTCCTAATAGGTCTCCCCATCCCCTGTAGAGGAAGCTTTCCCTGGTAGCAGGAATTTTATCAGGCAAGCCGTTGCTCGGAAGGGCGTCCAATCCTCGACAGCGGATATCATGAGGGCATCCATCACAGCTCAACCCTGAGACAATATGAGACAGGTTGGAGGAAGTGGTGGAAGTTCTGCAATTCCAGGAAAATATAGATCCTTTTCAAGGTACACCATTGGAAGTATTACGGGTTCTGGAAAAAGAGTTTCAGATTGGGGCAGCATACGGTTCTCTCAACAGTGCTCGGTCTGCCCTAGCATCGATTCTATCGCCGGACCTTTCGTCCGACCACAGAATCAGGAGGTTAATGAAGGGTGTAGCAAACTGAAGATACGATTCCGTTTGGGACCCGGCCATCATCATCAGATTCTTAGAGGGATGGTACCCTAACGAGGAAATTTCCCGGGAAGCCATCTCGCTAAAATTGGTCACTCTCCTTGCCCTTGTCACTGCCCACCGGGTTCAAACGTTCGCTTCAATGGAAATACGGAACATAGTAAGAAAACATGGTGTTTTTGAAATTAAGATTCCCGCGAGAATCAAGACTTCAAGCAGAAATAGGTTGCAGCCAGTTCTGCGCCTACCGTTTTTTAAGGAAAACCAAAAGACTTGTCCAGCAGAAGCACTTTCAGCTTACCTTGCCAGAACAAATACAATTAGAGGGGATATAGGGAGACTCTTCATAACGTTTAAAAAAGAAAAAGAAAAAAACACCATGAAGCTATTTCTCAGTCACTGAGCCGTTGGAAAAAATCAACACTATCAAGACAGGCATTGATACAAAGTTTTTTTTCGGCTCATAGTACAAGACATGTTGCGATATCGGCAGCTTTAAGGAAGGGGGTTAGTCTTGACGTGATAAGAAGCACTGCAGGTTGGACAAAGAAGTCCTAGACCTTTGCAGTCTTTTATAATCGGCCAGTGATTGAGAAGCCTAGTTTCGCGGAGAATAGAAATGTAGGGACTAGATAGGTTATTCTCTATGATTTACTTGAAGCCTAGAGAAAAATTTGTTAAGATTACAGAAAGACAATGTATTTAAGTTTTTTAGTTGTTCTAAATATTGTTCTAGATATTGCGTTACAGTTACAACAATCAAGAGGGCTAACTTGGTTCCAAATAAGGGATATCTTCTCAGCTCTCTGATATAGCAACCACCTTTCAACATGTACATAGTATTCAATGATCATTGAGAAGGAAACGCTGAAGTATAATTAGAAGATCAAACGAACTTACCTGAAGTGAAGTTCGATCTTAATTATACGAAGCGTTTCCTTCGAAGATGATCATTTCCCTCCCATCCCTAGGTCCCATGATCATCTAGGTTGCTATATATGTATATATGTGTATATATATATATATGGCTTTGAAATAAGTGTCGACTTGCGGCGCGGGGAGTCGGTGGTAGAAGGAAAAAGCTTTAGGTACGTTTTAAAACTTGTGGTGCCATCTAGCGTGGAGTGGGGGAACTACATAGTATTCAATGATCATCTTCGAAGGAAACGCTTCGTATAATTAAGATCGAACTTCACTTCAGGTAAGTTCGTTTGATCTTCTAATTTCATGCGCCGCCCATGTAATATTGCACAGGACATACAAAATGAAATTCAAATTCGCGCTATTTCAATTCGCTTGTTTATTGGTGCCGCCATTATGGTCCAACATTTCAAATGAACCAATCAGTGCTTGTTACATAGTTGTCCACACTCTACCTTTCTAGGCACTCTACTGTACCCTAGAGTGACTGTACCCGATTCAAGTTAGTGTTCTGTGAAATTATGTTGCAATCCTGAATAATCTGTTAAGACCATAGAGATAAAAGAGAGAGGAGGTAACAAATAGGGAGAGGGGGTAATAAATTTTGTAGACGGAAGCGGCCATATTGAGAAGCCACTTTTCGAACGCGTCCTTGCGATTGTCTTTGTTGAATTGTGCAGTGGCGGATCTATAGGGGAAGCTACAGTTTACCATTGGGAACTAAAGTTTATCAATTAATAATAAATACATACATATTTTTAATACAATATACCCACTACATAACTGAATCAGCTCTTCCGCTCCTTCCTGGTTTCCTGCTCGTTCTTTGTCTTCCTAGTATACCTGGAGCACATTTCTTTTTTAGTAATTTTTTTCTATTAACTGATTAATCCCAAAATCGATTTTTTTTTGTTTGTTTCCGTTTTCCAAAGAATAAACAGCGTAAGGTTGTAAAAACTGATGTAGGTAATTTTGTTATGAACTATTAGTATAAATATGCGTTAAATTAATCAAGAAATTTAAAAAAAAAACATTGTTTACTTAATTCGCATTGAGCAACCTTCGTATTGTTTCATATCTTAGCATTTTGTGACATTTTATGGAAAATAAAACTGCTTCATACAAATTATTATTTCATAATTTTAGTTAATGTAATGGTACGCCATTGGAGAGAAAGATTTGTTACAGGAAGTCGGCCATATGCAGAAGTCACTTTGGCCTGTGCTTTGATCTATTTGTTCCAAGCACATTTGTTACCTCCTCTCTCTTTTATCTCTATGACCTAAAACCACCATACTCTAATAAGAATATCCAACCGACCAGCGGCGTCACTGAAGAAATAATTGAAAAACTAAATTGTAATAATTTAAAATGATAAATTTCGCTACTTCTCAAAATAATAACAGTATGGCAAAGCTCTCAATAATCATATTTAGGCGCTAGTCAAGCGTAAATAGAAAACACAGTAATACGCCACTGGCAAAGAATTGACAAAACGCTAAAACTGTCAATTTTCAACACACGTTGCCAACCAAAATTTAGTTGCAACCACGCATACGAACTGATACGAACAAAATTCGGGTACAGGAATTAAAAAACGCACTTTATTAGTGGTAAATATTTATTTACTCTCACGATTCATCGAAACCGATTTCGCTTTTTTATTTTCCTGCAATAAAATTTGCCAACGACGTGGAACATTGGACTAAGTTAATTACATTGAATTAATTTCTACGATTCTTCTGGTAATGTACGATTTGTAATGTATGTAATGTATTGGTAATGTATTAGTACTACGCAACAAAATAAAGCCTCATTTATTCAGTTGAATTATTTTGAATTAACTTAGCTTAATCTAATGTTCCATACTTAAAAGGTTACTATTCGAATATTCGAAAACGAAACGAGAAATGGTGATCTGATTGGTTGAAGTCCCGAAGACGCCCGAAGTCGATATTGTTGGCAGCCCTGCTGTGGACGTGAAATATGTCAAACATGGCTGCGTATGTTTGAATTGTTTGATGGGACTTTGAAAAACAATTCGGATTACCAGGCCTCATCTAACGGAGATGTTGAACCAGGTCCCCGTTGAGGCCGTTTACTCGGCGACGTACGTCGAGAACTACCTGGACTGCGTCGAGAACCTCCCCGACGACGTGCAGCGTCTCATTTCGAGGATGCGAGAGCTGGACGTCTACTATTTAGGTAAAAAAAACGAAGTACTTTGCCCCTCTATTGATCTGTACGCTCCGGTTCCGATAATGGGTGTCGATGGGGCACATGTTTTATGTCATCGCACCCATAAATTAGCCCCTTGGGCTTAAAAGCACTCTCAAAAGCACCCTCTTTCCGACAGCTCGCGTCAGGGAAGTCGCCCTCCACACGGAGAAATTCAAGAGCATAATGAACAGTAACCCAGCGAAAAAGGCGAGGAGCTTCGCGAGGATGCAGCAGGCGCTGATTGCCGCCCAAGAGCTCGGCGACGAGAAAATGAATCTCCTGCAGTCCATACTCGACAAGATCGAGTTCAAGACACGACTTCTCGATCAGGACTTCAAGAATCTAGGTGAGAGGGACAAAAACAAGATCTTATTTATATTACAATTTTATTTGTATTCATCCAAGTAAATTTTGTACATAGATGTAAAATTATTACCTGTTCATAGGATTAGATATTTAAACTATTACCAAAAGTAGGTAACTAAAATTAAGCTAAATCTACCCCATTGAGCTTTTAACAAGCTCTACTCTAGTACAAGCAAAACACTAGTACATATCACTATTACTTTGCCAAAAACATCTATGTGATATATATCACTTGTAAAATTTCTGCAACTAGACATTAAACATAATCTAATTTTTAAATGTTTGGTTTCCAAGAATTGGTATTACATATCGATTTCTTAGCCTATCTGGAAGATTACTGGAAAAGTTGTAGCATTGATTCAACTGTTTTTAGTAGGCATTCACAGTTTTATATCTTCTTCGTAATTCTGCTTATTAGTATGTATTTTACTGTTACTTCTAACAGTATAACTTGACTTCTCAAGTACTGATCCATCAATGTTTTGTAATGAGATGTTATTGAATAGTGTGCAAACTTGTCTTTAATATTTAAAACTTGCTTTGTTTGATTTTTGTTAACTATTTTGAAGTCTTGGTAGTACGTTAAGGTTATTGGGATAAGTACTACTCTATACCATAGTTTTAATGTAATGTCAACCATAGTTTTAATGTAGTTTAACTATTTTAGTTTAGTTTAACATTGTTTAAACACAGTTCAGTTTAATTGAACTATTAACCGTAGTTAATTATACATGAAAAAAAGTATAGTATATCATTTTGACGGCATGCATGAATTTACATATTTTATGAAAAATTATTGTAGTAAAGCTAATTGCGACTCAAAGTAGGAACTGAAAAAACGCAACTCGGGGGCAGAAAAAATATTTATTTAGTGAAAAATAGATCCAAGTTGGACGGTTTCTCGTGGAACTGCTCAGGACGTCATCGTGGCGTTCCTTGGAAAAGTCGGTATCTTCGGTGAGGAGTTGGGAAGGTCGATCGTCAGCCCGACGGTCTGCAGGCATGTCCTGAAGATCCCGGGAGTCCTGGAGATGCGCCAACCCCGTTGGGTTTGCCGTTTTGGTCCTGAATCTAAACTACATAGGTCTTGAAGAGGTTGTCTGGCTTGTTTTGGGAGTCCTAGGGCCATGCCGATATCGGCGTGGTTTTCCCTCAGCTTCGGGGAGTTTTAGAGCTGCACCCACCATGTAACACAACATTTTAGAAATGGACCTTGTCTTTCAGAAAGTTGGAACCTTAAGTTTTCCTGGTAGTGTGTAGCAGGCGGTCAATGGAAAACCACTAGACCCAAAGAAGTTTGTCCGTCTTTTTGTCCGAAAGGACTCAAGTCCTGGGTGCCAGTGGTTTAGGAGAGTTCGACGAGAATTGAAGATTCTGGGATTCTCTACCCAGTCTTATACCCTTCATCCCACGAGGGTCCATTCTTAGGGACGCTGGCGTTTGACTGAACGGAACAGAGATAGTGATCCACATGAGAGTAATGGTCAGTATAGGGTGGTATTGTGGCCTTTGATTCGAGAGGGTGCCAACGGTACTATTCCGGGGGTCGGTACCTACCTTCAGACCCATCTGAAGTTGACTCATTGTTCGCAACCCTTACTGGCGGAGCATAGTTGACCCGTATCAAACAGGTAGCTTACCCGTATATATAAATTTTTCCTAGTGTTGTTACATTTTTAACTGTTTGGACTTGTTATATATGTACTCTATTCTATTATTTCTCCTTATTCTGTAGTCAAATTGGTAATCAATCTCCGACATATTTACAGGTATAGAATCTATTCAGCTCTATTCCATTAATTGATACTATACTGTTTCTCTTTCACTGACTAAACTGTCTCTAAATTTATTTATTTTCACTTAACACTATTTCATTAATTTCAATAAATTTTTTTATGTACTGATGTGTATCTGCGCATTGGGTCAGGCGCGAGTAAAAACTTAGAATTCTGCCTTATCGTCTAGTTCGCTCATGTATTTATTCTAACCTGTAGTTGTGCCGAAAATTTGAGCGTTACTCTCAAGATCTAGACTTGTCGATGACGACTGACTCATCTTATCTTGTATAGATTTTTTTTTAATTGTAGTTTGTTCAATGCCAGATGTAAAATTATGAAAGTTATTCATTTTTTTCTATATGTCTCCAAGTTTTCGTAGTGGATATAACAGCTATTAGCAAAAGACAAATTGCCGATGTGTCTGTTGGACTACTTTCGCATATTTTATTATACATATTCGATAATACAATAAGTATTCAAAGTAAGAAACAATTCTTGGGACGACTTCGAGAAAGCATCAAAGAACCAAAAAAGATGTAATATGCCCTTCAGAGAAGATTTAGCCAAAAATGTTACACACATTCGATAGTGGAATAAGCATTCAATGTTTGAAAAAATCTTGTAGCAAATTTCGAGACAATTTTGTACAAATCTCAAACTAATATGTATAAGGTCCAAAAATTTTACAAAAATTCTCACTTAGGTATATTTTCTTTAACACAAAATATGTTTCATAAATACAGTACACAAATTAAAATAGAAGTTCAACACTGTTCTATAGTATAAACTTTCCATTTCCCAAACACAAAACAAGACGCTGTGTTATGTTCCCATCCAACCAAAACAAAAAATACAAGGTATCTAAATATCAAACAATAACATACTACTTACAATTTACAATTATAGTTTTTCTCTTTCATATAATTTGATATTATTTTTGACAAATTAATTTCTCTACCGATAAAGAATGATTCACAAAAGCTTTTTCAAGTGATCATCTTCAAATGTATCATATATTTTGATGTTAAAATTTCATTCATTGAATTTGTCATAACTTAATTTTAAATGGACAATGTTCTTCACTTATTGAAATAATACTGATGAATGCTCTTGTTCTTGATACATTTTAAAATACTTTTTTGGCAAAAAACAAACTCTATAACAAACCGATAAGCATTTGTTAATTTGCCATGTATTTTTTGTAAAAAAGGAGTACAGTAGTTGATGTATAAAAAAACATTTCACACAAATTATTCATTTACGTAAATATTTTACTACAAAGCCGGCAATATATTTTATAATTTCTGCTACTGCCTAATAGTTCAATTATTTACTAATATAAACTGTTTAATAATTGGATTATTATTATACCCATGAAATTGCTGTTAACATGCTGAAAAAAACTTCTAAATGATGTCTTATTTGTATGTTAAAATACAATTTCGTAAAGTAATCTCACACTTTACATAGGTCTGGTACACATTTCTTGGTTTATTTATGCATTTAATTTGGATTAAAAGTTAGTTTATATTATGATAATAAATATGCATTCATTCATTTGTTTCAAATATTGATACTGTTGCACAACGAACCGACCAATGTGGCATCGTCACTTGCGTGGTAAATACGCTAACATTACAAAATCCATGTACTTATCCAATTTACCATATACGTCACATTAGTAATGACAGACATTTGGAGAGGGGATGATAACCCATGGCAACTATTTCCACACAAACGTTTTCTTATGGGAATTAATATTGGGAACATTTTTAAGCTACTGGTACTCTATGTAAACAAAACTTCTTAAGTATTAGCTGGGTGCAGCAGTAAACTTCGAAATATGTAGTTTTCTTCTATCCAAAAAAATACATGATACGTTATGGAGGAAGGGAGAAAAAAGTGGTTTATTTCGCAGGTTACATTTCACTTTAATTCAAATTTGGTGCCACCTGTCCCAAGTATGACATTGACAATTTGTTAACCAATCAGAAACGACTACGACACAACAGTTAAACCTCGCGATCCTCACGCCCGCTCTTCTTATTCTTGTGCTTCTTCTTTTGCTTGATTGGTTCACGAATTGTCATTTATACTTTCGGTTAGATGGTACCAAATATGAATTACAGTGAAGTGTCACCACCAAAATAAATCACTTTTTTCTTCCATAACGTATGTATTTTTTTTTGTATATAAGAAAACAACGTTTCAAAGTTTACTGTTGCACACAGCTGATAGTTAAGAAATTTTGTTTACATTGAGTACTAGCTTGTAAACAGTACCAACTGCTTGAAAGTGTTTCCAATGTTAATTCCCATAAGAAAACGATTTTTGTAGAAACAGTTGCCATGATTTACCAACCCCTCTCCAAATGCCTACGTCACATTAATGTTGCGTGTTCATTACTGGGTTGCTTGTTTTATGAACCATAAAACATTGAAAAGGGATAGAAAAAATAAAATAACGTAAATAACTTGTCCTTTTGGAGATAGAATAATTTTGTGTTTACCGGTGGAGAGGTTTATGTGTTCTGAATTATGAAATGTACCGATTCGCACATTCGACAGTTGGTGATGATTGAGACGATAACATGTAATTTACTACCGCCAGTACAGTCAATCTTTAATAATTCGGTTTGCGTATGAACATACATCACTAACTTTTCCTTTTTGTATTTCAAATTAATTTGTGTCGGAAAAGTAGAAAAAAATTGCTGTAACTTTGTAAGTCTGTAGACATTCAGTCATTGTTTTAAGTGCTTCAGTCAGGGATAATCCTATTCATGTGTGAGTTTGGTGAGATTATATCTTGAGCATTTACATAAAGCTTTCAAAAATTCTCTTCATCTCTTCAGGTGCGTTAAATACTTCATGTTGTCGCATGGTCTCTTCTAATGTCCTCATTATGCTTGCCACTACCTTGATATGGTTTTCCTTTCAATCGTCTGGTGTGTCTTTTTAGGCTCTAATTCTTCTTTCTCTTCCTACCTCCTCGGGTTCTTACATCCTCTGTAACTTGCTGCATGTTTTCCTCTACAGTTGCAACATCTTACCGGGTCGCTTCTGGGTTTAGTTCAGTTTCTCGACTCCAGATTTTCTGAGCGTTTCACCCATTTAGGCGGTTCCACTTTCACTCATTCATAATATACTGTAATTGGTACATCTTGTTTTGCGGTTTTCTTTCCACCTGCACAATTATCATACCCTTCCCCATCGGTGTCTTCTTTAGTTTTTTCATGGTTCTTTCCCTCCTACACTTCCTGGTTGTTTTTGTCGGGTTGAATCCCTTTTCTCTTATGTCCCCTTCTATTTTGCTCTCCTTAGTAAATTTCTGAACTTCTTTTATTACGATACTTACTGTTTTCTCGATTTGTATTCTGTTATTTCCCATTTCCTCCACAGAAGTCCTCGTCTCCTGTTTTTTCAGGGAATCAGAAAACTATCCCACTCGTATATGTGTCAATTTGGCATTCTTGTATGTCACTTCGAGGCCTTACAACACCTCATTTGGAGATGCCTACGATGACCTGTGCCAACGATTATAGACTACCAGGATTGCTCAGTTCACCGAATCTGCTTGGCAAAAACTCTGTGATGTCACCACCGGTGCTGAACAGAAGATCGAGATTTATTCATTTTACTGTAGTAAACAGTAAGATTTATCATTGTAAACTGTATGGTTTACATACATACGTAATCCATATTTACGTACGATATCCACATCAGGTCATCCACAGATCAAAACGTAAACGCACTTCAGCACTGGTGGTAACATCACAAAACTGTCCAACATTGGTCAAATGTAAGTGAGCAATCCTGGTTAGTCTATAATCGTTGGACCTGTGCACTCCACTACTGAAAGAACAAAAGGACATCTTCTGTGACGTCAGTGGCGGACGTTTTGAATAGAGAAATCGGTCATTGGTTCACGCCCTGGCCGGTCACCGTTGCCAGAGCAGGCACGCATACGCGAACCATACCTTACATTTCATATAGACTTAATAATTTTTTTATAACATACCTGATTCCAACTGATTTCATTTACTTAATAATTACCCTGTAAACCTGAAACGTTAAATTCCAGGACGGATAGACGACCGTAGTCGAAACACTAGGGTTCGTTGAGGCAACGTTGCCAATGGATCCTAAAAAAAACATTCAAATAAATACTGAATGAACAACATAACAATTAGGTTATAATTGTCGCCTCACAGGGGATAATGCATAAACTTGATTAATGGGATACTTATTTCAATTGTTATTTTAACCAATTAACTTATATTTTCGACGACATTTTCGAAATTCAGGTTTACGAACAGTACATGAACCTAGTTAAACTGTTTGGCTACTGGTCAGTTGGCTACCTACAACAAAATCAATTATGAACGCGGTTCAACACTGAACCCCAGTTCAGTTAAATCTAAGTTCAACTTGATGATCTAACCTGACTAACATTTCTGGGCCAGAGACCATAATTGTATGACTTGTCTAATAGTAGTTTGTGATTTTCAAAGCTAAGAGCTATTGACTCTCGAGAGACCCTGTAAAATAAAAATCCCAAACTTCTTTACTGGGTGATAGAAAAGACATTAAAATTTATGCAACAGTGTCCGACAAACTAGACACTACTTAGGTCCCCGAGTGGCCCAAAAAAGTATTGAAAATCCCGAATTTTCCCCACTGAGGAGGTATAAAAGGGGAGAAATTTATTTAGCATTGTCGAAATAGTTAGAATCTTTAAAACTTGCAATTTTATTATTTAGTATTTAAGTATTTAGGTAAATAATATACAAAGAAAACCTGTACTGAAATCATCTTTTTTGTAGATTTCGGCAAGGAGGAGCAGAGCCAGACAGAAAACAAGGAGCAGCAGCCGCCGGTAACAGTCAGCGCGACGAACAACAGCGCCTCTGTGACGAACAGCGAGAGGCCGTCGAAACGGCCACGGAGGACGCGACATGACACCTTCTCCGGCCTGGAGAACAACCATAATGAGCAGATGCCCGCTGAGCACGTGCTCCGGAGTCAAGTTCCTACCAGCACTTCCACTAATAGCATTCAGAAGAAGACGTCAGGTCAGTACACATGATCAATAACTTCTGATCTTTAATGTTTACCCTTAAAGCTTTACATTTATATTTACCGTAAAGTCGACCCACGAATTGTGCAAACTGAATAAATCCAAGTATATTGTACCGATAAACAGTATAGAACCCAAATATTTTCGTCGATTTTCCATATGTTGGTGCAAATAGAAGTTATAAACAATTTAGTTGTTAACAACGCTATAACTCTGGTATTATCGAAGGGGGCCGACAAAGTTGTTGATAAAATTTTTGCAAAATGAAAATGTACTCCAAAAAAGTCCCACAAAATTTTGCTCTATCTCCAGTGCTTATAGAGATAATTAACTGTAATTGATTGTAGTTGTAAATTAACATGATCCTAGAGTAGTGTACTATCGAATCAAAATAAAATTGGATGCAATAAAAAGAAATGCTGATTCTATATCGGTATAGTAACAGAATTTTGACCTTTCTCTTACTTCGATATAATTTTGGTCTAAAATTATTAAGTAAAATGGGATAAATTTAGGTAACTTTTCAAAAAAAGCAAAAAAATGTATAAAATTTCGTTATTATACTGATGTAGAATTATCTTTTTATTGAACTGTATTTCGTTTTCATACAATACATTATTCTAGGATCATATTCTCCCTAAACCCATTTAGCGATTGTAAGGATTTGGGAAAAACATGTTCCTAGGGTTGTGTATTATCGTTTCAAAATAAAACAGGGTTCAATAAAGGGACAAAGTAATCATCCTGTATCAGTATAGTAACAGTGTTTTCATACATCTTTTAAAAAGTTCCCAGAAATTACCCTATTTTACTATTATATTCAGATCAAGATTAAATCAATATCAGAGGAAACTAAAAATTCTGTTACTATACTGATGTAGAATAATCCTTTATCTTTACTTCTGCTTCTTTTTTTGCACTTCAAGGATTAGGCTTGCAGCCTGTTCCATCTTCACGTTTGCCATTTTCTTTTGGGCCTACTCACGTCTCTTCATTCTCTTGGTCTGTACTGTACTACTTGTTTAACTAACCTATCATCGTGCATTCTTTTGTTCTTAAAAATTTCATTTCAGTGGACTGTATGTGTTGTCTATCTTGTTTCTGTAATGCCCTAGTTTCACTTCCGTATGTCAATATTGGTGCTGCCATCACTCTATAGAACTTCTATTTGTTTCTTTACTTGTCTTGTTTGGCTTTGTTTTAGGTCTCTAAGTATTTTGTATGGTTCCACTGAGTTCCACACATCATTTGATATTTATGTAGTGTGTTTGTTATATCTTCTCCATATTCCTAGCTTATGTCACATCCTAGAATATTAAAATGTGATACCTGTTCTGTGGGCACTTCGTTTAGTGTAATCTTGGAGCTATCGGTTGTTCTGTAAAAGCCATAACTTTCGTCTTTTTTCTGATATTTTTAGATTATTTTTTGTAAAAATATTTGGTCATCCACAAACAGTATTGTGTTTATGCATCTGTCTTTTCCAGTGTTTATTATTATTTCTGTATTGTAACGGAACGGCTCGCCGAAACCAAATAAACACGTCTGGGACTGCCCGGGTTCCGCGAATCCGTTCTAGAAACAGCGGGAACACTCTCGTAAGACCGAGTCGCTTCGATTCGCCGAAAACCCGTGGAGAAATTCGTGGAACAATCTCGAAAACTTCCAGAATATTCGGGAACCCTTCTACCTGCATTTATAAGGATTGCCCGACCCAAGGCAGGGAGCAGTTGAACCGGTGTGTGTAAACATTCGAGCGAGAGATCGGGCGCGTTAAAATAAATAAACATTTCCGTGTACAAATATGAATTAGGTGATTGTTAAGTTTATAAGTGTAGTGTAAGAAATAAATTAATTAGGATAATCGCGTAGTGTTTTAGTTTTAGTCAATAGTAAAAACGTTACAGTGGTGTCAGAGTGCGGATTAATTAGTGAAATAAATCAAGAACAATGAAGAAATTACGCGATTTAAAAGTGACGGACCTCAAACGTGAGTTAGAAGATAGAGAACTCGAAACGACAGGGTCGAAAACAGTGCTCCAGAAACGTCTGGAGGTCTATTTAATCGACAATGGAGAAGACCCTGAAACTTTTGGTTTCGAGGAAGAAGGTGAGCGCCTCCTTGACAACAAAATGAAAGAACTCCACGGTGAGTTGGATAACAAAATGGAAAAACTCCATGGCGAGTTGGATAAAAACATAAGAGAACTCCACGGCGAAATGAAAGAACTCCACGGAGAGCTGGACAACAAAATGGGAAAACTCCACGGAGAGTTGGATAACAACATAAAGGAACTCCACGGCGAAATAGGAAAACTGCACGGCGAATTGGACGACAAATTAGGAGAACTCCATGGTGAGCTGGATAGTAAAATTGAAAATCTTAACAGCGCACTTCAAACCGAGAAAATCTAACGACTGGAACTGGAAAACCAACTACGAGAATTAGGGAACCGATTACAATCCACGCATTTCCAGCCCAGTCCGCAAAACATATCCAGTCCAGGTAATCCGTTTAACGACTCGGTGGAGGTAACCAGGATCGAGGCAGTCCCTGCTGCGAGTCATCGAGTGAAGCCGCCAACCTTCGATGGGGAAATTCCCTGGGAGAACTACCTCCGGCAGTTCAAGGCAGCGGCGAAAGCCAACAACTGGGCGCCAAGGGACAAGGCAGTGGCTCTGACAGTCGCTCTCCGGGGAAGCGCCCTCGACGTGCTGCAGACGGTTCCAGAGGGGGAATTGGACAACTTCGGGCTACTCGTCCAGAGGCTGGAGAGGCGATATGGGCACGCACACCTGGGGCAAGTCTACCAATCCCGAATGAAGAACCGACGACAAAAGCAGGGAGAGAGCCTTCAGGAGTTCGAAGCCGACATCGCGAAACTAGTCAGATTCGCCTACCCGGAAGCAGCGGAGACCATGACGGAGAGTCTCGCGGTCTCGGCCTTCATCGACGGCTTGAGGGATGTGGAGATGCAGCGGGCGGTACGGCTGTCGCGTCCCAAGAGCACATTGGATGCCCTCTCGATGGCCCTGGAATACGAGGCTGCGACGGAGGCGTCAAGGAGCTGTGGCCGCGTTCGGGCGGTGGTCGGGGAAGACGCATGCGTGGAAGCCGAGCGGAAGGAGGACGCCCTGGAGCAGGTTGTCCTCAACGCCCTCAAGGGACTGCTGAAGGGAGACAGAAAGGAACCGGCGAAATGCTGGGGGTGTGGAGAGGTTGGCCATATCCGAAGGGACTGCAAGCGCCCTAGGATGGAGAAGCCAACAACGGCCCAGACGTCGGAAAACTAAAGCGGGTCGGCTCCAAGGGGGCAGCTCCGACCCGATACCCGTTCCAAAACCCCCTCATCAAGATAGCTACCCTGAGAGGTGAAGGTGGCAGCCTGTACGTGGATGGCGAAATTAACGGCAGGAAGCACACTCTACTGATCGACACCGGGGCATCCAAGACGATCCTGAAGCCAGGCCTGCTGAACACGCGAGGGAAGAGACTGATGGAGTCCAGGTGGAGGTTGCGAACGGCTACGGGCGAAGCTGCCGCCGTCCACGGAGAAGTAGACGTCGAGATCAAGATCGGCACTGCGCGATTCTCGCCACACCGAGTCCTGATCGCCGACATAGAAGAGGACGCCATCCTGGGAATGGACATCATGAAGACCCACGGCTTCGCACTCAATTTGAAACGACAAGTAATGCAGGTCGGCCCAGAGGAAATATTCCTGCACACCAAGGGTGAGACGGTCCATCAGATAAAGCTGACAGAAGACACGATCCTACCGGGTAGGAGCGAATCGATAGTGGTGACCCGACTTCAAGGAGTCACCGGAAAAGGGAATCCTGCCGTAGTGGAACCTTGGAACCACGACGTGGAGGTGGGCCGAGGCGTTCTAGTAGGGAAGACCTTGGTAACGTTGGGTGAAGAAATTCCAGTCCGGCTCATCAACATCAATGACTACCCAGTTACCATCCGCAAGGGGACCAAAGTGGGAACCTGCTCACCAGTGACGTCACTGATCCACCAGGTGACGGCGAACGCTTGCTGCAGAGTCGCGAAAGTGGAGGAAGTTCTAGTAGGCGCCTGCGATTCTCTCGCTGGATCCAAGAAGAAGAGGCTTATTGAGCTACTCCGTCGATATCGATCGATTTTCGTATCTGACAAGGGGCCTTCTGGGAGAACGAATATTGTTAGACACAAGATCAATACGGGGGACGCGAGACCAATCCGTCAATCAGCAAGGAGGTTGCCGCAGGCGAAGCGGGAGGTAGCGGAGAAGATCATCCACGACATGGAGAAAGAGGGAGTCATCGAGCCATCTAGCAGTCCTTGGGCATCTCCTGTAGTCCTGGTAAAGAAGAAGGATGGAGACACCAGGTTCTGTGTAGATTATCGTCTACTGAACAACGTGACGAAGAAAGACAGCTACCCTCTTCCCCGGATAGACGACACCCTGGATACTCTGGCTGGATCGAAGCTGTTTTCCACCCTGGACCTGAAGAGTGGCTACTGGCAGGTGGAAATGGACCCTGCAGACAAGGAGAAAACGGCTTTCACAGTAGGATCTGGACTGTGGCAATTCACCGTAATGCCATTCGGGTTGTGTAATGCGCCTGCTACTTTCGAGAGGCTCATGGAGAACATACTCAGAGGGCTCTCCTGGAAAACGTGCCTCGTGTACCTGGATGACATAATCGTCGTGGGGAGGACGTTTGACGAACACCTGTCAAACCTGGAGGAAGTCTTCAAGAGACTCCAAATGGCTAACCTGACGCTCAACCCAAAGAAATGCCATCTCTTAAGAACGAGAGTACACTATCTGGGTCACGTGGTCAGCAGTAACGGCGTCGAGGTGGATCCTGAAAAAGTGCGAGCAGTCCAAGAATGGCCAACACCGAAGGACAAGCATCAGTTACGAAGTTTCCTGGGGCTTTGCACTTACTATCGTCGATACGTCCGAATGTTTTCTGACATCGCAAAGCCGCTGACACGACTAACCGAGGAGAAACGAGCCTTCCTTTGGGATAAAGAATGCCAAGCAGCCTTCGACGCCCTGAAAAGACGCCTGACGACGGCCCCGGTTCTCGGGTTTCCGACCCAAGAGGGACGCTTCATCTTGGATACAGATGCAAGCAACGACGGGATCGGAGGGGTTTTGTCACAACTGCAAGATGGGCAAGAGCGGGTCGTTGGCTACTTCAGTAAAGTCCTGTCGAAGCCTGAGAGGAACTACTGTGTCACCAGGAGGGAGCTGTTAGCCGCCGTGAAGTCAGTAGAGCATTTCTACAAGTACCTATACGGAAGGAAGTTCTTGTTGAGAACGGATCATGCGGCGATCAGATGGCTCTTGCGATTCAAGAACCCGGAAGGCCAGGTAGCTCGGTGGATTGAGCGTCTTCAGGAATATGACTTCGACATCGAACATAGAGCAGGAACCAGCCACCGTAATGCTGACGCTCTTTCAAGAAGACCGTGTCCGGAGGGATGTTCCCACTGCAGTCGTGCAGAGGTAAAGGAGGCGTCTACTTACCGCACGACGGTCACCGACGAGGACTGGTCACCAGACGGGCTGCGGCGAGCGCAGGAAGGCGACCCTGAACTCCAACGGATCCTGAGGTGGAAAGAAGAGGGACGTCGGCCGGAATGGCAGGAAGTGGCCCCATCCTCTAGGACCCTGAAATCGTACTGGGCACAGTGGGACTCCCTGGTGATACAGGATGGACTGCTCAAGAGGGTGCTCGAATCCGATAATGGCGCAGAAAGGCGATTCCAACTCATCGTACCCAAGATCAAGGTGGCGGAAGTGCTACGTCACCTTCATGACGGAACATCTGGAGGCCACCTGGGAGTAAAGAAGACCCTGCAGAAAGTGCGCGAGCGTTTCTATTGGGTGGGCTGCTCTGAGGCTGTTCGTGAATGGTGCAGGAAGTGTACAGTTTGCTCCGCCAGCAATGGACCACACCGCAAACCGAAAGCCCCGATGAGGCAGTACAATGTGGGAAGTCCTTTCGAGAGGATCGCCCTAGACATTACTGGACCATTTCCTGAAACCGATTGCGGCAACAAGTACATCCTGGTGGCGATGGACTACTTCACGAAATGGGTCGAGGCCTACGCGATTCCCAACCAAGCAGCCACAACTGTCGCAGATGTCCTGGTGAAGGAGCTAGTGAGCCGCTTCGGAGTACCGTTGGAGTTGCATTCCGACCAGGGGCGTAACTTCGAGAGCGAGCTGTTCCAGGGAGTTTGCGAAAAATTGGGAATTCGCAAAACTAGAACAACGGCGCTGCACCCTCAGTCTGACGGAATGGTGGAGAGGATGAACCGCACCATGGGCAAGTACCTCTCGAAGGTAGTGTCTCAACACCAACGAGACTGGGATCAACATCTCCCCTTTTTCCTGATGGCCTACCGTTCTGCCATCAACGAGTCCACCGGCCAAACACCAGCAAGGGTACTGTTCGGGCGTGAGATGAGGCTTCCCTGCGATCTGAGCTTCGGTTGCAAACCGGGAGAAGATCTGGCTGGGGAAGACTACGTCACAGAGCTGCGCCGAAAGATGGACCAGATTCACGAGATGGTACGGACGAATCTCCAAGTCGCCAGCGACCGCATGAAGGATCACTATGACGTTCGGGCGGACAGCGGCATGTATGAAGAAGGAGACCTGGTGTGGCTGTACAACCCACAAAGGAGACGAGGGTTATCACCAAAGCTTCAGAAAGCCTGGGAAGGGCCGTATACAGTGAAGACCAAGATAAATGATGTCATCTACCGGATCAGCAAAGTCCCGAATGGGAAGCCCAGGGTCGTGCATTACAATCGATTGGCACCTTTCGAGGGAGACCACGACCAAGACCAACAGGTGCGCCAACTACGGCCCCAAGAGGAGGAGCCCTCCTTTGAAGAGTTTATGGCTGCGTATGGTGGAACCGGGAAGGCGAGATTCGGTGTGACCAGGGAAGAACAACGGGATCTCTTCGAAACACCGGCTGAGTATGCGCTGGCTCATTGCGTGGCCCAGGACCTGCGGATGTCCCGGGGAATTGCCGCGGAGTTTCGGACGAGGTTCGGCAAACTGGACGACCTCCATCAGCAGGGACCGGCGGTCGGGCGAGCGCTGAGGATTAAGGAAGATGGATCACAACGACCGCTCTTCTACCTGGTTACCAAGAGGAGGTCCTTTCACAAGCCCACCTATTTGGACCTGTGGGACGCACTACATGACCTCAGGGATACCCTACTTAGCGAAGATCTAACTAAGTTAGCTATCCCGAAACTGGCTTGCGGATTGGACGCCTTGGACTGGAGGGTCGTCAGGAATATGCTGGAGGTCTTATTTCGCTTCACCGGGATAGACATTTTGGTGTGTTGTTGGAATCCTGAGAGGAGTCCCCACAAGAAGACCGTAGCATGTTATTTCTACCAAACTTCGCGGTGCAGACAGGGGACCAACTGTAGGTTCCTACATGGGCCTGTCAGAGACACGTTTCGGGACGAAACATCTTTAAGGCGGGGGCAGTGTAACGGAACGGCTCGCCGAAACCAAATAAACACGTCTGGGACTGCCCGGGTTCCGCGAATCCGTTCTAGAAACAGCGGGAACACTCTCGTAAGACCGAGTCGCTTCGATTCGCCGAAAACCCGTGGAGAAATTCGTGGAACAATCTCGAAAACTTCCAGAATATTCGGGAACCCTTCTACCTGCATTTATAAGGATTGCCCGACCCAAGGCAGGGAGCAGTTGAACCGGTGTGTGTAAACATTCGAGCGAGAGATCGGGCGCGTTAAAATAAATAAACATTTCCGTGTACAAATATGAATTAGGTGATTGTTAAGTTTATAAGTGTAGTGTAAGAAATAAATTAATTAGGATAATCGCGTAGTGTTTTAGTTTTAGTCAATAGTAAAAACGTTACAGTATTATAATATAGGTAAACTGCTTATCACTTCTATTAGGTGTCTGAGATAACCTTGTATATCCATAGTTTTCCAAAGAGTGTTTACCCGATTGAAAGCTTTTTCATAGTCAATAAAGGAAATATGGGCTTCTAGGTTATTTTCCCTCTGTTTCTCTATTAATTATCGTACTATGGTGATATTGTCATTGCAGGATCTTCCTTTATGTAACCCATTCTGATCTTCAGTGGTGCCAGGTCCAGCTGTTTTCAGTTTTTGTTTGTAGGATCATGTCATTTACAATTACTAATCACAAGTAATTATTTTCATAAGCATTGGAGAGTGAGCAAACTTCATAACACTTTTTTGGAGTAAATTTGCATTTTGTCCAAAATTTTACGACTTTTTCTGGGGTCCACTTGATAGTTTCCAAATTATAACGATTTAAAAAATTAAATTTCTTTTGTTTGCACCAACTTACGAAAAATTGAAGCACATGTTCAACTTAGGCGACGAAAAAACCTTCAGAAAATGTTACTTTTTCTAGGTCCGGCTTTACTTCCTACAAAACGACCCTTAGCATATGAACTATTTTGTCTCTTCCTTTATGTGCAAAATTTTGTTGATCATCTGCTTAAAGCTGTAGATGAAATTTGTTAACCTAGTTAATTTAGTTACTTATGCAAATGTGAAGGTAGTCAGATTGCTATAATTACACAGACATTAAAAAGGTTCTTCCCCATGCCTCTTCTTTAAATTGTAAGATTATATTTATATGATTAATAAGTATGTACCAAACATATCAAATTTGATATCAAAAATTTTCTCTGACTTGTATTCAGGAACGTGTACATACAATAATATTGTGCCTGTCACTTTCATTGTATTCCTCAATCTTAAACTATTTTCGTCTCTATTCTATAGGGAAGAAGAAGAAACGCAAAGCGCGCCAGAAGGAGGAATCCCCACCGAAGGAGGAGGAGGCCACAATCGATCCAGATGAGCCGACATACTGTCTCTGTGACCAGATCTCGTATGGAGAGATGATAATGTGCGACAATGACTTGTGCCCAATAGAATGGTTTCATTTCTCGTGTGTTACATTGACAACTAAACCGAAGGGCAAGTGGTACTGTCCAAAGTGCAGGGGCGACAGGCCGAACGTCATGAAGCCAAAGGCGCAATTCCTAAGGGAACTCGAGAAATATAATAAGGAGAAAGAGGAGAAGACATAATATTCAATATCTTTTTCTCTATTGTATGATGCAATTTTATAAGTGGGAGAAAGAAAGAAGTAATATCGTTTTATTATTATTAATATTATTATTATTATTATTCAGTAAATTGTCTCTTAATGAATTCGATGTTTTTATTTGTGATCAAATAGGAGTGAACGAATATAAAAGTAGGATTTAAACACACTTTAAACCAGTTAACCCACTATTCTAAACTTGTCATTTACAATATGCCAACCATATTTTCATGTTTCAGTTTAACCACTACACTCACCACACTCAAACTCGTCCTCGTTGAGAATTTTGTACTTCAAATTGAAGATCTGGAACTTCTCGTTTAAGACATAGTCGTACATTTTGCTGATTACTGGAGGTACTTTCTTGATTTTGGCCGTCTTTGCCAGGTCCTCTAGGTATTCGAGATGATTCTTCTCTAGATTTTGGTCCGGGGACTGTCCGAGTTCCTTACATCGATCCTTGTACTTTTGAACATCTTTCAGCATCTCCTGCTTGGAAGGTTTGATCTGACCCCTCATCAGTGCCAAGTGGAACCTTGCCTGGAAAATTGCAAATTCTAATTTTTCCTTTGGTATAGAGGAAAATCAATCACCTGTAGACCTACTGTCGGGAAGATGGGGACGTGCTTGGCAGATCCAATGAAGGCCATTGTCGGATGCTCGACGTTAACTATGTACTTGTAAAGGGAGTTTATTACGTTATTCTTGAGGGTGATTCCACACTTGGGGGTGAGGAATGGATAAGAATGTAAGTAACCTGAATTAGAATATTTTGTATAGAAAGTCGAATTAGGAAGTTTGTTCAGGAATAAGTCCATAAGTTTCTTGAACAAATTATTATATTTGAATTTCTTTGACTCACCTGTGCAGAATATAATTGAATCTACATCACAGATGCTCTCATCTTTAAAAATAACTTGGCTTTCTTTGAGGCATTTCATTTCAGGCTTCATCACTATAGCACTTGGTAGTTTTATGTTGATGGTCATCTTCCCTCTATGGGAGAGTAGTACCTTGAAAAGAAAATAATATAAATATCGTGGAAGGGGTCAATCAATTCTGCATAGTATTCCAGACTGTTAATTAAATTGTTCGAAGGGAAGGGAGTAACAAAAATCGTACAAAAAATTCTAATAAGAGCTGGTAGAGCTTTTTCCCATCTTGATAATGATTACTACACATTTGAATTATTCAGACGGCAAGATAAAAAGGGGAATGCGGCCGAACCGAGGAGTAGTAATAAACTGCGGAACGAGACGACTACCTGACCTGAGCGGTCGTCCTCGAAATGTAAATGAACAAGTGTGTGAAATAAATTATGTATTCAGTGTTAGTTTTTTTAATGAAATTAAATTAGTTAAGACACTTCGCGTAGTGTGTTATTTTGAACCATAAGGAAATTAAAAACCACAAACGGTTCCAACTTTCAATTTATACTTTGTCCTACACCAGGACATTCCAATAAGTTTTTCATTAAAATCAGCTGGGATAAGGGGGTCGTTTACTTTTGGTATATTTCGATTTTTTGCAATTTTCTCACGAATTGCTCCATTTTTTTTAAGTTTCCAATCTCTATTCTACTGCCGAATACACGTAATAAGATTTCTGGCTAAATCTTCTCTAAAGAGATTTAGACATAGACATTTGATATATGTCTGTCTATGAATAAATGATACGTTATTTTTTTAATTTTTCTGGAATTGCACAGTTTACTATTGAATATTTATGAGAAAATTGTCCGATGGACACATCACCATTTTGAAATTGTAACCCTAGGTGTTAACATTCATTTTCAAATTTGAATTTCCGAAAAAGAACGCCAATCTTAATAGGTATTGCTTTAAAATAAATCTCTTAAAGAAAATCACTTTTCTAATCTGATTTTCCCGACATCATGAAATTATTATTTATTTCCTACATATTAATATTTATTTTAGATTCCAAAAAACCACCTCAACATATTAATATTCCACAAATTCCAAAAAAACCAACGGTAACTTAGAAATTGTACTAAACTTTCTTAAAGAAAAACCTTAGTTTATAGTTACATTTCCAATCTGATTTTCCCGAGTAAAAAGTAAAAGTAAGTAATTAAGTAAAAGTAAAGTAAAAAATTTATTTTAGGTATACCTCTCGTCTCTCATTGTGCTAATGTTTTATGTCTCTTTTATTGATACCCGTTTTAAAATTGTGATCCGAGTCTTCAAATTCAGATTTTCAAAAAGAAATATAAGCTCGACCTTGCCCTCAAATTTATTAAAGAATATTCTAGTTTTTATTGCTTATAGTTTCTAATCTGACATTTTTTCATGAAAGTACAGAACTAATTATATGTATAATATTTTTTACTTTCTCATATGAGGTACTCATGTATCAGGCATATTGCAATCGGGGCGATTTTTCGAATTTGACTTATTTGTTGTCTACAAACGGTTTAAAGTATTTAAATTTTGTACTGTACGCAGTACATAGTAAGCTTTTTATCACAATCGACCGAAGGACAGCTTACTCTTGTAATTTTTCAGTTTTTTTTTAAATTTTCTAACCTGATGTTGTACGATGGAATAAGGGAATGACAGAGATACTATCAAGAGCTATTAACAAAAACAAGGGAGAAATAAACCCAAGCTGAAATGGAAAATTATAGAATATACTCTAGCTCTACCGTGGAAGAAGAAATAACACCAAATAAAATTAGAGAAGCCACGAAGCAAATAAAAAAATTGAAAACTATTGGAAACATACTATATCGAGCTAATTGACAGCTTCCCCAGAAGCCCCTATGGAAATGCTGGCAATCATACTTAGTAAATGTCTCAATGGAGATACAAGACCACAGGAGTGAAGAAAAGCTGTGATTACGCCCATACACAAGAAAGGTAATAAAAAACTATGCACGAATTATCGCGGAATCAGTGTAATATGTACTGTTGCATGCCTGTATGGGAGTATCCTAATGTGACGAATCGAAAACAAATTTACGAACTCGGAAGAACAGAATGGGTTTAGGGCAGGACGTTTCTGTATTGACGGTATATTCACTATTAAACATATCATGAAAAAATCGAAAGAGGAAGAGAAAGAAGTGCATACGGTTTCGGTAGATCTCCAGAAGGCATATGACACCGTGCCATTATAAGTAGGTAATAAGTTATGGCCACGCATGGAAAATGGTGAAATATCCAAAGTCTATTCACGCGGTGAAAAATCTATATTCGGGGTGTAAAAGTGCAGTTAAAATTAATAACAAAATTTTCCAAGATTTTAATGTCACCAATGGTTTGAGACAGGGCTGCACACTAGCTCCCCTACTCTTTAAGATATATTTGAATGAAGCGTTAACATATTGGAAGAGAAAATGTAGTAGTGTAGCGTGTGGCAGTACCCGTCGGTAATGGCATTCTCTATGCATTGATGTTTGCAGATGAGACCAAGTCTTACTAGCCACCGATAGAGATGACATCAGCTATATGCTTCGAAAGTTGAAGGAGTACGAAAAGTGGGGTCTTGTCAACAACACAGATAAAACAGAATACATAACAGCAGGAGAAGTAAATGGTAATTGTGACTTGAAGCTAGACAGCTATGCAATTAATCACTGCTCATCTTTTAAATATTTAGGTGTAACCCTTAAACCCTTTCCTCAAACGGACGAAGTAGTAATATTTCAAATATGATAGACCATGGAAGAAAAGCTATCCGTCTATTGAATTCCCTGCTGTGGAGTAAAACAATTCAAAATCACACAAAAATCACCTTTTATGAAACTGGTGTCCCGAGTATTGGCACGTACGGGTTCGAAACATGAGAATTACGAAAAAGAGATCGACGAAAATTGTTAGCCCTTGAGATGAATTTTTCACGAAGAAGTGCTAGAATCTCAAAACTAGCCCTTGAGATGAATTTTTGGCGAAGAAGTGCCAAAATCTCAAAACTTGGCATTAGGAATGATAGAATACGGGAACTCATGAACGTCGAAAATTACTTCATAGATACAATTGAAAGCAAACGCCTATAATGTGGTATGGGCACCTTTCAACGTATGGGCGACAACAGATGGCCTAAGAAAGTCTGGAAATTGATTCCAGCAGAACGAAAGAAAAGAGGAAGACCACCTAGAAACTGGAATACCGATGTGAAAAAAGCTATGGCAGCCAGAGGACTCAAAGAAGGAGACTGATAAGACAGGAAATACTGGAGGTTGAGATGTGAGAAACGGCAAAGGCCGTAGATAACCCGCGCTATATATATATACAATTTTCTCAAAACTTGCTAATAGAATTATTTTTAAACTTGAAATATTTAGTTCACTAATGAATATATACTTAGAGAATTTATGTATATTGGTCATTCCCTGACACTTCACAGGACTTAAAAAGTATAAAAATATTTGATGGTGGCATTGTTTCATTTAATGAAAAATTTAACATTTTCAAAACAACTCTTGTGTTCGTTATTTAAAATAACAGATACGGGCCCAACATTGAAATTTGAGGCTATGACTTTTTTTCAAAGTTACAAATGCAAGTCTAGTGATCAAAAAAGACTTGCATAGTCGGGAAATCAAGATTTTTGTATATCCCTGCCATTCGACGAATATACGAGGTTCACCCTAGCAACTGAAGTCACCAGTTTTAAGTGTCGTTCTCGAACAGGAAATTTTTTGTTACTCCAAGAATTTCAGGGCTTTTTCTACTTGATGAAAGGAGCTCTGTGTTTTTTTTTTCGTTTGGGTTCTTGGAAAAAAGCCATGAAATCGCGTTTTCAGATGGGCCTAAAAAAATTTGTGTATTTTAGCCATACCAAAAAAATTCCATCTTAAAGTACGTCTTTTTGCCAGCAAAAAACTCTAATACTACCTTTTTTGTCCAGGAGGCAGCTGAAGAGAGCTACAGGAATTTTTTTTACTCCTGTTTTGGCGAAAATCTGATTTTTTCGCTCATTCAATGCTGGAGCCTGGATTTTTTAGACCTCCAAAATTTGAATTGTGAGTTTGGAAAAAAGCCATAGCCTCAAAACCTGAATAACTTTAAAGTCTTCAGAAATGCGGCTTCGTGAGAATGCCCGACATGTTGACTCATTATACGTAAGACTATGGTAACTATGTCAAGCTTTCGGGAACGTTGGTACCCTTCTTCAGGACAATTACTTTGAATCACTTAATTAGAAGCTAGTTTTAGCAGTTAGTTTAGCTGATAGTTGTACAGACAACGAGGCGTTTCTAATCAGCGTTGATTTACAGGTTATAACGTTTTTTTGCGGCAACTATGTATAACAAAAAGAAAAGAAAAAAAAACAACAAAAAAAAGATATTTGCCGAAAAAACGTTATAACCTGTAAATCAACGTTGATAAAAAACGCCTCGTTGTCTGTATAACTATCAATTAAAAGTTTATATACGGACTATTGAAATGCAGGGTCCGAAATCAACAAGAGCGAAAGAGAAACTAATAGTAGTTCGTTAGAATGACAGAGAAGGAAGTTTTGCAACGTTGCCGGCCGGCCGGTCTTTAACCCATTCCCAATATTCCCGTCGGAGGCTATAGAGCGAATGATCCGGTAGAGTGTGGCGATGACTGTGATGTTTCGCGAGCTAGCAACGTCGTAAAAGTTCTTTCTCTGTTTAGCCAACGAGAAATATATGGCCTTTCTTTCGCTATTATGTTTATACCATACTGCGACTCTGTAGAAATGGTCTGTATTTCTATCTCTTAAATGTAAAGAGCTAGCTTCTACTTAAGTGATTTAAAGTAATTGTCCTGAAGAAGGGTACCAACGTTCCCGAAAGCTTGACATAGTTACAATAGAGTCATACCGTTGATTGAAGAATTCAATCAACGGTAACATTCTTCAATCAACGGTCATACGTACAAATAGGCCTTTATTTCTGACTACAACCTCACGAACGAGATTCTTTTGAGATATAAAGTTTCGAAGTTTATCTTTATCCAACTAGTAGTCACGACTACCGTAAAGGTTATATATATATATATATATATATATATATATATATATATATATATACATATATATATATATATATAAAAGAATGTATATAATATAAAAGAATGAAATTTCCTTAACAATTTCACAAAACATGAGTTTTGTTTAAAAATTTTGGCGTGGGTGAGCCATTTTGGTTAACTGGAATAGGCTCAAATTGCATTAAACTTTACGTTGTTTTTAATAAACAAACAGATTTCTCGTCAACGAATAAATAATTTTTGAGAAATTTTTTTTAAGAACGAGATTATATGAGACATATTTTTTGAAAGTTACATGAGAAGATTTTTCACCAATTAAAAAATGTTTTAAAATTTTGACAGTATTTTGTTGTTATTTAAACATATATATTGTACCAATTTAAATCAACAAGGCTTCAAAATAATCGTTTTTCTATTACCCACACGATAAAAAAGCGGATATTTCTCTTCAGACTCGTTTTGAGGTATTTAAAAAAACCATTTTTAAAAAACGACGATTTACGATTTAACAATGTTCTGTTTATAAATTGGGATCAAATTTAAGAGTATGTTCTTTGCTGGTATATGCACCTATTAAACTAGGTGGCTACCTGTCGAGAATTATTGCATTTCTTCTAATTTCATTGGCCTGTCTACTAGTCCAGTGTCAGACTGGCAAATTTTGGCCTACCGGATAACATTGCATTTTGGTCCCCTTATTTGGGAGCTATATGTGAAGGTTGCGAAGTAAAACAAACTTTATGACTAATCACTACTACTTTTAAATCTGTCCTTGTTTCTCAGTAACTATCTTAATATTATATAGGAAATTTTAAACTTAAAATGCATGAAAAACGTTTCTTCGGGCCGTCGTTTGGTGGGTTTGTCCTACCAAATTTTTGAGTTTCTGGAACGATCCAAAAACAGCACTCTTTCAATTTGAAAATTGCCTGATATTCTGAATAATTCTCTAGTTTCGTAAAGAATGGGAGAATGTTCTCGGGGAGCCGAGGATGAAATCAGGAATGTTCTTGATAATCTTCAAATAATAAAAACAACTAATTGTTGAGATATTTGACACTGTCGACGTTTCGTTCATGATTATGAACATATACATGGCTCTAAAATTAAATATATGTTAAGTATCTCTTTTCTCTTATATAACTTAAAATTTTGATAGAAAATTTGACATGTTTGACATTTGATAACTGTATATCGATTGTTTAATAGTTATTTATTATACAAGCGGATAAAATGAATGTTTAACGAGCGATAGGTTTAATATCGCGAGTTAAACGTTCATTTTATCCGCGAGTGTATTACGTTTTATTCAATTTTTACAAAAAAGACCTAAACAAATATTAAACAGTTCTTCAATTTTCTATGTATCCATTACATTTTCATCCTGAAATTAAATTAAATGGTTCTGAATAATTCTCTACAGATTCCTCAAATATCCAAAAATTATACTTTTTTGTTCTGAAATTTTCCGAAATAATTCAGATTTTTTTAAAATTACTTGAATGATTGAAAACGGCAATTCTGGAATTTTTTTATCCTGTATCTCGGAAACTACTCGTTCTATCATCGTGAAACAAAGTTTCACTACTACTGATTTAGGGAGTAGCGTTTGCAAAATGATCCTTTGGTGTAGATAATACACTTTCCTTTCCTGGTTTTAAATGTACCTCCACATACGAATGTTAACTAGTTTTTCTCTCTCCTTACTTGCTCGGCGACCGGAACCAAAGCCTTGGCGATGTCGATCCCAGAAAATCCGGCTCCGACGACTAGCACCCTTTTGTTCCTGTAGGGGTTAGTTCTCCTGTAGCTGTGACTGTGAACGAGGCTACCTCGGAACGTCCCCATGCCGGGCACTTGGGGCGTGAACGGCACCGAATAGTTGCCTATGCAGATGAACACAGAGTCGAACTCCAACTCCTCTTCCACCTGAGATTTCAGGTCTCTAACCTTCACCGACCATCTTTCCCTCGGCAGTGGGTCGATCTCCGTAACGTAAGTAGCCAGCTGAGGAGCGTTAGCGATAATAACGTTAATTATAATAAAATTGCCTTAGTTGGTCCACAGTGAACTCACTCTTATGTGAGGTAGAAGGTTGAACTTCTCCGCGTAACTGTTGATGTACTTGAGGACTTCATCGTGTCTTAAGTAGGAGTAGTCGCGGTCCTGATGGGGAAAGCCTTCGAATTGCATCAGCTCCATCGGTAGGTTCGTTCTATAGAAATGAAATGTTTGCAAATTGGACTTGCGCAAGGAAAATGAAATTAACTTGAATTTATTAGGGTATGTGGTACTTTCAAAAGTAAATGTGAAATAATAACCCAGCTTTAGTAGAAATCTGTGAGCATAATTTGACGTTTTTATTTTATTTTTTTACAACACTTTAGCAGGCTTTCTTAAGAAATCAACATGTGTTGGAATCGCTGATTTTTCATGTAGGTGCATTAAAAGTATCGAAGAACAAGAATTAAGACTCCCTTTAGGGTTCTATATAAATGAATTGCTTATACAAGCAATAATTAAGTCAATAACTTGTTTTCGGTTCAACAGAAGTTTTTGGTTTGGTTAGATGGGACTAGGTGTCTTAACAGTATAAATTAGTGGATAAAAACAAAAAATATTGTATAGTACGTTTCACGATACTTCAACATTTTGAAAGAACACTTGCCACGTAATATAAGCTTTTCGACTATTTCGACTTCTTTACAGATTGTACTATTTGAGGAGATCGGGATTGAGGAGACTCGGCCGAGTGATCGCCGCTTTTATGTTTCTCGGAAAAAAATGTTTAAATTTAAATTTAAATTTAAATTAAACGGTTTAAATAATGTATCGATAATAATATGATTTTTCGCTGTCACAAACACACTGAAATAATTGTGAAATAGTGAAATTAAATAAAGTGTATAACTATTAGTTGTTCTTTAAAGTTAAGTTCGTAATACCTCAACAAATCTCAAAGGTAATTTAGTAATATTCACTACAATCTTATACTTTAAGCCGTGACCTGTTAAGGTCTTAAATCCAAGAGACACAAAATACAACAGATTCAATACCCACCCTTATTTTATTAAAATATAACAATAGAGTATTCAATTCAGTATAGTAAATTACCTACAGCCACACAATGTTTAGAGAATGGGTAATCCCGAATCAAAGAAAATGGTAACACAATAATATTCAAACTTCCACAAAATTCGATTGAAACTTTCCATTAAGTCAGTTTGTAAATTTTAGAAAGAAATTTACGGGTATTGCTTAACTGAACCTGAACTTTTACTAACTCATTTTGTAAGATTTACACTCATTTTATTATATTTCTAAAACATAGTTTGTAATTGTTACTAACTCGGTTAATTTTACCACTAATATACTTGTGGTTGTTTTAAAGTTATTGGCAAAGGATCAAAAGAAATTTTTTTGTTTTGACCAATTTATTGGAAACTATCAAGACAAAACAGTTTATAGCAGTAAGTGATTATTTGTTGGAAATAGTACCCACCCTATGCGTTATAAGATTGCAAACAAAATTCTACCTCTTCGCTAGTCAACTCGAGTTTGAAACTTTTACAAACTAATTGACAAATTTAGTGACACCTAACTTAGTTTGAAAAATAAATTTGTACTCGTACTAATTTTATAATTTATTTTATTATGTTATATTATATTATAAATTATAATTACATTGTTTGTTTATTTTATATTGAATTTATTTTTGTAATGAATTATATTTTTTGTTATACATTGTATTTTGTATAGAGTATGTAATACACTTATAGGCTATGTAAATATCTGTACCCTTCTACTAATTTGAAAACTACGCCTTTCCTTCAGAAGAATAATTAAAGCAAACAATTGATCATGTGTTAAATCATCACAAAATCGAATACTCCGGTATTTAATCATACAAGCTTTCATTCGGATAAGTTAATAATATTGTACAGCGCGTACGATATCTGATGAGCTAGAATTCCAAGAACTTACTAAGCCAATAAACCCCTTCTTATCGGAACTACTGTAACAATATACCGCGACAAAGGCGTGCCTTAAAAATTTCGACATTATTGTCAATGTCGAATGCACGTAAAAGCTAATATGGTAAGTGCTACGACCGCGCCGTCAATGACTTTCAAACGCTGCTGATACTCCCGCGATTGTCGGATACCGACAAAGGTAGCTACACGTTTTCTTGGAATTTTACCTCATCACAGTTTGAACAAATAGTAACGCGAAATGTAAAGAGCAGTGCACGCGTTTACCCTTATCGGCGGTTACTTCAAAGCGCTCCGTTAAGTGAGCAATAAAACCCCAAAGTTCCGGCAACATCTTATTAAGGAAAGAATGATTTATTACCTTCTGGGCGTTTCTAGTTATTAGGGAAAAGAAGGATCGAGTTCTTTAAGGAGTCATCGCGAATACAATAATTGAGATATGTATATAAGCGGGCTTGCGGTCGGAGAGAGATTAGACGTGAAGCCGCGAAAGAGTAAACAGTGCGATAAACGGACAAGCGAATGGTACCAATAAATTAAAAAAGTTAAGTGTGTTAGATAAATTAATTAGTTAGGAAATAGTTTAAAATAAATTAAGTAGTGTATAGTGTATAATTAGAACAGTGTAAATAAATTAGAAATAACGTTACAATAATGTGTTAAAACTTTTTTAAAGGAGTTTTTTATATATCATATAGAATAAGGAAATATCTTAAAGAACTGAAAAGCACGATTCTGATTGAGACAGCTAATCGATTTGATCGATACTGATTACTGATTAAGTATTCTACCCATGAAATAAATCTTTTTGTAACTTCCAAAGATGAAATTATTAATTTCATATTTATATTAAGTCTATTTAAGTTTCCACTCCATCAAGGGTGGTATCGATTTGAAGAGCATAAAAAATGCGACTCAAATGCATATGATTTATTTGATGATCAACACTTTATTGATTTTACCATTGATAGACTTGTTTTAAACGACTGTATTACAATTTTTTGTGAGAAATAAGTGAGCGACGGTCAGGCTCCTCGTTCACGGTCTCCTCAATTATTACAATCTGTGAAAGGTCGAAATCGTCCAGGCAGGTGTTCGTTTAAAATGTTAAATTATCGTGGAACGTACTATACCCACATACCCTGCCTCAGCTGAGAACATGTTTTGTGGTACGTTTGATATGTTCTGTTTGTCTTCCCGGAGGGGGTAGGTACGGGAGCATGGAAATGCCTTACCTGAGGTGTTCATACATGGAGGAGTGCACCGGGAGTCCGTAGTGGTCAAGGTCCGACTGCGGGACGTACCTCCAGGTGCCCCCGATCCAGTCGCTCCTCTCCAGGAGGATGCATTCGTGCCCCTCTGCGAGGCTGTGCCTGAGCGAAGCGAGGCCGGCCGCACCCGCACCGACGATCCCGATCCTCATCCTTCGATAAGTCCAACAATGAAACTACTCTTTGCTTTAGCGATAAGACGCTTGTTTGTAAAACTTTCTTGTTTTTCGCGCGGTTCTCCTCGAGAGTGTTCTCATTGACTAAGCGCGGCCCCGGTTGTACACCGTAATTCATACGCGATGGATTGGTCGAATTTTCGGTGTTATCTCGCTCGTGAACTGTTTTTCTCTTCGCATTATGAAATGTTCCAAAGACGACCATCATCGAGTACGTTCATGGGTTTCGTAACGTTTTTTTCCTCTCCTTATGGCTACGAAAACAAATGTAGCAACGCAATAGGAAGCGAAAGTTAACACAGCAATATGTAAAAATTTGACGAAAAATGCGTAATTGAATGGTTGTTGTTCACGGAAGAATTGTAAATACTTGCGAAGAGTTTATACAAAAGATATCGACATCAAAAGAACCCACGCGGTACATGAGTTAACGACAACAACAGAAATTAGATTGTGTAATATGTTGTTTCATCGACTAGGTAAATAAGCTCTACTAGAGCTAATAAGCTCTAAATATCTATGGACGTAAGCGATGTGACCGAAGACCGACTAAGATTATCTTTTTCTACCTACTCATAGGATATTCAATTAAAGGTTTCCTTAAGAAAACGGCCAATCAAGTCATAATTTTAGTTCGACTTGTTAGAAAATTAGTTATTTTTGTGGCATTTTTCAACTGTCCTGATATACCTTATATGGCGAATTTTTTTATCCCAAATTAGTAGTTTTAAATAAACAATTACATTTTCTTACAATATTTTTGTTCAGCTGTTTAAGATTTTGCGCTTTTCACATCAATATTTGAAGTTTTCATCTGTGTGGATTCTTGTTTTCGTGCTTTTCTAATTACGTCAACCCCGCTTTTAATTGACCCGGATATAATAGACCACCGGCTATAATTGACTAGATTGTCATCTATCTATGGGGCCGTCCATAAATCACGTGACGCTAAATTTGCCTTTTTTGAACCCCCTCCCCCCCCACCATGATAAACCGTGATATGCCGTAATACCCCCCTAAGAATCACGTGATAATTTTTGACCCCCCCCCCCAAGTTTAAAATAAATTATACCAATTTTATTCTGTTTGATAAAAGAAATTTATATAATTTGTTCTATATTACAGGGGAGAAAAATTAATTATAGTACTAAATTTAAAATTGGTTGGGATTTATAAATAATAAACGAAATAAAGAAGGTATAAACTTTTCAATGCTTGGAACTTATAGGTATTTATATTTTACAACGCAATAATAGTCTTTAGTTTAAAAGCAATAATATTTAAACCACTTCCATTTGAGAATTCAGTAAGGATTATAAACAAAATCTCTCCTTAAGGCACAGTATATATAATACTAACAGTATGCTCACTTGGCTTATTCGAACACCACATCACCTCTCCTCGTCGCATCCCCCTCGACCACGGAACTTGCCGGCCGAGTCGGCCCACCTCTCGTCCTCGCACCTCCTCGGTCACCGAACTTGCCGGGATAACGATATTTTTATTACTTTACAACCACTTGCAAAAAACGCCGGCTTTTTCATAGACATCAAAGAAGTGAGCATACTGTTATACTTTGTGTTTATATATACTGTGCTTAAGGTAGGTAGGTAGTATTGGAAAAAATACCGGCAATTTTTGAATATCACGTGATACGATATCACACCCCCACCCCACCCCCCCGTGATAAACCGTGATAAAAACACAAGAATAACTAACAATCAGAAGACTAACAGAAAGAGAGGTCCGATATGGCCCTCAATGACCTTGAACGCACGTGCTTTGGTATTTGCCGATTTGTGCCGTACACACCCGTTCCTCCAAGTTCCTCCAAAGTCCGACCGACAACCTACCTGATTATCGGACCTCTCTTTCTGTTGGTCTTCTGATTGTTAGTTATTCTTGTGATAAAAAGGTAACCCCCTCCCCCCCTAGGAGCATCACGTGATTTATGGACGGCCCCTTTACTATCAAGTTATTCTTTAACACCCCTCATATAATTGACCTCCGCTATAATTGACTATTTTGAACGGGCCCGTTGGGTCAATTATATCCGAGGTTGACTTAGTTAATTAGTTTTTTGGTTGTTGACATTTTGGGAAATAGTTTCCATCCTCTAAATTTCAAATTTGAAAAATAGTTTTTCATCAATTTCGTTAATAGCAGGAACATTTTATGAGATGTTATTCTTTTCTTTTTTTCTCATATGAGGCAATATGAAAAGTATTGAAATTGGGTCAATTTTTCAATTTTGAGTTATTAACATTGCTAGAAGTTTTAAGATTCCTTGAATGAAAAAAACATGTCTAAAATATATCTCTATGCGTATGTGTTACGTTTTTCTAAGAAATTAATATGATACACGGTTCCAACTTTGAATTTAGTTTTGTGCTACACTAGGACCCCCTTTAAGTTTTATATTAAAATTAGCCGGGATGAAGGGGTATAGGGTAGTTTATGCTTGTCATTTTTTAACTCTTGCACATTTTCTTAAAATTTGCTGATTTTTTTACTTTTAATTTTTCTATTTTAATTGTTGCTTTATTAAATTTAATAACTTAATTGAATTCTTAATTATTAACTATTTAACCTTTAACACTGTTTTTGGCAATTTTTTTTTCAAAAGGATATTTTGAACGGATCATTTTTAGGTTTTTGATGATTTTCTCAAAATCTACTACAATAAATTTTTTTAAACCATTATTACTTAATTCACCATCTAATATGAACATTAAAGTTCAATAATATTTTTGGCTAAATCGTCTCTAAAGGACACTTTAGACTTGTTATTTTTCGGTTTCTGGAAATTTTGTCTTAATCCATTCCATTCTTATGTTGTGCAAATATTATCGCTTGCCAGAATATATATAGCACCATATAAGTAGGTATGTATCGGGAAACATTCAAAAGAGTGGCTAACGTCATCAATCATACCTCTACCTTTTTTTCCCCGACTTTAGGCAAATGAGTCCACGCAGTACCTCGGAAGCGAGCAATACACACCGCCCCGTGTAAATTCACTTGGGGGAAGCAGAGCACCCTGCGGGCTCCCCCTAAGCTCGGACGGTGTTCGGTCCAGTCAAGTCAAGGTTTGGTTAGGTGCAAGGGGCGGCGTGGTGGGATTACCCCTGTGTGGGGTCTTACTCCTCCAGGCACCGTTAGTGAGCAGGTTTGGGTGGGGGTACCGATTTTGTTGGGAGCCCCAGACGTTGTCTCGTAGAGCCCTACGTCCCCCCTCCCGGGATTTCTCCCGGATTAGGGGTTCGGGCTCTTACGTCTCTCATAGTCTCACCTGTCGATGTAGTTGCTTTCCCAGTGCCTTCCACGGTCGTTTCGCCGCCCTGGTCCCCCTCACCGCTCGGGCTATAGTCTCTAGACGTCTCGTCTGTCGAAGTAGTCGTTTTCGCGGTAGACTCCGCGGCCCTGTCTCCTCCCCTGTAGCCCCGCATCTCGGTCCTTCCCGATGCCCATGTGTCCTGCAGGTGAAGCAGAACACTTCGTTCCGACATTCGCGTGCCCAGTGTCCTCTGGAGCCGCATCTCCTACACGTGTCGACCGACACCCTGTGTTTTACGTTGCACGAGTCAGATCTGTGCGAGGTGCTCCAACATGCGATGCACCTCGCCATGGACCTACACCTACCACCTACCACCTACACCCACCAAATACCTACACCAGGACCAGCCGATCCGGATTCTCTTTAGCTGCGTAGTCCTACTTCCGGACTCCCAAGGGACTCGAGCCGTAATGGCCCTGCTGTTCTTTTCAAAGGGTCTGGGTTCGCCAACTTCGCAGTGTGTTCCGATGGCCTTCTCTATGGCCTGTTGTGTCTCCTCTCTTGGCGTCAAGGGATCTATATCATATACATGGTAAATGCGCGATCTTGGCAGGGATCTCTCACCTGGACCTCCTTCCCAGCCGCCGATAGTGCGTCCTGCATCACCTACACGTTAGTCCCTCTTTCCAGTTCCACCAGAGCAGCCCCCCCTTTCGTCTCTCTTAGGACTCTGATCCCATGGAGTAACTTTAGGTCAGTTACGGAATTGCGTAGAGTCTTCGCCACCTCCACGAAAGTCTTTCCTTCTGCCGTCACGATGAGCGCATCGCGCCGTCCTCTCTCACGTCTGCCATTCCCAGTCTGGGACAGAACAGGACTTTGTCGGTGCCGCGTCCCGCCTTTCTCGCATGCGTATATCACCTCTAGGCATTTCCGGATATATTCCGGCGACTTTATCCCAATCGTGGTGGCCGCAACCGCGCCTTGTCCTTTTGCAATTCTCTTCACCTTATGACAGGTTTGGAGGGTCTCCAGTGCATCCGCTGGTCCCCCTACTGGGTCCGTCATGGTGGTCCAAACTTCCTTTCGTATTTCGTTTTCTCCGTATGTCTCTGTCGTCTCAGAGCGACTGAAACTCATTATTTTGTCCCGTTTAATCTATCCACTCCGCCCCGCCTGTAGATGTTCGCTGAGGTATTCTGGGCTGTCTCCGAGCTTTGTTGCCTCTTGGGGTGCGAAGAAGACTATCTTCACTCTGGCCTCCGCCAGGGTTTTCCTGGCTTTCTCCACCACCAATTCCGTTTCCTCATAAGCCTCAGGAGTCCACGGTCTGTCCAATATAGGGTCACTTGCGTATCATCCTCTACCTACCTCTACCTGTACCTAATCAAATGAATCCACTGTCAGGAAAGTACTATAGACTCATACGCCTTAAGTACCACCCACAAAAGTCCAACTAAGAATAATCAAGAACAGAGTATACAAAATATGCGAAGGACAGCTAAATAGCTCGCAGTTTGATTTCAGAGGAGGTATGGAGATCAGAGGAGCTTTATTTTCAATGACGATTCACCCCAAAAGAGTCGGGAACACAGTAAAACATTATATTTTATTAACTACTATTTCGATAGCTTTTGATAGAGTTCAACATATGAACTTCGTTGAAGAACTAAAGCACATACGACTCAGGTTACATATACATATATCATAATGATATATTACATATATCATTTGACGGGGATTAAAGGCCGGAAATGAGGTCCCAGGAGGGTTTGTGAAGCCGAATAAACACACCCTATAAAATCCTGAGAAATGCCCCCTGAACACGATCAGCTCTTCCAGCAAGTCCGACTTCCACGTCCACGAAGGCATGTGCCACGTAATTCCTGCACAATGCATGGCACGAAATGGATGCGTGTTATGTAGCTAACGGAAGCGGGTAAAAGGCGAGTCTCCGACGCCTAAAAACCGAACCATTTCGACTAAGGGAGACAACCCCGACATAAAATCAGGCAGGCCAAGAAACCACAAGATGGCAGCCCCATAATCTGGCTACTTAGTTAGTGGTTAGTAACCTTTACTAAAGAAATTGTAACTACTCGTAATGTTCATGAAAGGATGGACGGATCTCACGGAACGTGACCAAGGACCAAGTTAAGGACGAACGATTTGGTATAATGGATAGATTAAATATTACAACAATGAATGTACATGGGCTAGGTCATAAAGAACAAGATTTAAATAGAGAACTAAAGAAGAAAAACATAAATTTAGCAGTCATAACTGAAAATAAGAAAAAATTCAAAAGCGGGAAAGAGTTAGATGATTACATAACGATACACAATGGAGTAGATTTAACCGCAAGAGCTCAATATGGATTAGCAATATTAATAGATACTCATTGGAAAACAAAATTTATTGCCATACTTATTTCAACGAAAGAATAGTAACAGCAAGACTTAAAATAGAAAGAGGATCATTATCATCGTCATCATCATCATTCAGCCCTCTGTGTCCACTGTTGAACATAGTCCTCCCTAACACAGACCATTAATATAACTAGACCCGGTGTTCCCATTAGAAACTGATCTTTGTTTACATGCCAACATAGCCGATAGGCGCGGTGTAAAGGGGGAAGAAAATATGGCCGCCTTTGACGAATTTTGACAGCGTACAAAGTAGCTATCCATAGGCGTATCAATAATAAGGGAGAAAAAGGAAACAAAATTAAGAAAATAATTTATTTATTATTTAGATCAACGGGCAATGAAGCCCTTTACATGCTAGGTAACAAAGGTGCGAAATAAGTGACAAATCATAAAGAAGGACATAGATTATCAAAATCATCATGGGAGTAATAATGCATACAATAAGTATAGTCCAAGACCCATCTGTCAGAAATTTGCTTTAGATTGGCATAAGAGGTAACCGCAATGTTTTTACATGAATACCTCGGGAATAACGTCTAGAATAAGGATTGACTTATCCTCCAAAGCGCATCGGTCGGGAATATTGTTAAAAATGCAACAATTTAAAAAGAAATTAAAAAACGCGTTTTTTCCCGAATTGTTTTGCTTCTAACTTTTTAATTATTGAATTTAGAAGAAAGTTGAAGAGAGAAAAAAGTTGCAGAATCTATTTTTACATAAAATGGCATAGGTTATAAATTCAAAAATTTATTAGCGGTTTTGCCAAATAGTAATAAACAACAAAAAATCGGCCCAAAAAAGTGTTTTTTTAACTTATTATTTTAGGCACTTTAAAATGTAGTTAGGACTTCCATATCACAGGTACAAAATCCTCAAGTTATAATAAAAGAATCGAGTAAATTTCGTTTCGATCGGATTATTAGAGTTTGCACAATAATTTTGCAATCCAGAAAAATCGGAAAATATTGAAAATTTTCTAAATTGTTTAAATTTTTTTCCACTATTCGATTTTAATAAAACTAGCGGTCATATATAAGAGGGAACAAGCTTTCATGTACTTTTGTCAGAATTAAAAAATATTTATTAGAACGGATACAGTCATTGTTTAAAGTTGGTGTCGTTTTTTTTTTCTTATAAACAATTAGATTATCTCGGAGATTTTTTTGTCAAATGAAATTCTGAAAACATAGCAGGAAAGTACTCGGAAAGACGCTTCTTTTTATTCATAGTAAGTTGTTATTTTGCTCCTTAGCTTCTGAGATTTAACTCCTCAAAATTGTTTAGTGTTTAATAAAATGGTTAATAATAGTTAATAAAATTACTATTTTTTTCTCATATCTTAAGAAGTAATTGTTTCTCACAGTAACCAGTATAATATTTTTGTTGAAATTTACATTGAAAAGATTGAATTTTAAATTCAAAAAATGTCTCGCTTCGAATTTTGACAAATTCATAAATTTGACATTTCTATTAAACACAGTTACAGGGTAGAAATTAATTACCTTGTAGTACTTTTAGGTTCAAAAACTTGATGCATCGGTAATGAAACAGGATCTCTCTTTAAATATCTAGCATTGTCGGTTGCACCTATTTTAGACACAAAATCATCTTTACTGAAATGTTTTGAGCAAATATAGGACGATTTTGTTATGTTATCATTTTCGCTAAGTCCCAAAACAGAAATCCAAATATTTCTTTTAATTGGATCTGCTGGAAACCTAAAATAATAACACTGATAGAACGCCACTGAGATGATACATAACCTCAAAAAATTTCATTAATAAATTTCTTTATTTACCTATGAAAAGACAATCCCGAGGCTTTCCCTGCATCGCTATAAACGTTGCATATCTTGCACTTATTAACCATTGTTAAATGTTTCCTATTTTTATCAAAATTACTCCCGGTTAGTTTTGGTTTGGTTAGGTTAGCGTGTGACAGACTAGGACGCGATGTTGCCACGTTGCCTCCCATAACGAAAGTCTATATTATTTTAGGGTAAATGTCCAGTTCTGCCACTTCTCGTATTTTTCGCATTTTTTCTCGAATTATAGTAGAAAATGACTATTTAGAGGTGTTTCTACCGGAAATAATCAACGCACCTAAGGGATAGTGGAGTAAAAAAAGGGTGTTGGGTGGGGTAATGGGCCGCCCTGTATGTCCGTAAAGCGGTGTGCGCTACAAGTCGAAGTGTGAATTGTGACTTTAAAGTGGATGCGACGTTGCCAAGCGTCGCTCTAAGTAGCATTAGCTCGGAATAGGGCTCAGGAGGGGGGGGGGGGGGTATTTCGAAAATGAACGGCGTGACGGAAGATGACGAACGAACGGAGAATTGACCGAGAAAGGGAAATTACACGAGTAAGCCCAGAAGGAGAAATGCATTCAAGGGGGCAAGGAGAATCCTTGTACTTACGAAATCTTGTAGGCGGGTGGAAATAGTTCCTCAGGTAGCGTCCCGAAGAGATCCAGGCGTTGAGTGTCACTTGGGTATTGCGCGGAAGATGGTGACAAAGCGCCATTGCGGCACAGGAAGCCTAACAACGCGTTCATGTTTACGTTGATGTCGTTGAAATAATTGAGGACGCAGCTCCGACTTATACTGCACGATGGGTTGTCCCGACGCAATCCGGAGGCTTCGAGTTCGAATTTGCATGTTTTAGGTGACTTTTAAGGCGTTAATTTCGACGTTTAGAACGTAAAGGAAGCGCGCGTCCCGAAACGTAGAGAAGAACTGCGTCACACACACAAGTGGTTTGCTTAAGGGTCGGTCGAGGTCGAAGCTGGCAGGGTCAGGGCGGCTTTGTTTATGTTATCGGACCAATTAGGAACGCCCGCTAGGGCGGTGTCCATAGACACCCTAGATAGAAGTATTGTTTAAGATTGGCATTGCGAAAAAACGCTTTTTCGCGCGATATTAGCGGTACACATCAAGCGGCAAGAAAAACGAACCCATGTAACTGTGAGGAATCAACAGGTGAACAGGTAATCTGAGAAGGGTGCCGTTTGCGTAGAGGAGCGCAGGGTTGCCACGTTTACCCGCTGAATTTCCTGGTCGTGCGAAGGCGAACGAAGAAGTGCTGATGGATTGGAACGAATTCAACGAATTTTGCGACGTTTCCAGCGGTATATCAGTGAAATTGAAGCGCCTGCTGCGACAGATAATAATGTGCTAAGTTTTGGGCTACGGCGATCGGTGCTATATTGTAGCCTTCTGCTACCAAAATGGTACCGTATCTAATATTGTGGAGAATGCACATTGTGCGGAAGCTGAAATGAGGAAGATAATAGAATTGTTCAAGTACTGGGAAGTGGGACGCGCTTGGACGTGTGGGCCGGGGCCCGGGAGAGGCGAAGTAGAAACAACGCGTACGATATGGTAGTCGGTAGGATATGCGATTTTAACAGAACTATAGTAGAAGAGATGTCGGGAAGACGGAGCCGAGGTCGTGTTTAAATGGAACGGCATCGTCGTATCGTCGTAAACGTAACGAACGGGTGGTTTGAGTAGGTGGCGCAAGCGCACGAACGATATCCGTGTAGTAACCGTGACGTGTGTGACGAAAAGATATGCGCGTAGTTATCGCGACATGTGTGACGAAACCTGACGCTGCACCGACAACGATGTACGAACTTGAAGACACATGCAAGGGTTCGAAATGGCGGCAGGAGACGGGAGCGTACGAAAAATTCTCGTATTAGGTGACTGACATTGACAATTTTTTTTTCGGAAAATCATGCCGGAGGTACGCGGAATGCATTGAGGGGTAGGCGAGAAGCGGACTGTGAGAGTTTGGTAAGGTTCTGTAACTCAGGCACAGAAGTGGTAGATCTGAACAATGACCTATTTTAGATTTACGTACAACTGACCAACCGCAGGCGAAGTAGGCTGGATGTATAAGCAAAGCGTAAGCGAGAATTCTTCATTTGCATTCATGCAACAGCGCAAAAAAACGCTTAGAATGTGCTAAGATCTTGTCAATACATTATTTTGTAAACAAACGGGTCTAGTTATATTAATGGTCTGTGCTCCCTAATCATTTTTCATTCCAATCGATTTTGTGCTGTTTGTATCCAGTTGCTGCGGGTCCTCTTAATATCGTCCGACCAACGCGTAGGCGGTCTTCCTCTACTTCGCTTGTCCGTTCTAGGTCTCCACTCAAGAAGCCTTTTTCCCATCGATCATCCCGCATCAGTGCAACGTGGCCAGCCCAGTTCCACTTAACCTTCGCAATAGCTCCAACGACATCGCTGACACGGGTTCTTCCGCGCAAATTTTCGTTTCTTATGTGGTCCTTCAAGGTCACACCCAGCATGGATCTCTCCATCTTCCTCTGTGTGACTCTAAGTTTCTTAGCTGTTGCTGTTGTTAGTGTTAGGGTTTCTGAGCCATATGTCACCACTGGCAGCACGCACTGATCGAAAACCCTTCTTTTTAGATTGACGGGAATGCCACTCTTGAAAACGTCCTTAAGTCTTCCGAAAGATGCCCATGAGAGAGTGAGCCTTCTCTTTAGTTCGCATGTCTGGTTATCCCTTGAGATGCTGACCTCATGGCCAAGGTACACATATTTATCTACCATTTGAATTTCAGCTCCGCCGATCTTCAAGCCACAGCTGGGAACAAGATTTGTGATGAATTTTGTTTTTGACACATTTATATTAGACTGACTTTTCTACACGCCTCTTGCATGTCCTGCAACATCAGTCGCATTTCTTCTAGATTGTTGGAGAATAGCGCTATGTCATATGCAAAACGTAAGTTGTTTAGGTTTTTGCCATATGTTTATACCTCTCTGACTCCAGTGATTTAACGCTTTGAAGATGACCATTCGTTCCAAATCCATGACGAAAGCCTGCCTGTTCCACAGGTTGATAGAAATCCAATTTATTTTCCAGTTGGGTGGTTATAATTCGAGTAAACAGTTTGTAAAGGTGACTTAAGAGGCTTATTGGTCGGTAGTTCTCTAGTTCTCCATTTTTGTGAAGCAGGATTACAATGGGATTATGCCAATTTTTGAGGACTTTACTATTGAATAGACAGAGATTAAAAAGCTCTTTTATTTTTAGCAGTAGATGTTTACCTCCTACTTTTATTGCGTCTGTAACTATGTTGTATTCCCCTGGCGCTTTATTGTTTTTTGTGTTCTTTAATGCTACCTCTATTTCCTCCATGGTAATATCAGGAAGCTGTTCTGATCCTTGGTGGATAATGCCCCCTTTCGATGTTTGGTTTCGGGTTCAGGATTTTCTTCGTCACTACCATCACCATCGACTTTTGTAAAGGAGCTTATAGAATTTCTCCACTATATTTAATAATTTCTTTATTTTGGTCGTAAGTTCTGCATCTTTGTTTCTCATTTTTCATATTTCTTTCCTTCCATACTCGTAAGTTTTCTTTGGTTCTTAGTTCTTAGCTTCATGCTTTTGTTATTCTCTATGGCTCGTTCAATTTCTCTCACTTTGTATCTTTTCTTATTGCTTTGGAGATTTGTTTGTTTATTTCTCCTAATTCTTCCTCTCTGGTTGCTTCTTCACTTCTTTTGTTTCTTCTTTCTTGCATTAGTTCTCTAGTTTCTTCGCTTATCCTTTCGTCCTTTTTGGTTGCTGAGGAACGTTTATCTTGGCTTGTTGTCAGGGCCTTCACTATAGTATAGTTTAAGGTTTATCTTTTCCTCTTCACTCATGTTTATTATGTATTTCATGTTCTTCTAATAGGTCGTACATGCATTGTTGGAATTTGTAAGTATCAAGCGGTGGATGCCAAGATTTTTTATTTGACGTCTTGACCATTTTGTGTCGCTCGTTTTTTAGATTGAGATAGACTTTTGCTCTTACCATACGGTGGTCACTGCCAGTGGTAGATTTATTTAGTATTGATACATCTTTGATGATATGTTCATTTTCAGTTATTGTAAAGTCGATCTCAAAAAGAGGATATCTCACAATAATAGGAGTATATGCACCCGAAAAAGGAAAAATGAAAGAAACTGAAAATTCTATGAGATATTACAAAAGCCAGTAATAAAATAAACAAAAATGATTAGCTTATAATAAACGGTAACCTAAACACCAGAATAAGAAATATACCAATACAGGCATAGTTGACACATTTAGAGAACACACAGAGAAAAACAATGGGCAAGAACTAAGGCATTTTGCAACATAAAATGAACTAAAAACATTAACGGAATGGATTAACAGGAAAAACATTAACAGTTTCTATAGGAAAAAAGATATACATGCAGCGCAAGAGGTTAGAGATCTATAATGTATAACACATCATTGTAATTAAAAAGTAAATACAATGAGATCATTTAAATTTATAATTAGAGTAGGCTATGATTTTTAAATTAGTTTGGCAACACCAATTCCCATAGCCTACTCGTTTCATTTGTATTGTCAAAGTGACTCGCTGTGTAAATTAGCGGTTATGTAAACATTTTGATAATTAAAAATTAGGGAATGTATTTTGGAATTTGGAAATCATCTATGCACCGTTGTATGGAGTACTTCCATTCACCATTTTCTTGCCGTTCGCCGTTCTTAAAATAAGTCTCTGTAAGAAAAATCTTATGCTCTAAATTAAACATTTTGGAGCGTCACTTTAACAATTCAAATGAAACTGTTAGCAGTTGGTGTTGCCAACCTAATTTAAAAATCATAGCATACTCTAATTATAAACTTAAATGATCTCATGGTACAATATTACACGATGTAAAAGTACACAGAGGAAGCGATATAGTTTCAGACTATTTCCTACTTATATCCAAAGTGATACTATTGACCAAATGGAAAAAGCAAATAAAGAACATCAGATGAAGAAGTGTATAAAGCATATATCCTACAACAAAAACATTATAAAATATCTATACCACCATCGATTACAAAACCATTGCAGTACATACACAACAGAAGAGAACATTAATCAAGAGTGGGACAACACAAAAGGACGCATTACAACAGCCGCAAATGAAGCAATCGGAAAAAAAAATATACGAGGAAAGACGGCGTGAGAATCTGGTGAGAATCCGAAGACATAGAGAACGCTATAAAAGAGAAATATAAGGCGTACTAAACACTCTCCACAACAACACACAGGAAGCTAGACTAAATTACAAAGAAAAACGTAATAAAACAAAAGAGATAGTCAAAAAAACACACAAGGAGTCGTGGGGGAAATTTATATCCAACATTGAAAACAACATACATGGAAGACAAGAGGTAGCCTGGAAAATCATGCGACAACTTAACAAGCAAGAAAAAAACACCGCACGTATTCACATAATAGACAAAGATACATGGATAGAACATTATCGACAACTATGGACAGAACAAGAAGAAGAACACGAAGGACATGAAAATTAACATCAAAACTCAAATTTAATAACACAGCCGAGGTGCTTAGAAACATCTTACACGAGAGACGAGATTTCGATAGATCAATTACAAATAGCCTTAAAACAGATAAAAAATCTGAAAGCAGCTGAACCTGACACAATAAACATAGAACTAATAAAATATGGCAGAAGTAAGATCACTATATAAAAACGGAGATCGAAATTCCTGTGGAAATTACAGTCTATTAAACGCTGCATCAAAATTACATGCTCGACTTATAAATAATAGGCTAAAAACAATTACTGACGCACTATTACTAGAAGAACAAAATTTCGTAAAGGAAGATCGTGCAACGACATCACCATAGTACGATGATTAATAGAGTAACCGAGGGAATATAACTTAGAAACCCATATTGCCCTTGTTGACTATGAAAAAGCCTTTGATCGGGTAAATAGAATCACCCTTTGGAAAATTATGGATAGACGAGGTTATCCCAGTCGCCTAATACAATTGATAAGCAGTTTATATTGTGATACAAAAATAATAATAAACACTGGAAAAGACAGAACAGAGCCAATTACAATCAAAAAAGGCGTTAGACAAGGGTGCAGTTTGTCACCAACCCTGTTTACCATATATATCGACGATGCCATACGACAATGGAAACAAGAAATCGACCCTGGAATAAGACTGACACCTACTAATAATTACATAAACACACTGTTTGCCGATGACCAAATTATTTTACGAAAAACAGGAGATGACCTACAAAAGGTAATTTACCGCTTAAATCACATATGTAAGAATTATAATCTAAATATATCAGAAAAAAAGACGAAAGTTAGGTATGGCTTTTATAGGAAAACAACCGATAGCTCCAAGATTACACTAAACGAAGTGCGCATAGAACAGGTATCATATTTTAATATTCTAGGATGTGACATAAGCTAGGAATATGGAGGTGATAAAACAAACAAATTACATAAATATCAAATGATGTGTGGAACCATACAAAACACATACATAAATCACTGCAAAACAAGACAAGTAAAGAAACAAATATAAGTTCTATAAAGTGATGGCCACACCAATATTGACATACGAAAGTGAAACTCGGGCACTACGGAAACAAGATAGACAACGCATACAGTCCACTGAAATAAAAATTTTATGGAGAAAATGTTGCACAATAGGAGACCAAATAAGAAATGAAGAAATAAGGACCGAATTAAATATATTCTCAGCGGATGCCAGAATACAACAGAACTCATTGAAATGGAGACAACATATTGAAAGAATGCACGATTATTTAAACACGCAGTACCTACATTACAGACCAAGAGAAAGAAGAGACATGGATAGGCCCTGCAGAAGATGGCAAACCTGAAGACGGAACAGGTTGCAAGCCTAATCCTTGAAGGGCAGAAGAAGAAGAATATATCATATGACATAGTAATCATCAAGAACATCTACTGGAATTAAACAGACATTGTTAAGGTAAATGAAATTGAAACAGAAAAAGTGCCTATCGAGCGAGGTGCCAGATAGGGGTGTGTACTATCACCTACACTCTTTAACTTGTACTCGCAGATAATATACTCGATAATGTACTCTAGCCCATTAGGAAAGAGAAGTAGGAAACAGTAGAAGATTTACAGACTTGGTAGATAGAGTTAATATCGAAAGCAATAACATGGGACTTACAATAAACCATGAGAAAACAAAATTCGTGGTAGTATCGAAAAATCCGGTAAATCAATATCTACCAGCTGGTAATAAAAGGAAACTCTGTGAAACGAGTAGAAAGATATAGTTATCTAGGAACTTACGTCAATTGCGACCTAGACCAAGATCACGAGATAAATACCAGAGTTGAAATTGCGAGGCAGTCGTTCCTAAAATTTAAACCATAGTTAAAGAACAGCAATCCGTGTATTAAACAGAAACTGAGGTTCATTGAGTGTTACGTGTGCTCACAATTACTGTATGGTGTAGAGACTTGGACTCTCAAGGCTCGAACCATCAAGAAATTGGAAGCGTTTGAGATGAGGCTTTACCGAAGAAGGGTTAAAGACTCTGACGACTGGAGTTACTGACGAGGAAATCTTAGGAAGAATAAGATAGGGGAGAAAACTTATAAAAGCCGTCAAACGAAGAAAAACCACTTACCTCGGCCATATGACTAGAAACGATAAATACAATTTGCTACAGACTATTATGTAGGGACGAGAGTAGTTGGAATGAAACCTATAGAAAGAAAGAAAAAATCCGGGTTAAGAAATATTCGAGGATGGACTGATATGTGTGTAGAAGAACTGTTTCACGTTGGAAAGGATAAGGAAGCTCAAAGAAGTGGTCGCCAACCTGCGATAGAAGAAGACACGACAAGATGAAGATAAATGTGTATAATAAAGTTTAAAAACATTTTTGGGTAGATCGTTTCGATTAAAACTCGTTTCGAAATCCATCGGAAAAATTGGTTTTAAACTTTGAACGACTCTTCTATTAAGGAATATTTATAATACAATATGAGAGAGTAGTGCGATAAACACATCGCCAATTTTTCTAATTCCTGATTACCTCAAAGATCGAAGGTTGTCCAGTGTCTCAAAGGTGGCCATGGTAGTTAAACCAGAAGAAAACACAAAGTCTTCACCACCAATTTATTGGTATAAATAAATTGGTGGTGAAGACTTTGTGTTTTCTTCTGGTTTCCTGATTACCTGATTACTTTGTCAGTCTCTACTTCATTCTCGTGTCGCATGGTGTATATTTCAAAGCTTCATTTGGCAATCGAGTTCCTTTTATCCTCATTACATGACCTCACAATAACTATACGGATTCTACTATTTTTGCTGTTGTAGTAGCGCGTCCCATTTTCTTTTATATCTTCGTTTCTAATGTGTTGCATTCTGGAGACATTACATGATTTTCTTATTTTCATATCCACCGTTTTTATCATATTTTTCTCTCTCGCTCTCTGACAATTTGGAAGCATTCACTACCATAAGTTAAAATTCCTTAAACTGTAGATTATGATTTTGGTTTGGAAATTTATTTTGTGTGATCAGGGTAACGATTTTAATAAACAAACCACCTATTTGAATGGTATTCGTTTTATCACATTTCTATTAACTCGCTTTCTTGTAGTTCGGGTGGAATTATGCAATCGATTTTAAAATAACTTTCATATGAGCTAGAGACCTGAAATTTTACATATAGTTTAGGACCAGGATGCCAATCCAATAAGATTGGGTTAGTAGATGTATAGGGTTACTCATGGTGGCGTAGTCGATGGTAGGTTAGATATTTACAAAGAACTATACATAGGATTATTTTGAAAATTTGGTTTCTTGGATAATTGGTTCTGCTCTATAGATTAAAAATATTTTCATGGCTGCGTTGCTATATTGATATAGTCATCATATAGATATCAATATAGTCGCTGGTATATTGATAAGTAGCAACAACTTTTATACTGTAAAGGAGACCCTGTAGTGTAGATTATTGCTTCACTCTTGCGTTTCGATTTACGTCGAATAATTCTACAGCGATTTTCGAGAAATTAATTGATTTCCTTAGATTTTTTATGTAAAACATAACTTTAAATAAATATTTATTACTGCGTCATTTGAATTCGTGGAAATTTGAAATGTTAGGTGTATTTTACTACAATCCTGTTTATTAGTAGTTATGTCTAAGGAAATCCGTTATACTTGGACAGGGTCTTTCAAAATTTGTTTTTACCCATAGGTACAAAAATGGTGAACAGTACATTTTTTAAATGGAACACCCTATATATTATAGAATATCCCGAAAGATAATTAAACTTCCTTTCAAATGTATTATATTTCTATAACTAAATAATCAGGTTTTCGAAATAAAAGCAATTTTCTGTTAAATTCGGATTATTTTGCGACATTTTGTATTAGGTACCTAGCCATTAAATATAGTGTAACGTTTTTACTGTTCGACAATAACTAACACTACGCGAAATGTATTAACTAATTTATTTTTACTACTAACACTAACACTTATAATTTCACACAGCTGTTTATTTATCGCGCACGGCCGCCAGGTCAATGGTTCGTGGCTTGATGTTTATAACTGCCGTTTTACGACTGCCCCTCTCAGCTGTCGGTCTCCCTTTTATGTCTAGCATACCGCTTCTCGAACATTCCGGTCGTTTCGGGAGAAGATTCCCGACTTAGAGGAACTTATATCGCTTCGGGTACATTCTCGACCCTTCGAGTTTCTCGAAACCGACACTTCACGACTTGTGTTTATTTTACGGTCAGACTTTCCGTTACAATAGTTATAGATGTAGTTAAATTTATGAGCAAAATTGCGACGTGGAATGTTCGATTACTTTTTGCTGCTGTTAAAATAGCAAATGCCATTAAAGAGATGAGAAGAAGGCTACAGGTGGATATCACGGGGGTTGATGAAACGAGATGGCTCAGAGCAGGACATTGCACTAACAACGGAACTACATTCTTCTATTCTGGTAACAGAAATAATGATTCTCAGCATCGACACGGTGTAGGTAAAATATCATCTAAAGAAATATGTTAAAAGTATTGTTCCTGTCTCAGACAGAATAATTCTTCTACAACTTGCAGCCAAACCAATTAACATCAATATAATACAAGTGTACGCAGCAACGGCAGATAAAACGGAAGAACTACAAACAGTCTTAAAGTCAATTAAACAACAATAAATTAATATGGTTATAGGCGATTTTAATGTAAAAGTGGGGAGCGGATTTGTGGAAGGATTCACTGGTCAACATGTGACTACGTGATGCAACGGAAAATAAGACCATAGGAGAAATTGTTTTATCCTCTTCTTATTTACTTTTAGATTTATTTGATACCTCTTTGCACTGTTCCATTTTTTAAAACATTTAAATTCGCCTCTCTTTTCTTAGTGTATCTAGTTGCAAATCCTTGTTTTCCTCATGCGTGTTTTCTATCTGTAGATATTCCAGTGATGTTTATTTTTAGACCTAATTTTTCATGATCCTGTAGTTTTCAAAACATATTGTCTGTGTCGTCTTCGTCACTCCTTATAATATAATTACTGCTGTCTCCGACGAATAAGAAAGTTGTTAAGCACTATTTATCCACGTCTATTCCCATTTCTGATGTTATCCTCCAGTTATTGATATATATCTTCTTATTTATATATTTTAATCAAGGTAGGTGATAAACTGCATCCTTACTTAAGCCCTTTTGTAATAGAAAACCTGACAGTGCAGTTTCGCTCATACCAAATTCTTCCGGTTCTTGAAACCTATAAGTTTCATACAGTGTTAATGTAAGTTTAACTCAGATCAAACCTCCTTAAAGGTTTAAAAAGATTCCTTAAAAATACAGAGGCGTGGGGTTTGTTTGATTCCACAAATATTAGATAGGCAGACAAATTAAGAGATCCGTTTTTCAAATATTGGTTGTAACAAATATGTTGTAAGTACATGATTGTCCTGCACGGAATTCCGATTGCTCTTCTATATCGTCTACTACCCGTGACCCGTGGTGGCTTCAATTTATTAATTTCTAATTTATTTATTTAATCAGTTACTCAAATATAAAATTAACGATATATCCGGCTGCGCTCGGAGGTCAGCCTAATCTCAATTTTTTTCTCACGTTTTCAGAAAGTGAAATTTGGGATTATCTAATTTTATAAACCTACCAAACTTCCAGTTCCTGTAACTATTGCATAACTTTCATCTCATAGTCTATCCCCTCAGTAAGGAAAATTCTGACAATTTTTTTTTCGGCCACTCGGCGGCCTAACCTACACGTGTGCCGACTTTAAAACTTCTAACTATTCGATAAGTGCCTCGAAATAAAAGTGCCAAAATTAAATTTGACCCCTATTTTTCATCCCCTCGGAATGGTAAAGCAGAAGTAATACCTAGTGTTTTTTCTGAATCATCTATAACCGTATCAAGTTTCCAATTTCTTGTTAAGTAATTTAATTAGCTTGTTAACTCCCCTCCATCCTCGGTTGGTGAAATTTGAGGTTTTTTAATTATTATGTAATGTATGGGGCCGTCAGCTTTAGAAGTTCCTAACTTCTAAAGGTTAGCTCTACTGAATTAACCTTTCTTACGTTTATTTATAAACTCAAGTTTTATACTTAAAAACAAACTAAAACAAACTATAAGAAGGCGATTATAGTATTTTTCTTCACCATGAGCCAAAACAAAAAGCGTGCGAAGTTTAAGGTTTCTAGCTATTCCGGCATCCTTTATTAAATTTCCACCCACTTTTCTACCCACGTGGTAAGGAATATTCGGGGTTTTGAAATAGCTCTCGAAACAAACATAAACACTATCTTGGCACACCTTCATATCGCTCTATTTAAGAATGGAGCTTGTATATGTCATATCCTAGTGTTTCTGTTGCCAGATTTTCAAGTAGCCATTCATACTCGACTAAATCAATGGGTGGGTGCAACATTTTGAAACGAATCGGGAAGGAGTGTTATCATTTTAAAGGGATCGAAAAATAAACGTATTCGAGATTAGATATGTCTTATTTATTTCTTATACTAACCGAGTTTAACATGGTAAACATGTTAAGGAAACTTTTTTAGATTTTGAAAATTGTGCTTCGTTTAGGAGTTAAAATTTGTTAAACGTATATATAGGTTTTACCGAGTAAATATTAAGCAAATTCTAACCAAATGCTTTCCAATAAATGCAACTTTGAAGTACCCTAAAATCAGTTCGGAATCTGTTCAATTAGCCGAATATTTTTTAGTTATTAATTATAACGTCAACTGACGTCAATCATAGGCTAGTATAGGCGCATGCGTGACAACTCCGGCAACCATAATAATTTACTTGGTTAAAATGTCGACCTGTGAGTATTTTAAGTTTATTTGAAATTAGTCAAGGCCTCGAGAAGGTGTCAGGTTTTTAAAGAACCGTCACGGTAATTATGGTAAATTAACAATGCTCAAAGTGCGATTGAACTACAGCCTTTTCTTTTTGACCTATACTCTGTTCACCAACAGAAGAAAGGAATAAATCATTTCCCATCATAAAAAGAGGGCCATTTTTGTATACTAGTGAGCCGAAAAATTTTCGCGTGTAACCTATGCAATGTCTGCTATTTACTCATTTTCACAAGATCTTTTAGTGTACCACCCAGTACAAAATTTACATAACAAAGGAAACTGACCAGGGATTAGCCGATCGAAACTTAAAAATATATGGGTAAAGATATTTTTTTTATTGGTACTATTGGTATTTTGCCTATATCAACACGCTCTGGCGTGCGTAAATCGGGCTTTTTCGCACGCGCGTGTTTTAAAGTTGCCATGGAAACGCATCAACAACGACGAAATTAACCAATAACAGAGCGGTTTTGGCCGTAGCGGGGCGACCAGATTGGTGGCACGACGGGCCGGCACGGGCGGAAGAAATTTCGACGCGACCAGGTGTTTTACGATGGGTTGATGGGCATTTTCGACGACATGACCGAAAAGGTGGTTTTATTGTACAGGTATTTTCGACGTAAAGGAATTTAACAAGCTCGTGTATTGGGTTGAATTCGGAATGAATATAAAGGGATATATACGTCAAAACAATTTATTTGTTAAGTACTAGGTTTGGGATCAATATGACATTTCTTGTACAAAGTTTTTTTCTAAATGCATATGTACTATAACTTTTATTATTTTAAAATAGGCATTAGTATCTAAATAATACATAATAGGTATACAAACTATTACCATAAATGTTACATTAAAAGGGCTTGAACTTGAACCGATCCTACCTACCTGCTTAAGCCGTAGTCGAAATTTCTTGTAAGCTTATTTGACCCTTCGATTAAAGCATGTACCCTCAATATTTGTCGTCGAAAGTTCGCCCGCCGGCCGGCACGAAGCGTCCCGAGTGTCGTTCAAATTAATTATATTGGGTATTTGGGTATTTTACACTATTTATCATTTCAAAGGTAGGTACCAATAAAAAAAAATCGCGTAAAGTATTCGTGGATAGCTGCTCTTTCAAACATTTGCTCCATTTCGAGCACTCCGGCTAAATTGCGCGTGTTTGAAAGAGCTCAATATCCACTCATAAGGCGGGTTTAGTCAGCTCTCAATGCTTTATGATTAACTTGTAGTGCTTAATGGATAATAGACAATTCATAATGCATAATGCACAACAGAAACACTTTAATATACTATAAAAGGCGTATCAGCAAAAAGGAATTATGGTTTGAAAAAGTTTGATTACCTTCCAGACATCACATGGTTTATCGAGACGCATAACGTAGCGTCGAGATGGACTATTATGTCGAACGATTATTTAATCTCTTGTCGAGGATTGTATACTATTTTATTTTTTACCATAATTTCTCAAAAAAAGGGAAACATTCGTGACAACCTTAACTTTTTAAATTATAGATATGTATGATATTGTCATCAATTTTGAAAACAACATGGAACATTTAAATTATGAAGGGTTGCTGAGTTATAAACAAAAATATAAATAAATCGGGGACGGGAAATGAAACAGGGAAGTGAATTTACAGCAAAGTGTCATTTCCTATATCTTAAAAATACAGTAATATTATCATCACACATAAGGTTAAAAATAAGTAAAATTATTAGCGGATTTCAAAAATATTTCAAATAACCGAAAAATGCAAGAATAAACGACCCCTTAATTACGGTCGAGTTTAATCACAAGTTTAAGACCCGGAGGAGCTTGAACGTTATGGAATGCAAATATTCCAAATTCGAGAAACGACCAGATTATAATGCATACTTCTTATATACCTACCTATTGCAAATGACAATTAAGTAATAGTTTTATACCTAAGTATTGTTATACAGTGCATGAAAACATTATAAAATTTAAGCAGTTTATTGATAGAATATTATTAAATACAAAAGAATAATTGTGACAGACCCTCATACAAAACATATAACTAGAAATCAATAGGTACCTTGATTCCAGTACGTATTAAGAATTGTTTAAAAACACCCAAGAGGTATTCCCTGAACACTCCCTAATTTGTATATTGTGTTATTTCGCGCCACATAACTCTTCAATTGTGCCCATATGAGCTCAATGGGGTTGAGTTCACAATGATACGGTGGAAGTATACAAATAAAAATTCGCCATTGCTTGGCCATTTAATCTATAACGAATTTTTTATATTTTGATTTAATCGTGTTGGCTAGGGCTAATAGTTCTTTTTTCAGCGTATTGTGTTGAAATTTGATATGTTCCCCATCGTTTTTCGTCTCCTCCAATCAATGAAATATAATTTTTTTTTCTAGGACGTTGTAGGTAATGCTTGCACTTGCCGGGAATGATAACTTGCCGTATCCATTACTATGATGCTTCCTTGTAGTATAAATAAGGTCAATAGTTGGAATTTCGTTTTTGAAGTAAAATGAACGGACTCTCCTTTTCAACGAATTGTAAAAGACGTAACAGAACCATGCTTTCGCTCTTTAAGAATTCTGTAGATGGTAGACTTTCCTACGCCGGTCATATGCGAACACATCTCTACAATGTCAACACTACTTTCATGATTTTGATGTTTCAGATAATCATGGACGTTGCAAACAATAAGTTTTTCTCTTTCCGAAGAAGCATGCTTGGCAGAGGTTGCGCCTGAAATTCTGCGGACGTTGAAGCCATTTTAATACACTCTATGGAATATTCCCCATTTTCACAAAATTTTCACAGACACAAAGTTTACAGAAGATACTCAGAATCATCAATCCAACAAATGGTTGGACCTATATTAATTTTGGCTTTTAGTTATTTTACCTTCCATACTGTTTAGGTTCCATTAAATAGTTCTTATCTAACCATTTAGGAAGATTTAGGTAAAGTAAATCTGTCTAGGATCTAAAGTAGCACCGAGTCTTAAGAAGAAATAGCTTATTTCATCATATTATCATGTAAGTATATCATAAATCTTTTTACGATAAACTAGGTAGGTATTTATTTTTAAAATATAATCGCAAAAAAATTAAATTTCTTAATTCTACCACCTATTAGGTTAAAGGTATAAGTAAAACAGAGTAAACGCTCAATGACTACGTAAAAAAACAAAACAAAAATAAATATTTTATATATATAGCAGTTAGATGAATTGATTAGAAAAATTCAGAAAACTGCGCGCCTATGAACTCCTCGGTGCTGACATTTTTATGTCTCTCCTCTGTTGTTGGATAGAGTATACAACTTCCTTGTTTGACTTTATCACTAAGATAAAAGCGGTAAATTTTACAAACGAGAAACTGAATTTTCCACTTATAAACATCGTTATTTATCCAGAATACAAAATTAGCTGCACATTTTAAAACAGTTATATTCAGTTAAACCCTCCATACAAGTAACGGGTATCAAAGTGCTGTTTAACTTTTTTTGGCATTTTTTTACCTGGCAATAGGCTCTAATAATATCAATCAATCAACTATTAATTGCCGGTTAGGCATCCGTAAATTAACTTTGAAAAGAGATTATTATGTAGTTACGGTATTATTGGCTAAGTTGCGATAAACATCGTATCACCATCCATAACAACGTTTAAAAAAACACCAGATCATGTCCTACGTCAGTTCAGTAGGATGTTGACCCATCTAATCCCTTATCGCTTTCCAAATGACATTCTTTTCTTATCGAAATTGTAATGGTCACATTACACATCTCAACTAGAAAAAGAAAAAAAATAGTGTTCGTCTATTTAAATCCGATCGATTTAAAGGCGAATAAGCGACGTTGAAATTGAACCGTGGGATGTACCTATGTTCAAACTTATTGATTTATTTTTTTTCCTGATTTCGCTTACTATATATAAATTGATTTTTCTCTTTTGCACAAAATTGTAAATACGTTACATTTTATCAATTCCGGATTAATGTGTTTTCATAATACCTACACACATCGTTTTCGGTAGTGTAATATCAATTGTAAACAATGACGTTGGAAATTTAATATATTTAATTCACTTAATTTGTGTGTGTTATGCGAATTTCAAAGTACGAACTCTAATTAGGCACCATAGATAAAGAGGAAAAATATTTTTTTAGATATCGAGGCGAAGTTTGTAGTAACATTTAGTTGTAGTGTGTAGTGTAGATAAATGAATTAAGGAATTTTTGTATTAAAAAAGGTCAGACAGCGATCGCTTAGGACCTGAACCAGAAACAAAATTGGCCATTAAAATTTGTTGTTTGTTGCTTATGTGACCCGGACAAATCATCAGTCGAACTAGTTGTATTTTGCAATAAAACGACGAATTGGTTTTTTAGGAATGTATATTTCACATAATAAGTAACTAAATCTAACATAATTTAAGCTAAACTGATAATATTTTAATATTCAATTCAATTTTACTTTGTACACTTATTTGAGGACGACTATCAATAAATACTGATTACATACATGGAATGCTAGATATTGAACTAATTTCTAATTATGACACGTTTTATGCAACATAGGCGCTCATCATATCCATCGTATTCTGTTGAGATAATTATTCAGTCTCATAACAACCATTAGTGCTACTTAGGCACCTACAAAAGTTACTACAATAAATATGGCTTTCAATTATGTACCTAGATTAATTCATTAAACAAAGTACCTAGTTTACGAGATGTTATATATACACATACATTGTGTCCCAAGGTAAGATGAACTAAAAGTCTCCTTCTTATTTTAGTAGGTAGGTATATGAAGTTGGCAGTTTTAACTAAGGCGTAAAAGTCAATCCAAGCAATTTTTGGTAGTGGATTTTTTTTATAGGTACCTCGAAAAACTAAGGTAGTTTATTAATGACGATCTTTACGTATTTGTTAAAAACACCTTGTACAACGTCGATTTAGCTCAATTTCTGTAAACTTGAGTTTCACAATAAGCAGAACTGTTCCTCAAATACCATTCAGAAATGCGAAAAATTTCATCTTCAAAAATCACATCTATCCTGTGGCACGCTGCATGTTTCTTAAGACCCACATGTCTGTTTATATGTACTAGGAGACTTAACTAATGTATTTGCCTCGATGGCATACAAAAGGTTATCGATATATACGGTCAAATTTTTCGTTTGACATCATTTCTTCTTCTCACAGATTGAATGAAGTCGCGTTTTAACGGTTTACCTGGTTTTCATTCGCATTGAGATTTTTAAAATCGTAGATTAAAGATTAGGTAATCTGAATCTCGCCGATTCAGATGTCTAAAACGACACATACCCGCGCAGACAACGGGGCGCGCGAAAAGTTATCAGTTATCACAGTAAAAACTTTTTAAGGAAACTTTAACCTATGGGACTAGTTTCTGGGATATTGGCCGGAAAACGGTTATAACGAATTTCAAATCATTCTTAATAACCGTGCGAATGCAGATAAGTCCAGTGACACGCTATCGTTTCAAGTACAGATATATAGATATGTGTTACGGTGCAATAGCATTTTTTATAATCCAGCGCTCGGTCGAAGCCCATAATTTATTGCTCAGTTCAGCCATTTCCAAAATTGCTATTCTAGCTTAATGAACCTCTTGCACCGTTTTCTTCCGCATGCGCAAATTTCACCAATTACTGCTTGTCGAGTTTAAAACAATTAAATTTGACAGCCTTTGGTGTTATTTGTTTCACTGATGGTTAGTTGGTAGTATTATAAAATTAAGCTGCATCCTTCTCATGTTTGGCGGCAAGTTAGTTTCGCCCACTTTTATTGAAAACACTTATCCCTCATCCCGATTTCTATAAACAATAATCACTCACCTAACCACCAAAGATTTCTAATCTAACCTAAATATATTGTGACGTGACCGTAGATATCCACGATAATAGAGATACTGCAAGTGCCATAATGTCAAACAGTAGTAAAGTCGACGTTATTTTGACATCTGAGTGTGCGAAGTTGCATTATGTGATAAAGTATACTTTAATAACGTTAGTGCTTAACTTTAACTTTATTTATGTACAGTTATGGTGAAGCATTATTTTTATCCATGTCACCTTGGAATGGAATAGCATACTATAGAACTGAATAAGAAAGGCCTGTGACCTTGTGGGCGGACGGGCAAAATGTAGATGTAGCTCTCACTCTCTCTTCATTACGCTGTATCGCTCTATCTTTCTTAACGTCCACTTTCTCTCTTCCCATTCTGCAAGGTCACAGGCCTTCCTTATTCAGTTCTATAGTATAATCGTTAAAGTTCGGTAAAAGATGTAACCACGCAGATCGTGTGCTATGGTGGTTGTGTTTTGTGCAGTAAAATCAATTAAATAAATTAGTAAATCTTAAAAAAAATAGAAATGTGGTTGAAGAAAGATCGAGTTACTATATTCTTCTTCCTCATCACTACACAACCTATTAACGATTGATTATTAGTCGTGATTAGAGTGTTCCTAATGTACACCAATATGTACTTCGGGCGACTTCGCATACGAATATGCATTAATAAAGATAGCCTTGACAAAGATCAACTAAAGCCAACTTAAAAAACTAGACACCAGCAAACTTCACCAGGAAGATATCAAGTCCGATCTCAGAAGCGAACTAAACAAAGAATTGAAACGTATAAATTACAGCACAATAGATCAACACCCACTAGAACTATGGGAAGCGGTAGAAACTTCCATAATAAACATTGCGACTGAGAAGATGGGGTATCAGAAAAGACGTAGCAAAAAGAAGTGGATGACCGGCGAAATTTTACAATTGATGGACAAACGTAGGCAACACAAGAATATTAATCACGATGAATACAAGAGACTAAATTCACTAGTAAGATCTGAAATTAGAAAGGCCAAGAGGAAGTGGTTAGAAGAAGAGTGTGAGAGCATTGAATACCTACAACAGACTCATATAATACTCGTGAAGAACACAAAAAAATAAAAGAAGCATCGGGCGTGTATAAAAAGAGACCTCCAACAATACTTACTGATGACACGAACAAATTCATAATAGAAGCAAAAAATAAAAAACAACTGTGGGAAAAATATATCACACAACTATTCGCTGACGACTCTCGCGAGGAACTAACGGATAACCATTTAAACGCAGCATTATCTGGACTACCAATATTGAATGAAGAAATAAGGAAAGCTTTAATGGAAGCAAGAGATCAAAAAGCTACGGGACGAGACGGAATACCGGCAGAGGTCTTGAAACTGATCAATGATGAAAACATCGCCGTCTTACACGGCAAGAAAACACGGGAAAATAGACGGCAGAAGAGGAATTGGGAGAAAACAGATGTCATGGACAAAGAATATTAGACACTGGACCGGATTAAGAACGATGGAAGAGCTTGTCAGCGCAGCCAGACACAGGGATTATTTCCAACATGTGGTCGCCAACATTCATTGAGTGGATATGCAGCCTGATTGATTGATGCATTAATAAGGACTTAAAAAGTACAAAGTACCAAAAATTAGTGTCGTGGCAGTTAACTAGGTTTTTTGATTATGTGGTTATGTTGTGTTGCCATTTTAATGTAGATTTGTGCTCTGCAATATATCTGTTTCAAAGTAAAGATAAATGGTAAGCACTATTTTATTAAGGTCAACTTAAATACTGTTTGTCAGAATTAGTGGACTTTTGCAATATCTCTCTAATAGGGAGATAGATTCCACGTTTGTGAGACATGACAACTAACCTAAAAGTATGTGTGTGTGTGAGTAGTTAACGTCTCCTTTTTGCTGCAAGGCTAATCTGGACGGGACCTACAGTTTAACGTGGGCTCCGAACCACGGTCCTCGAGCACGGTGTTGTACCCCCTAAGGCTCTCACCCCAGTTGATCCACTCCGTGCTCTACCGACTCAGGGTGTGTGTGTATCGTTGTCCCGCCCTCCTACAGGATATGCGATCCTATCCGGCCTGGTTACCGGCGTGAATAGGAACGGGGATTTTGGATACATTTTACACACTTCCCTCAACAATCAGAACATCCATGGATTACGTGGGATTCGAACCCACGACGACAGTGACCGCCTGACTCAAAGCCAGCGCCTTAAACCACACGACCACCGCCGCCCCAACCTAAAAGTACAGGTTGTTTACAGAGTAATGTATTTTGTGTATTACAGTCCATTATTTTGGACCTCATACGTGTTACGCTTTTTCAAATTAAGGATCGTAAGATATCAACGCGCCACGAGTTAACTTTGCATCCTTACCAACTCACTCTTAATAAAATAAATAACATCAAAACATGTCAAATTTGAAAATTTGAATCTGACAGACCTTATTTGGCGAAACTTAGTATGCGGAGAAACGAAGCAGTAGGTCCATTGTTAAAGTAAAATATGAGAAATAAAGTTAGTGGGGTATAAATAGCAGCGTATTTAGTTGATATTTAATTGCTCTCGGATGGTCCAGTTGCCTGATCACATAAATCTGCCCCATCATCCCCCAATTCACCCTCGATACATCAAAATTTATACCTTGTGAAAGAAGGTCCATCCACTCCCTCCTCCCACAATTCATCCCTTGTACCCTGACATTTAAATCTCGAGAACGAATGGAGATGTGGTTATCAATCTTTCTCCAATTTAATTGCTAAATTATTGCTGCCCAACCGATGATCGGTCGATCGTGTCACCTACCCCCATCAACTTCCGAGTCACCCCTCACCTCTCGCCGTGTTTGAAAATATAGTTTTTCCAGATTTATTCATCAAAGGAGAATGTATTGTTAATTATTTTTTGAAAATTCATGTGAAAAAAAAATTATCATGGAAGGAAAGCGATTGGATTTGTTCTTAAAGACTCAATTACAGTAATCAAAATTGGTAGATATATGTCCTTGCATTCCCAAGAAGTAAATTTTGATATATCGAGGGTGAATTGGGGGATGACGGGGCGTCGTTTCTGGAATGGACATTTAAATCATTCGACAACAATTATTTAGCAATTAAACATGACTATGTGGATAGCAATAACCACCCTAACTTTATTTTCCAAGGAAATTAAGTCATAGCCATTCCAACTTAACAATTAAGATGGAATAACTATTGTCTTCTTTTTTGGAAACGGCAGTAGTAACATTTTTTTTTTGTAATAAATTAGCAATACATTACAGGTTTTATCCAAACTTGGACTTATGCCAATGCTATTCCACCTTAATTAACGTATATATTGTGAACATTTTTGGTTTAATTTTTAGTAAACATATTTGTGAAATACGTGCGTTAAATATTAGGCCTGCACTGACACGGATATTCAGTGTTAGATATCGGCCGATACCTTTCGATACTCTCCGATACTCTCTGACATTTGATTTCAGATAATCACATATTTAATTCATATTTATTCGTTTTATGTGGGCCATTAAACAACTACTTCAAAGTAAGAATGGAATATTCAGTCACAAAAGTACCACGTTGACAAAGAATCAAATTATATCTCCATGAACCGACACACTCACTAGAACTGATCCATTATTTTATTGAAAAGACGGAATCAGGTTTTCATAATTAAAAATACTCCCGTCGCGTTACTTACCAGTGGTAAAGCAGTAACGACCAACAGGTTCCGTCTTTTCCGAGCTAATTCTTTTGGAAGCTGTCACTATATTAAGACCAACGCGAACATCCTTGAGGTTTCGAACAAGTCCAGAAGCTAATATTCCCCACAGAAAAGATGCGCTTGTTAAATCCAATATATTTTTTAATTTCCAGTAAAAAATTTGTGATGTGTCCAACGGACTACTTTCTCATATTTCACTATAAATTTTCGATAGTAGGTAAACGTTTAAAGTTACAAATTTGTTTTGGAACGGATTTCGAGAAAATTTCAAATAACCGAAAAACAATAAGTGCAGACTACCCTTAAAGGAAGACTGAGCCAAAACTCTTATTAAAGTTAATACGCATATTGAACAGTAACATTAATATTTAAGTTTTAAAGATTAAAAACAATTCTTGAGGCTGATTTCAAGAAAATTTCGAAAAACAGAAGATTAATACGAGTAAAGTATCCTTCACAGGCGATCTATGCAAAATGTTATTAAAGATTATTGTTCATGTTGTACAGTGTAGTAAATGTTAAAAGTTTAGAAAAAAAATTGTAGGGGATTTTGAGAAAATTTCCGTCAACCCAAAAATGACAAATGTAAGGTGCGCCTTAGAGAAGATTTAGCCAAAAATGTAATTAAACTTCATGATATACATTCGATAATCGAATAGATATGAAAATTAAAAAAAAAATCTTGGACAAATGTTGATAAAATTTTCAAAACCTGAAAATATTTAAAGTAAACTATCCCTTTATTTTGGTCGATTTTAATAGGAAACTTGTTGGGAGGTCCTCGTATGGTACAAAGTTTAAATGCAACGTTTAAAAAGTTTATATCTCTTATTTTCCGAGAAAAACGTACGACAGGCATATGTACCTATATACATACACAGACATACCACACACACAGACATTTTTGCAAAATCATGTTTTTTTGACTCATGAGACCTTAAAATGTCTATAAATAGTATAATTTAAATTGGAAAAATCGACCCGATTACAGTACATACTTCTTATATATGAATGCCTCATGTGAGAAAGTACCTAATAACAAGACCTTTTGGATGACACGTTCTTATCTAAATTTCAGATATATTCAGATACACTATTCGTATCGGATTTAGAGATATCGGTATCTAAAAATGGGTGTCGGTGCAGCGTTAGTAAATATCCAAACCGTTAATTGTAATAAGAGTCCTAAGTCTGAAATTGGGTTACGAATCCTGAAAAATCTCCATTTCAAGTAACTGAATCAGAACTCAATTCCAACTTATTGACTCATATTCCATCGGAATTTAAGTTGACTAAACTCATTCATTTTTCCAGTGCCAACTGTGCTGATTCAGCATTTCCACATTGAATGGATTTTGGTCACATTTCTGACTCTTCATGAATCTAATCTGACTCGATGCAAGTTTCTTTGAATGGTATTGACTGAATTACCAAATCTGTTAGATTCTTAAATCAACAAAGGACCAAATTGTTTGTTTCTAAACAAAATTGTGCTATCTATTTCGAACCTCACTGGACTCGTCAGCAATCGCAATTCCTTATAAGTAATACTGGGACAATATACACTTTCTTCGCATGTATAGATCTAAGGTTTACTTGTTGTCACTGTAAACTTCACTTGGACCGTTAAACCTCCCTGAGGAACTTCCTGTTGTAATCGTTGTGAGCTATCTTCCTCAGGCTCAGCTCCATGGCCGGACCGGTCTGTTGCAACATCTTCGAGAAATGCCCCTCGGGGTTCTGTAGAAGCTCGTGCGGATGTGCGAATTCGACTGCCTCACCTCCCTTCATCACCAGTACCTTATCCGAGTCCATTATCGTGTTCAGTCTGTGGGCGATGGTTAGGACGGTGCAGTGCTTGAAGTTCTCCCTGATCGTCTTCTGGATGAGCGAGTCGGTACTAGAAATGAAGAAATTAGCGAAAGTTCCGTATTTAAGGTCGATAACTTACTAGGGATCGACATTGGCGGTGGCCTCGTCCATGACGAGGATCTTGTTGTTCCTTACTATCGCCCTGGCGAGGCAAAGCAGCTGCCGCTGACCCGCGCTGAAGTTCGTGCCTCCCTCCGAGACCAGTTGATCCAGGTTCTCCACTGCGTCCTTCAACTCAACCTGCGGACAATAATTACGGTCAGTTTGACTCACTAAAACACGACTATCATTTCTCACATCTTCGAGAGCGGCCCAGAGCACTTCATCGGAGACTTTCTCGAACGGGTCGAGGTTGTAGCGCACCGAGGCGGAGAAGAGGACGGGCTCCTGGGGGATTATCGAGATGTTCGATCTGAGCTCCTGGAGCTTGATGGTCGACGTGTCGACGTCGTCGATAAGTATGGAGCCCTCTATCGGAGCCAGTCTGAACAAGGCGCTGATCAGCGTGGACTTGCCTGCACCGGTCCTGCCCACGATTCCAACCTGGAAAAGTGAAATTGGAGATTGCAATTTTTGGTCCGGAGACCTAACGTGTTTATGAACGGAAACATGCTGTTTTCACTTTTCGACTTAAACCAATCAAAGAAATAAAAATCTAGGAACATAGAAACTTTAAATTTTCTATTATTTTAATTTCCGAAACGTACCTAATTTTTATCTAGGAATCTAGGCTTACGCCACATCAGTATCAGATTTTGTTTAGAGTAAACAATGTATGAAATTTGCTGGATTGACTTCTATTTCTTTGTTGTGATTAATTCAAAGATTTGCTCGTTAATTTGTGAATTCGTTAAGATAAAACAAACAATTAAAATACAAAGTACAAAATAAGTAGTAAACAAAAAAACAGAAATGAATAAATATTTTTGGCGAGTATTTGTAAATTATCATTACAACAGTAAATAATTGAATATTTATAAAATAAATCATATTATCAGAAATATTTTTTTCTGTTGAAAACCAAAAAATATAGTGATTGTATGCAGATGTATACATAGGAATCCACACAGGTTCTCTGTCTAAAAATGGAACTAATAAAAAATGATAACTTGCTAATAGTTCCATATACTTATTTACATAGTTGGAGATTTAGAGAAAAGCTACCAAAACAGAGAAAAACATTGACACCACATGAAAAGATGGTAAGGTAATAGGTAAGTACGTACTCAATTTTTTTAAATGAGATAAATGTATAACAAATGAGGAAATTTGCGACGATGGATACATAAAAAGAGGACTTATATGAACAGAAAACTGCTGAAAATGAAGAAACTGGAAATAACTCTGATACCAAAAAACGAAAAGTAAATCAAAAGTTGTTAAATGTGAATAGCTTCTGGGAGGGAAATAAATAAAATTACTAAAAGCTGTCGAAACAACTGATAGGCACAAGTGAAGTTGGAACTGTTATGTAGTCGGTTGTGATAATGAAAAGAAAACGAAAAATAAGAATGCGTGACTGAATAAATGTGAGTGAAATGAAGAAACATAAAAAAAAAATTAGAGGAAGGCGATGCTTGTACTAATGGGCCCGTATTTGTTGAAACAGAAAAAGCTAAAAAAGTTGATAAAAAATAAGATAAATTTAGTTATAAAAATCATTACGTTAGGTATTAGGACGTGATTTTAAATAAAAAAATGGGGGTGTCCATCGGACTACTTTCTCATATTTTATTGTAAATATTTTACGCATATTAGATAGTAAAATAAATGTTCAAAGTTAAAAACAATTCTTTATGCAGATTTCTGGAAAATTTTTACATACCGAAAAACGACTAGAGTGCCTTTGAGAAACGATTTAGTCAAAAATGTTATTAAACTTAAAATAGTAGAATAAATACCCGAATTTAAAAAAATATTGCAATAAACGTTAAGAAAATTTCCAAAAACTGAAAAATGGAAAGTGTAAAGTGCGCTTTAGGGTAGATTTAGTCAAAACTATCATTAAACTTCATTTTACATATTCGTTAGTAGAAAAAATGTTAAAAGTTTAGAAAAAATGTTGAAGTGGATTTTAAGAAAATTTAATAAGATTAATAATTTAAGAAAAATAAGAGTAAACCGCTCCATTACCTCAGTCCATGTTAAAAAAAGGTTATTGGGAGGTTCTAGTATGGTAAAAGTCTAAATGCAAAGTTACAGAAAGATATCTTCTCAAAAATATCTAGAGATTTTAATAACCAAAATTAGAAAAAAATATCTTACACTTTTTTTACAAACATCTCACAATTGTATTTCGGAAATTTCCGGAAACGAAGGGAAATTATTTCCTCGTACCACAAGTAAAAGAAGTTCATGGAAGAGTCAATTATTCTGCCAGTTTTATCACAATTTTGGTATCAAGAAGAGGGAGGTTTAAACCCTTGTGATATTTTTTTAAAATGTCCCAAAACCGGTTACTCAAATTTTAATTTCACCAAGTGGTGATGATTTCTTCGTGACAACATGAACTAATTTTATAAAAATGATATTTACTGCCCGAGATACAAACTATTACATTTAAATGGTTTTATTTTTTCAACAAAATTACATTATTTTCGAAATTGTTGAAATGAATTGACAAAAAAAAATCATTGCAATTATAATTTTTGTTTTTATTGAGTTAGTATTATTTATCATTGATGTAACTATTGGACAGACGTTTATGATTGCATATTTTTGCAATAATAATTAAGGAATAATTGATTTTGTTCATAACAGACTAGTTTAAATGGACCCTTATGGTCAATTATAAGCGAGAAATGATAAATGAGGACTACTGGGGAAATTGATTTAATGCACCCCCCTCTCCCTCGCTCGAAACGGCTTACACCGTAGCAATAGTAAAATTACACCCCTAACCCAGAAAAATTATCAACAAAATTGAAATTTTAATTATAAGTGAGGTTGACTGCATTTGATTTTGAGTTTTGTAGTAAATTTGTAGTAAAAACTAAATTTGAGTTGAGTGAATAGTTAAAATCGGCCTTTCTGTAAATTTGAGCTGTGCTATGAGAGTGACTGAATAGAATAGAATAGAAAAGAATAAAATAGAGGCCTTTTCCTTACCTAACCTAACATATTTCATTAATATTATATTATTAATAGTGATTGCCCGCTTGGGCCTGCTAAAAATAACATGCCTATTAAGCCACATCATCCACTTCATAAGTCAGCATTTACTATAGGCTCATATTTTATTGCTAATTTATTGCTAATTTATTACGCAAACCACGATTTTATTGCTCCACCCCTTAGCGAGAAAAAGGGGCTAATCTGACATAAGACTTAAGCCACATCATCCACCCCTGTATCTCCGGAACCGTCAGAGATATATACATAAACCAAGCGGCATATTTTATTGCTAATTTATTGCTGACGATCGCAACTAGTAGCGCAATCGCAGACCCACCCCTTCAATCATTAGCAATAAACTCACCTAAGAAATATCAGAAAAATTGTAACAAAAAATATAAGTTCGTTAAATGAAGCCTGGGATCCTTATTACTATTTAGTTTCTCATCTTCCAAAGAAAGCGTGATTTTATTGCTCCACCCCTTAGCGAGAAAAAGGCGATATTCTGACTAAAGACCCCCCAACACCTGTATCTCCGGAACCGTAAGAGATATTGTACATAAACCAAGCGGCGTATTTTATTGCTAATTTATTGCTGAAGACATGGGCTAGTAGCGCAATCTCAGAACCACCCCTTCAACCCTTGGCATTAAACTCACCATCGAAACGCCCGAAAATTTGTACAAAAAAATGTATATCCGTTAATTAGAGCCTGGGGTCATTTGTACTATTTCATTTCTAAACATTCAAGTAAAGTATGATTTTATTGCTCCACCCCTTAGCGAGAAAAAGGGGATAATGTGACTTAAGACACATCATCCACACGTGTATGCAAGGAACCGCAGAATATATATAAGTAAACCAAGCGGCATATTTTATTGCTAATCTATTGCTGAAGATAGGAATTAGTAGCGCAATCTCAGAACCACCCCTTCAACAGTTACCATTAAATTCACCACCAAAATATCAGGAAAACACATGAAATTGAGCAATCAAATAGTGATAAAGAGCCCAGGCTGTATTTAACGGACATACGCAAGGGGTGGTTCTGGGAATCCGCTACTAGTTCCTATGGTCAGCAAAATATGCCACATGGTTTATGTATATATCTCCTCCGATTCTGGATATGCAGGTGTGGATGGTGAGTCTTAAGTCAGATTATCCCCTTTTTCTTGCTAAGGGGTGGAGCAATAAAACCACGCTTTCTTGGGAAGATGAGAAACTAAATAGTAATAAAGATCCCAGTCTTCATTCAACGGACTTACGTTTTTTGTTACAATTTTCCTGATATTCCGTGGGTGAGTTTATTGCTAAGGGTTGAAGGGGTGGGTCTGGTATTGCGCTACTAGTCGCGATCGCCAGCAATAAATTAGCAATAAAATATGCCGCTTGGTTTATGCATATATTTCTTACGGTTCCGGAGATACAGGGGTAGATGATGTGGATTAAGTCTTATGTCACATTAGCCCCTTTTTCTCGTTAAGGGGTGGAGCAATAAAAACATGCTTTCCTTGGAAGATGAGAAATTAAATAGTAATAAAGATCCTAGGCTGCATTTGACGGACAAACATTTTTTGTTACAATTTTTCAAATATTCCGGGGGTGAGTTTATTGCTAAGGGTTGAAGGGGTGGGTCTGCGATTGCGCTACTAGTCGCGATCGCCAGCAACAAATTAGCAATAAAATATGCCGCTTGGTTTATGTATATATCTCTTACGGTTCCGGAGATACACTTTTGGCGAAGCCTCGGATGTATTTTGTGTAGTGTAGTAGTACAACGATATTTAAGTACGTTTAGTGACCAAAAGAAAAGATGTAACGGCGCACAGTCTAAACGAGAAATTCATGAAGGAATAGGACTTGGACTAAAAATAAATGTGGATAAAATCAAAATAATGGGAATTATGAAATAAATAAGGCACAAAATAATAAAAGTAGGCAATGTGATATTTGAAATGGTGAAAAAACTTAACTATTTAATATCTTGCTGACATAAAGCTCAGAGCACAAATGAAAACAAAATACTAAAAGTAGACAATGTGACATTGAAGAGGTGAAAACCTTATATATTTGATATTTTATAAAGCTAAGAGAGCAAATGAGAATAATGGAAGAATAATAATAATAAATAGAGCCTTCCGCGCCAATAGGAAAATTTCAATAAGCAAAGTGACCAAGCAATACAATTTGAATTAATAGGATACCAGTAAATCAGAATGGAAATTATGACAAAAAAGTAATGTAATGTATTGAAGATTGCGGAAAAAATAATTTTAAGAAAACAGTCTAACCTGCGAAAGAACATGAATATAGAACTAGAATAAATTAAGAAATCACACTGTAAATGTGATACAAATATTAGGAAAGCAAAAACTTTAAATTTAAAATTATAAAATTTAAAGTTTAACTTTAAAAACTTTCAATTATCAAGTTAAGAAAGATTATTCACTAGAAGGTTAGATCACAAGACAGAAATAAGATATATAAGAGTAGCGTGGATATATGGAAAGAAATGGAACAGAATATGAAGTAAATTGGAAAGAATGGATGAACCTTGACTAGATACATCTAGATAACTCTACGTACCCCATGCGAGGTGTAAATACAAAAACATACATTTTTGATTTTAGTTAGAGCTTGTTAGCTGCATTTTCCAAAATTAGTCTTAAACCTAAACTGAAATAAGTGAAGAAGTAGAAAATCCTTGGTCCCAATTTCTAATAATCTTGAGGCGAGGGAAATACGTCGATATTCTTAGTTTTGATTTTGAAACAATCTAATCCAATTAACTTAATTGATTCCTACTTCCTAATCTTAAACCCAACTTGGCTTAAAAAGCAAACAATCTGCGTTTCTCTTAAATCATCTATTTTCTCTGGAATGCTTACCTTCTCCGCGGAGGCTATTTCAAGATTTAAGTTTTTCAGCACCGGCTGGGCTTCGGGACTGTACCTCACGTACGTGTTTCTAAAGACGATCCTTCCTGACTGAGGCCACTTCATCTCCGGGTTCGTGTACGAAAACTTCTCCATGTTAAACTCTTTCTTACTGCTCTTCAACGCAAGTGTATCGTGTTTATCCTCTTTCTCTAATTTGGTGTACTGGAGCACCCTTTCGATGCTGGTCATGTTGCTGGCCACCTCTGCCGTCTGCCTGACCCCGATCTGCAACATCCCCATGAGAACCATGCTCTGGGAGATCACCAGGCCGACATTGCCGGTTAGGACACTACCTGTGGAAAAATAAATTCCGTCATTGAGGAATTGATGATACCAATAGAAAACGAAAACATTCTGATATTAAACAAAATTTGAAACCCATAACCTCTTCCTTTGAGAAAATGTGGTCATAGTAGAAATTCGAAAGGTTAACCAGACTCGCTTTAAAAAGCTAGTTTAGCATTTTCTTACTTTCTGAGAACAGCAGGAACTGATATGTGACGATAGCGAGAAATATCGTACTGATACAATCAAGGTAGAATCCAAAAACTTCGCTGCTCGTAATGTAGAGGTACCAGGTGCTCGTGTGCTGATCCTGCAGCACTTCAAATTCCTTAATGACCATCTGCTCCGCTTTGCATGACCTGATGGTCGAGATGCCGTACAACGAGGCAGATATATGGGAGAAGACTGGGGCTCGACCTAAAAGCAATATAAGTTTCTTGAAATGTGTTCAACGTTTGGTTTGATGGTAGTAGTGAACTGACTTGACTTAATTAAATTCTTTAGTGGGTATGAAGTTACATACTAATTCCCTCCAGTCTCTTCACGTCCTGCGCGGTCTTTAGGTACACAACCCTGAAGAAGTAGAAGAGAAACCCAAGTAGGACGGTAGGGCCTATTATCCAAGGCGTGCAAATGAATACTAGGGTAAGTATGCCGGACATGACGAGAAAGACCTGGACCGCCTCCAGGATGGCTTTCGGTAGTAGCTCATCGATGATACCCATGTCGGTGGAGAAACGATTCAAAATCCTCCCTTGAAATATAGGGTGCAGAAATTGTGTTATACGTCAAATTAACTATTAAAAACTGGAATGTAAAATCAAATCGCCCAGGGCCGAAAACAACTTTTCTTATAAATTATGGAGGGCGTTTGATACCTTTAGACCACATTACCTAACCTAAACTCTTACCTGAGGGATTGGTGTCAAAGAACCTCATCGGAGCTGCCAAGACGTGAGAGAACATTTTCTTGTGAAGTCCCTTGGAGGCATTCATGACTATCCTGTAGAACAAGAAGGATCTCGCGGGGGTCAGGAGGATAGAGGCGGCGATGAAGACGGTATATACGGTAATGTAGAAGTCCCTCGAGCCTACGAAGTCGTCCGAATCGCTCGCATAGTAATCGTGGAACGTGCTGTTCTCCAAAATAGCGCCGAGACCTAACGTCGAAGTACTCAACGATAGGGTTTCTGGGTAATCTGAGGTGTAGTCAGGTGTAGGGGTCGTCAAATCGTCGTCGGAGAGTTCGGTTGAGTTATGGTGATGGTTGTTGGACGCCAGCACATTAGTCCTGAAGGTAATACAACAATAATAAGACAGACGGTAGTTGGGCAACTAATTACGGCTAAAGTTCTAAATAGATCTTTCGGACTGAGATATGGTTCGAATGTCATTTTCTTTAAATCTCATATATGAGGAGTGTTATTGATTTTTCGAATTTAAGTTATTAGAAGTTTTAATCGTTTTAAGATCCCCTGCATAAAAAAATAATAAATTTGTGGAAAAATTTATGTGGGTACGTTTTTTTTCAGAAATCACAAATTGATCAAATTTTATATTCATTCTTTATATTATACAAGGATGCACAATAAATTTCTGATAAAATCGACCGGGATAAGGGGGCACGTTGCCTATTGTCATCTTTCGGTTTTTGAAATTATCTCTAAATCTATCTAAATAGCATTTTCGGCTAAATCATCTCTGAATGGGACATTGACACTTGCCGTCCCTTTGTTTTCAAAATTTTTGCGAAATTCCCGCTGAGAATTTGTTCGAAACTTAATTTTTATCTACTATCGAATGTCAATAATAATATATGAGAAAGATGTCCCATATATAGTTAAATTTAATTTTAATTTTAAAATCTTAAAATAGCAACAAAATAGATTTATGTTGCCAAACTTATCTAGAGGCAACTTTTAGAGGCAATCTTAGAGGCAGTCCTTTTTAATTTTTTTTGTTTTTATTTCAAGCCACCATGTATCCAAAAGCACCCTCATCCCTACTTAGGGTTCTCAGTATTATAGTCACATAGCACCTCCTGTAACCCATTTGTTACTGGGCTACCTCAAATCGTGCACATTTCAGAGCCCATCAGGCCATAGGCACAATACGATAGAATCATAAAAAACGGATTTTTTTGAAATAAAGCAATATTCAAAAGTGAGCTGTAAAAAATTATTGGGAATTTTTATCAAAACTTTTGGTCCCTGGGTTTCCGAGGTACAGAAAGAATTACGTACTTTTTTGACTTCCAAAGCATTAAAATATAATATTGTTAATATAAATATACTGTTAATATAATCAAATAAATAAATATCTCGGATTCGTTTACTTTTCGATAGCTTTCAAATCAATCACGAATTCGCTACAATTTTTTTCAGAATTCAAGACACATAAACAGACGGACAGATATTTTAATCAAAATATGTGTTCGCTATAGTGAATGGTTCCTAACGACCTAACTTAATCTAAAAAACAAATTAAACGATGTTAGAGTGGATTGAAGATAAGTCTTCTTCGACTAACATGATTATCGAAAGATTATTGAAAAGTAATTATTCAGAGGCAAATAAAAGCTAACTCAAAAGTTATTCCATACCAATAGGTGATCCATAGATCTGCTGCGTTGGAGCACATCTGCGCGAATATCAAGAGAAATACCAGAAATATTAGTAGGCACACGCTGGCTCCGTGCCTGTAATATTCCGTGTAAGTCGACGCTGGTATCGCACCGGTTCCCATTGCCTCCAGGTTCTCTTCGGGTTCGTCATCATTCTCAATATAATCCTTGAAAAATTTTAAGTTTTCAGCAATAAAGCAAAATTCTGTTAGAAAAACAATCTTACTTCTATCTGATTGTCGGCGTGCGGTTTCTTCCCGGCTTCCGCCTCATTGAGTTTATCCTCCTGTCCCGATTCAGGGTAGAGGCTCGTCAGTTCGGTCGCTGATAGCTCGTCGTAAGTGCCAATTTTCTTTATGCGACCCTAAAATTGAAATGATTAAATCCAAAACACCTTCGGTATTTATGAGGCACCAAATCGAAAGATCTACCAATTTAACCAGATATCTCTTTACCTCGCTAATGATTATGATGACGTCCGCCTGCTTCAGGAATTGCAGCTGGTGCGTCACCAGCAGCCTCGTCTTGTCCCCCAGGTAGTCCTTTATGCACAGCTCGAATAGATGCTTCCCGACCTGCGTGTCGACCGCCGACAGAGGATCGTCGAATAAGTAGATATCGGCGTCTGCGTAGACCGCCCTGGCCAGGTTGATTCTCGCCCTTTGGCCGCCGCTCAGCGAGACCCCGCGCTCCTCCACTGGGGTCCTGTCGCCGAAAGGGAACTGCTGTAGGTCGGTCTCTAGGGCGCAGACCCTTATCACCTCGTCGTACCTAAAAATAAAAATTTCAAGTCCAAAAGGAAACTTGGAAAAGTTTGGGAGCGATGAAAAGGTTTCTATTACCACTACTTTGAAGCGATTAACTGGGATTGAGTGAAGTTTGAGGATGTTATGTACTAAAACTGAAAGTGTAGAAAACGTTTTTTAAAGAATTGGGAAATTTAGCTTTTGGACCTGTTGAGTTTATGTATGGATGGTCACAAGGGCCAACTAATAGGTATTTTGACAGCTTTTATTGCTCACAAATATCTCTGCAATGTTATATTTCAAACCAGTAGACGTAATTACGCTGATTGACAGCAACGGATCACAGAAGTATAAATGTGTGAATTGGAATGAACGTAGCTACTGGATTGAATTGCTGGGAACGAATTAACCAATGAACGTATTAATCGATGAATGAAGCCACCCGAATTGTCTTTACAAAAGGTGCTTGGATTGCAAAGGAAAATGCCGACGAACCGAGCACCAAAGTGCAAAATCTACCACATACATATTAGTCATTTTTGAAATAACTGATTCACTTTATTATCTGGAGGTTTGGGATTTCGCTGAAACTTTGAGAATTTGTTATAAGTGAGAAAATATTACAAAAACCGTGTTAATTAGGTACCGGAAGTGACGTCTCGGTCACAAATTAATATAAAACTTTCACAGCATTCCAATAAAAATAATTCTGATTTCCAGAAAATACCTTTTTTTCTCAGAAATACATTGTTAGCGTGTTCCGCAAATATTTTTTCTAAACCTGACGTTTCACAGTCAACGTTGCAACGAAATTAGTTATCAAAATGATGATACTCCAAACGGATCTGCTCAATCAGGTTTCTTCGTGCGGGCAGTCACTATAGGCAGCGCGCAGTGCACTAAAATATACTGTAAAATTAAATTAAAACAGAGACTACCCCGAAAACCATTCCAAAAATCAAAAGAATATAAATTGAGGTAAAAAATGAGAACATATGGCACTGACCCTGTGATCGCTAGAAAGGCAGTGAAAACTTAAAAGAATAAAAAAAATACAATTTTTCTTATTTTTTGGGATACCTATTAGATATTTTTACTAACAATGAAAAAGGTATTTGTATGCTTGAAATTAGCTTGACATTTAACGTTTCAATTTTAAAAGTACCAAAATTGTATTTTGCTGAATTTGAGGATTTAATATTAACCTTGACAACAGCAATACCGGAAGGTCTAAAAATTAATTTTTTTTATTGTGCATTGTGGAGAAATGTTTAAAGGAATTCAAGCATATTTTTTCCATAAAAATGAACATTTTTGTAGTTTTTTGTTTTCCCCTTTATTACTGTCAAAAGATAATTACGTATAGATTCTCACTATTTTTCCTAAATGCACATTCTCCTCCCCTTCGATCTGGAAAGAAAATCCTGGTCAGTCTCTCTCACTCTTTTCAAAGGCCTCGAATTTGATTTCCAAGCAAATGTTGGCAAAAGCTCGTACAAGTTACAAGGAATCGAATGAAAACATTATAGACCAAGAGCTGGAGACGAGATTTCAACGTCATCAGTAATATGGAATTCGTAAACAGGAATAAACTCTATTACCATCAGTTATGAAAGTTCCGAGCAGGCGGACAGATTTCTTGGGGCTAAGGGTAGTTATAAGGGGTGAAATTTAATAATTTTTCGGGAAAATTTCCGCATCGATAATACGCTTAAAAATGTATGTAATGATAGGTCTTACCATACCTAAACGAAATTCCAAGCGGCGGACACATAAGTAGGTGCAAAGGGGGCGGCGGACAAGGGTAAAAGGGGTGAAAAGGCGGAGAGATAGAGCCGAAATTTCAACGTCATCGTCATCAGTAATATGGAATTCGTAAACAGGAATTAACTCTATTACCATCAGTTATTAAAGTTCCGAGCAGGCGGACAGATTACTTGAGGCTAAGGGTAGTTATATAAGGGGTGGAAGTTGATAATTTTTCGGGAAAATTTCGGCATCGATAATACGCTTAAAAATATATGTAATGATAGGTCTTGCCATACCTAAACGAAATTCCAAGCAGCGGACACATAAGTAGGTGTAATGGGGGCGGCGGACAAGGGTAAAGGGGGTGAAAACGCAGAGAGCTACAGCCGAAATTTCAACGTCATCGTCATCAGTAATATGGAATTCGTAAACAGGAATAAACTCTATTACCATCAGTTATTAAAGTTCCGAGCAGGAGGACAGATTACTTGGGGCGGAGGGTAGTTATAAGGGGTGAAAATGGTTAATTTTACGGGAAAATTTCGGCATCGATAATACTCTTGAAAATTGTTGTAATGATAGGTCTTACCATATGAGTGGGTGCAAAGGGGGCGGCGGACAAGGGTAAAGGGGGTGAAAATTTATGGAAAAATTCGTGAGTTTATTCCTGTTTACGAATTCCATATTACTGATCACGTTGAAATTTCGGCTCTATATAGCTCTCCGCATTTTCACCCCCCTTTACCACTGTCCGCCGCTGGGAATTTCGTTTACTTATGGTAAGACCTAACATTACAAAAATTTTCAAGCGTATTATCGATGCTGACATTTCCCCGAAAAATTAACAACTTTCACCCTCCGCACCAAGTAATCTGTCCGCCTGCTCGGAACTTTAATAACTGATGGTAATAGAGTTTATTCCTGTTTACGAATTCCATATTACTGATGACGTTGGAATTTCGGCTCTCGATCTCCGCCTTTTTACCCCCTTTACCCTTGTCCGCCGCCCCCATTACACCTACTTATGTGTCCGCTGCTTGGAATTTCGTTTAGGTACGGCAAGACCTATCATTACATATATTTTTAAGCGTATTATCGATGCCGAAATTTTTCCGAAAAATTATCAACTATCACCCCTTATAACTACCCTTAGCCCCAAGTAATCTGTCCGCCTGCTCGGAACTTTAATAACTGATGGTAATAGAGTTTATTCCTGTTTACGAATTCCATATTACTGATGACGTTGAAATCTTGTCTCCAGCTCTTGGTCTATTAGGTTTAGAATAAAGTTTGCGAATAGTTCGAAAAAATGAATTTCTGAAAAATGTATGGATTTTTGTCACTTGTGGTTTGCTTCGGGCATCAGAATTATTTTTACTGGAAAGCTGAAAAAAATTCGATACAAATTTATGTTTGAAAAATTTTTTTAGTATATCTTGTCTGAATTTTTTTTAAAGAAATCCGCTTTGTCGAAATGTCAAAAGTTTGAAATGCACGCCAAGACCAGAGGATTACTTCTGCAGCCTAATTAGCACGGTTTTTATCCCATTCTAGCTGAAAAAATAAATTTTCAGTTTAAGCGAAATCCCAGAGTCCCAGTTAAACAGGTGTACTATTTGTATAAAAAATTACTCATAAGCAATGAAATTAGTATATCTGCGTCCACTATTAAATTGGGGCGACTACAATTTTAAAACGATATATAGGGCAAATTCCGCAGCTGCACATTCGGCATCTATTAGGTTTTTTTTGGCCACTCCATTCTATTCTCAGAAATATCGACGTATAACCGGACAACTGTGGCACAACCAAGAAATATTCGCTTAGCAATTAACTAATGATTACATCGTAATTAAATAATGCGATGTAAGTGAGGATTAAATAGATTTTCAGATTTTATGTCAACAGGATGGCTACAGCTCACAGCTTTACAGGTCACAGGATTTAGAGTACCACTCAGTGAACAATTTATTGATTTCAGGAAGATAGGACAAGTAACTTTGAGTAATCGGTGAGAAACATTCTTGTTTCCTCTTAAACTGCAACACTTCGAATGTTATTCAATGAGGTTATGAAATATGCGAACCAGATACATTGTAACCATACCTGAGATTTACTCGACCTAAAATTAGAAGATTTCAATATGAATGAACCAATCTAGAAAAAATCCGAATGGCCTCTAACAATAAGTAACCAACGAACTAGATGATATACAGAGAATCTTACGAAAAATTCCTACAGATTTTACTCTCAAAAATTAAAGAACGACATTCTTTAAAGAACGACATTAAAGATTTTTAAAAATTGCCTAGGATGCTAGGAACCAGAGAGATACAAATTGGCCTGTAAATGATTTTCGATTTAATTTAGATTCAAGACAACAAAATGTGATTGAAACATCAGACAAGTACAAAAAGGAAAGAGCAAAAAATGAAGAGGGCAACGTGAAAGCTTTGTAAAATGCATACTTCTCATGTAATGTAGATGTAAAGAGTTCCGCTCTAAAAGATTCAAGATTTATAAATAACTTAAAAAACCTGATGCATTGAACACATTTGAGAATTTGGAACTGTCGCTGAGAAGCAAACTTACCCGGCAAATTAAACACCGTAGAGTTCCTTCTTTGATTTAAATAGATTAAAAATTGCAAAGATGTTTTTCACATGAAGGTTCAATAAGAAAATAACGAATTGGAAAATATAGAAAGTTCTCTAACAAGCCTACGGACCTTTCAAAAACAGTTTTAAAATCTGAGACGTTAAAAGAGGAATGAACACATTTAAAAAATTTATTGTAAAAAACTATTTCGAGATTATTGAAACTTGAAGTTACACGTATTTGTACGTATATTTATACCGGCGTACACAGCGTAGTTGTCGAGATTTCCTAAAGTGTGATCTGTGGCGCACCCTCGTATGTTTCCTTTCACACTCATGAATTCCTCCGTCTGTATAGAAATTTCATTCTCGCTGTAATATATAAGAGAAGAAATACAACTTTCGATGGATGTAATCAGGTGACGTCATGTATGTTACGTTAAATCTTACCAGAACCTTGTTAAGTTTACAATCTGTTTTTTTTTTCAGAGAATAGTTGTAAATCGACTGTGAATTGACTAATTGACACGTGTGCATTTATCTCCGTGTGAAAAGTTAGTTAAAGGTTTATTATATTTCATCTCATTTTTACTCTAAACCTTTGGGGAACTGTTTCTTCATTGATGTCGTGTACTGTAAGTTATTTTGCTTCTCCTGTAGTTCTTCATACTTTTTATAGACATTTACATTAAACAATTTTAAATATATTGGAGATTATTATTCGGTCTGCATCTGCTCAATCTAATTTCTAAATCTAAATTTCTAAATCAGTTTCAAAACAAAATTTCACATCTATATTTTATACAAAATGTCAAACACCAATAAAATTGTATATCTTCTATCACAAAAAAGAAAATAGCAGAAAAAAGAAGATCCGGGAAATTTTTTATTTGATTTTTGCTCTTTGAGTCTCTGTTTCTCGTGTTCCTATGGTTCGTCGTTCGTCTATATAGAATTTCCTGTTATTTAAATTTGAGATTTGAATAAAGTCTCGAGCTCAAACACCTTTTGCAGACTAAAGAAAATTTGGGAAAATTGCCAATATTTTCCTACAAACTTTTTATTTATTTGTAAGGTGATCGTCAAGTTCGTGTCACCCGCAGTTTTACATAACAATATTTTATAATATTAACTTTCTATTGAGATTTATTTCTAGTAAAAAAAGTTTTTGAAGTTTTGTTAAAAATTTTCCTGGGAAAATCGCAGTTGTGAATACGCAAACCACCACCAATGTTTTTATCACCTATCTCTAGTTTAAAATTCTATACCTTCAATTGGAGAACACAAATTATAGTCGAATTCTCAATTTTTTTTTAAGTATTACCCTTCATTTCCACCCTTTGGGCCAGTGTTTGCTAAGTACCTAATACCTAACAATTTTAATATCATCACATTCATTTTATGAAATGTCAGATAAAGGTAGACGTTCAAAAACATATGAGTTAAGTGCAACAGTAAATCAATTTCCCATTTCCGAATTATTTAGGCAAGGGTCAAGGCCTCGCTCATCTTCATTGGCTGGGTATTTGGAGTTTCAATTATAAGTTCTATAACAAGAATTGGTCAATCGCCCTAAATGCTGGAACTTTTTCCGCCATTCGGTGGAAAGATTTCTTTTTTTAGACCGATTCAGATACTTACTTCTCCTTAACGTAGGGCCTCCCGAAGAGTATGTTCTCCTTGACGCTGGAGACGAAGAGCCACGGCTCTTGCGAGGCGTACGACACCTCCCCGGACACGTCAACCTTCCCGCAGTTCAACGGCAGCTCCTTCAGCAACATCTGCAATAACGAAGACTTGCCGGCTCCAACGTTTCCCACCACACAGCACAGCGTCCCAGGATCGATATTGATATTGATGTCCGTCAACGTGTCGACTACTGGATACAGGCTCCAGCTCGCGGTCGCCTTTTCTGTTCGGATGGTGCCAGGTTTCCCCAGCTGGCCGTCGGTGCTATTTAGCACCGCCCTCGAGCCGTTCTCCTCCAGAGCGAGGAACTGCTCGAGCCTCTTTATGGAGACTTTGGACTCGGCGTATTGGGCGAGGCAGTGCGGGTAGTAGATGCACATGAAGAGCTGGATGGAGTTGTACATCTGCGCCATCGAGAATACAATGTCGCTGGTAAGCAGATTGCCGAGGAGGACGAAGGTTATGAGAGTCAGGTACAAGGCAAGGCGCTCGGTGAAGACCATCAAGGATAGGGAGAATCCCCGGATGTAGGAGGTCTTGGAGATGACGTTTATTTCTTGCCTGGCGGTTAAAAGCAAATTTAGGGCCGATACAATAATCGTTTTAAATTTTGGAACTTAATGTTACAGCATACACAATAACTGTCTATTTAGTGATATCTACTTACTTCCTAACGATCTCCACCACTCTTGCGAAAGACTTCTCCCAGGCATAGGTCTTGATCACTTTTATGCCGGAGACTATCTCGTTCATTAGTTTCACCCTATAGTCAGTCCTTTCGGCGATCTTCAGTCTTAGCGTTCCTTGCAGTTTCGACAAATACCCTACGAGAGAAAAAATAGCTCAAAATCTTTAAATGACATTCTTACGAACAAAATTTAGTAGGAGCAAACAATGTCTAAAATCCTTAACTATCCGAATTGTTCAGATTTTGGAACGGTCAGGATTGGCAAAGTAAAAACGACTGAAAGACAAAAGATTGAGAAGTTTCTAGCAAATTGAATATTATTAGTATGGCCCCTGAAAAATAAACGGTGGAGGATTGTATTAATCTACTGAGTTGAGTAGATTAATACGGCGGTCGGTCGCCGATTTAATATTTACTAAGCAATTGCGACGCTAGGTCAGACTTAGACCCAGAATGTAATTGTATATACATAACATATTTTACTTTAGGTTATTGTGCCCAATTTATGTGTCATATCAGGTTTAGGCATCACCAAGGTTCCAACATATCAACTAATATCAACTACGCTTTAAGTCTTGAACATACAAGTACAGCATCCAGAGTATGCTGTGTAGGTTTAGGACTTATTCAGAAAGTTAAATGTTATTCGCTTAAGAAAACAAATTTTGAAATGATTAGGGTTTCTTCGTAAAGTCAGCAATACCTCGTAATTCAGGCTTTAAAATTTTGTTTTTACCTTGTAGTGGTAGGGCTTCTATCAACATGGCAACCATCCCGGCCAGGGCGGCAAGACCAACGCTTTTGTACATTATGTAGAAGGCTATTACTGCCTGTAGGGGCATCAACCAGAAGTAATGGAGATAGATCGACGCCTGGTCGAACCTCTGGAGGTCGTTAGAGAGAAGGTTAACTAATTTTCCAGCGGCTGTTTGACCTAATGAGGTCTGACTGAGTTTCAACAACTGAAACAAATTAAAGGAAATACATTGAACATTACCTAAACGTATCATTTGCAAATAATTGTAAAAATTGCAAAAAGATTGTTATGTAAAAGTGCAGAGGAGGGATGCGATTGGACAGAGCGTGCTGCCTATAATATCGTGGGATTAGTAGGGTGAACACGGAGACGAAAGATTCTTCTATTCATACATCATAGTCCAGTGAGTATGCATATACTACATGCCATAGTAAGCCTCCATATGTTATCTCTTCGATTGCTGGATCTATACTGTTAAGGTTATTCATTTGGTTGTTAGTTTACTTGAATTCTGTCGTAATGAAAGTAGATATAGACCAAGCATGTAGACATTTCAATTGTTATAAATGTTAACTTCAGGGTTCATAACAAATGTATTCAAGGGTTATTTTCGTAAGTGCGTTAAGTACAAAGGCTTCGTAGTGTGACCAGCCAATCCATTCGTTTATTGTTAGTACGCACTTTTACGAAATCGTAGGTTTATGAGCCCATTTTCCCAGCTCATGAATGTTTTAAATAATGTATGATTTCGCATCAATCGGCTCTTGTCTGTCACAATCTGCCGTTGTATAGTTAGGTCCAACTTAATAGGTTAGTTCTAACAGATTGCCTACTTTAAACGAATTTGGCCAAGTATTACATTGAAGAGATCGGCCCAAATACATTCTAAATTAAAAACACTACGCTTGAGTTTGAGTGATTTACCTTTCTGTAGACAAGGGAGCAACAAGTCGCCCTTATTCTCATCCCGACCCTCTGGCAGCCCAACTGGGCGTGATGGAACAACAAAACCGCCCCAAAGGACGAAAAAACGATGGCGCTTCCCATGAGCCATCCGTACTTGCCGCCATACTTTTCATCATAAGATTCCTTGTCTTGGAAGTACTTGATGAACTCCGCCAGGAAGATCGGTTGCATGGATCTGCGAAATTAATTGAAGAAGTTTTTGAGCCGACTTAGTTGCATAAAGTAGTACTTGAACACGACGGCTTGGAGGAAGAATAGTATGCCGTACATCGAGTATGGCCTGACGAAGGTCTTGAATATGGCCTTCTTGAGGCTCGGCGTCTCCTTTTTGCCATTGGTTCTTCTCATCTCTTCATCCCAGTGCCTGAAATGTATTGTAAAGTAACTCTGTGACTTGTTAGTGTTGAAAAATTTTACTTTTGTAATTCATCAGCCAGAGGACCGCACTTGTCTACATCGGTTGTATTGTAGACATCTTTCATCTGCAAATCGTACTTGTAGCCTGTCCAGAATAATGGTACGAGCCAACTGAAAATATAATTATTGATTAAACATACCATTGGCATGAGTGTGAAACATAAAATCAAAACCCAAGAGAAATATCTCATTTGAAATTGAAATTGATATGAAAGCAATTTGTACTATGAGCGTTTCGTTTAATTTAAAACAAAAAATATTTCTAATTTTTTTGTTATCAAGACGTTGTGAGCTATTTACGCATAGTACATATTATAAGCAAATTTCCGTAATTAGCGTTAGCTGGTCGTAATTAGAACATAACTTTTAACCTTAAGAATTTTTTAAATATCAAAAACAAACGTCACGCTCATATATGTCTTTAGCATTGCGAATAGATAACGTAGACAATTTATAAACGATATTGAGAAATTTTAGATCAAGGGAAAACCCGCACGTTTCGCGAGCTCTCCGTCATTTATATATTAAACGTTTTTATTGCACCACAGCTTTCGCTTAGAAATCCTCCGTCGATATTCGATAGCTAAGTATCGGCGTGTGGAGTCTCAAATTATATTAGCGGCCACATGCTTCGTTGTTTTCGTCTCCTGAGTTTAGTGGATTTTTTTTGCTTATTATTTTACAATTATTACCAATATAGGCCCCGAATTAGAGCGCGAATGCTAAACCTTCGCAAATTACGTTAGATCATTAAGGCGAGTTGGTAATGTTCCATAAGCAGAATGCCGACAATAAACAAATTAGTGATTTGTTTAAGATCATATTAGTATTACAGTTGGATTTAGGTACTCACTGCCTACACATTTCGTCTGTTTTAAATACTAGAAATATGACATATCCAAGTTTTCGGCAATTTTCTAAACCTAGGATTATGCTTATTTCGGTAACTCACTATTGGGGTAATGATTCAGTTAAAGTTAAAGTTCAGGTAAAGTTTGGCTTTAAAACCTATATAACAAGATATTATAGAGGATTTGCTAGGAATATGTGTGTGAAGTTAGCGGCCAATCTACTGCATCGAATTTTGTACGAGAGTTATTTCCGCCAAAGGTATTAACTTTAACGTAAACTATGAAAGACGTTTCGTTAATATTGTATAATTCTAGAAGTATAACATTCTATTCATTTATTCGTATGCCAAATAATAGAGCCTATAAAGCCCTACGAAGTGGCCATAGTAACGATTTCCAAAAACGTTAATGATTGAGCTATTTGCAGATATTTATTCAGATTCGTGTAATGGGTTAACTGCGGAAGTATACCTTTCTACGCTTTTATTTTCATAACAAAAAGTGGAGCCATAAGGGCCCATTTAAGAGTTTCCAAAAAATGTCAATAGCTGAGTTGTTTGGAAATTTTCGTTCAGATCACCTGTAACGGAATTACTTAACATGCAGTAACTCCGGAAGTGTAACTCTACGTTTTTATTCTTATTTTGGAAGATATAGGATGTAAGGGTTTATGAAATGAACGTAGTAGGAATTCCCAAAAAATGTCAATAACTGAGCTATTGAGCGAGCAGTAATACAGATTCACTTGTAATGGGGTTACTTAATATATTGCATTTCGGGAAGATAACTTCCTACACTCTATTTTTACATCAAAAGGCGAAAGACTTAAGTAACACTATCTTTTGATACAAAGATGGTAGTGTAGAAAGTTTTGCTATCAGTGTTACAGTATATTAGATAAATCTACTTATCGGGGGGTCGGTAAATTATCGAAAGCAATCTTTTTGGAAAAAATTGTTTGATAGGTACAATTTTTCGAAAGACAGGTAGGTGTACCTAAATATCTGAATAAACAATTTTTCGAAAAATATTGTGTTCTCCAAATCGCAGTTAAACTTTGAACCCGGGTCTCCCAATTTCGCGTCAGGTGTTTTTACCACTAAACTACCGAGATACGTACCAATTTCATTTTCGTTGTTCATTTCAAATCCCGGCTGAGCTACAAATTCCATTTTCAAAAATTCTGTTACATTTGTTTCGTATACATACACCTTTCATATGACTTAATTTCGAGAATATATTCCATCTATGTCATTTATAAATCAGAACACGTAAGAGACCACATTATTAACGTGAGAGGAGGTACGGTGTGTTACCTACAACCAACACGTCCTCTGTATCATCCTCTCAAAAAAACGTTTAACATGAACAACGAAAATGAAATTGGTACGTATCTCGGTAGTTTAGTGGTAAGAACATCTGACGCGGAATTGGGAGACTCGGGTTCAAATCCCGGCTGAGCTACAAATTCCATTTTCAAAAATTCTCTTACATTTCTTTCGTATACACCAATTTCGAGAATATATTCCATCAGTTTTGTGGAATTGTTTTTCAAGAATTTTTTTCGAATAATTTACCTCGGTGTCTAACAGTCAATACGTTTTTAGAAAGTAAAACCGGAATAAGTACGTCAATTTTACATAAACTGGTGTTAACAAAAGTTATAACAATTTAATTACTTAAATCGCTATAACTCAGAAAATATCGAGTCTACTGGAAAAAGTATTGATAAAATTTATTCAAAATAAAAATATAGGTACTACAAAAAACTTCTCTACAGTCTAGCCCAATCTCCAATGCTTACGAACATAATTACCTGTAATTGGTAATTGCACATAAACATGATCCTAGGGTAGTGTATTGCGTTATCAAAACGAAATAGGGCCCAATGATAAAATAGAAAGTCAGTCGATATAGAAACGGAATTTTTAGTTTCCTCAGATTTTGATTTAATTTTGTTATGAAAATAGTAAGGAAATAAGGCAAAGTTAGGGAAGTTTTTCAAAAAACAAAAAAATATCAACGTTATCCCCCCCATAGAAACCCATTTCGGCCTGATGCGACAACTCACTATCCTGAGAACATATTTCTACTAAAATCCTACAATCGTTAAATAGTCGGAGATCTACCTATATAAAACAGTATCGATAAGGTATAAGGTACACGACATTTGAGTTCATAACTAATTGTAAAAACATTAACCCAACACCAAATGGTTATTCTGTCGGTTTACATAGGCCGGATATGTAAATGGCGGCCAGTTTTCCACATCGGAAAAACATGCCTGAAAAACCGATAAGACACACGCGTGAATTTTTTTTGAGGCATTGTTTAGACCTTGACTAAGGTACACGTGAAAAACTTTTTTCCGTACATCATTTGGGCCCCAACGAAGAGCGGTGCGATTGTGGCAGAACGTTAGCAGGTCGGAAAACCCTCGGCAGAATTAACTGAAAGTCATGAAAAACGCCTTGTAGGAACTACATGGAACGCCCTGTAGTAACTACATGGCGTTTGTCATGTCACTCGTGACTTTCAGTTCCTACAGGGCGTTCCATGTAGTTCCTACAGGGCGTTTTTCATAACCTTCTGCCAAGGGTTTTCCGACCTGCCAATGTTCTGCCACTATCGCACCGCTCTTCCTTGGGGTCCAAAGGATGTACGGAAAAAAGTTTTTCACGTGTACCTTATCGGTTTTTTCATGGCAATTTTCCGCGACTTTGAATCATTTCTGCCGAGGGTATTCAGACCTGCTAACGTTCTGCCACTGTTACACCGCTCTTAGCCAAGGTCTAAACAATGCCTCAAAAATAATTTCATGCGTGTACCTTATCGGTTTTTCATGCATGTTTTTCCGACTTGAAAAACTGGCCGCTATTGACATATCCGGCCTATGCAAACCGATAGAATAGCCATTTGGTGTTGGGTTAATGTTTTTACAAACAGTTATGAACTGAAATATCGTGTACCTTATCGATACTGTTTTATGTAGCTAGCTCTTGGACTAAAAATGCTTTAGGAAGAATACTATCGGGTGTTTTTTTAAATTTCACCTCATAGTAGGCCGTGGATAGTGTTTGTGAATGCGCCTTACTAAAAAATGTCAAAATTGACATAACCTCACTTTTTTAATAAAAATTGACACTGCTCCAATCAGTTACTAGTGTGAAAAAGACAGCTTGGCGACTGGCTTGGCTCTATTAATTAGGCGTAGATAACTGAGCTGTCTTTTTCAAGACACTATTAACTGATTGGAGCAGTTTCAATTTTTATTAAAAAGTGAGGTTATGTCAATTTTGACATTTTTTTAGTAAGGCGCATTCACAAACACTATCCACGGCCTACTATGAGGTGAAATTTAAAAAAACACCTGATATCTACTAACGACGATAGTTTCCGAAGTATAACGATTTAAACAAGTAAATTGTTAATAATTTTTTGGCACCAAATTGCGAAAAATTAAAACCCATATTCGCGTTCAGCGATTTAAAAACATTCGGAACACACTACATGGTTCGGTTTGACTTCCTACAAAACAACTTCTGTCGTATGGACTATAACACAAGCGACTATGAATCGCCGCTCGCGCAATAGCTCAGTTATTTAGTTTTTTTAGAAATTTCTACTGTAGCCATTTCATAGACACTTGTGGCTTCTATCTATTCATATAAGAATAAAAGTGTAGAAAGTTATGCTCCTGGAGTTACCCCACTACACATGACTATGAATAAATATCTGCACTCGGTCGTTAACATATTGGAAATTATTACTATGGCCACATTGTAGGGCTTCACATGCTCTATCGTTTGGCATAAGAATAAAGGTATAGAATGTTATACTTCCAGAATTATTAAATATTAACGAAACACTTTCATAGTTTACGTTGAATAACAACCTTTGGCGGAAATAACAACCGTACAAAATTCGATTATGCACATTTAAAAGCCTCGCCTGGTTTGTTTTATTTAAGAAAGTAGTTCACAGAACTGTAAACTCCTACATAGAGCTAAAATAAAGAAGTAGATTTAATGTCAAAATTTGTTATTCTTCGAATCGATTTGATGGCTCTTGTATATTTTTTAAATTTTTTAATTGTCTTTATGTCGACAACTAACTGGCCTAGCTTTATGAAACAACGTCTGTCAGTAGCAGATACCTACCCACTACTGCAATAAAACATGCAAAGAAGATTAAATTAGAGTTAGCGAAGTTTTACGCATGTAATTGAATTTTTTGAAATTTTAAACGCAACTATCGAAAATGAATTTTGCACACAACTGATAATAACTTCTCAGTTCAATAAACCGGGAAAATGTTCCTACTACGAGATGGTAGAGGTTCTTCGGGTGCATTTAGTCAAGGTGGACAACACGGAGGTGTTATTACGCCCGTTATTGCGACAATGACATTTACCATCTGTGAATGAGGCCACGAAGAAGTTCTAGATCAATGGCGGTTCGCGAATCGATCAAGGAATATTTCGGATTCGGCGATGGCCCCCGCGGTGTCAAGGAAATCAACCGCCTTTTTTTAATCCTCCAGTCAACCTCTCAGCTCAATCGCCTATGAACCGAATTGTGCCGTCAAGTTATGATCAGTTTGGTCCAAATCACAACAAAAAATTCGCCCAAGTTCACAGTAGACTGCAAAGGCATTGCCCCAGGGAAATGGTTAATCTTAGAAAGCCTTACCGGATTTATCTTACTCAACAAAATAGATCACAAAACAGAAAAATAATGTGACATGTACCGAAACTTTTATTGCAAATTATGTAGTATATGTAGCATTACTCTTCTCTACATCAGCACATATTCCGTTACTCCGTTACGATCCTCCTCGATTCGTGGGAACTTAATGTTAATGGGTGGTAAAAAAATTATCGCGCCAATTCAAAAACAGGAGGAATTCTTATGCAAATCAGCAATTAGCATGAGAAACGGTAAAATTTGAAAGGAAGGCGTAAGAACGTAGTCTCCAATGAGAGAAATTGAGAGTTTTAGGCAGAATAAAATTCTTGGGACAATTAAATTGAAACGACATAAGTATGTAGCTCCGATTCTAATACGAATCATGAGCAAGAGGGATGATTTTGGAAAGATAGATTTATTCCTGCTTCGCTAGATACACACATATCATAAGTTAGTTTGGTGACAAGGGGGGACAAAACGAGCTCCAACTCTAACACCACATCAAACCGCATTAGGCTTCTTTTCTGCATCAAAACATGGTACTTCTCACATACATTACAGACTGGTCGCGACTGGGAAAAAACTTCCCCGGGTTTAATAATAGATCGAACCAGGACAGGTTCTCCCTTTAAGGGCACGACCCGATCGGGTTCTTCGATTAAGGATATTACAATTCCAGTTATGCCATCGACTAAAAATAGAAGCGACCCGCAAAGGAGGCAGAAGCGAAACGCGCCCGTTTCTTATGTAACGTTATTTATAAAACCAGACCGAAGAGGCGAAGAAGTGGCGTGAGAAGAAGACGAATCGGTACTCACCAGAAGAACACCTTGGAGAGGAAGTTCGTGGTCTTCTCGGGCGACGGGTTGTCGTGCTTCCTGCTGGAGTCCATCTTCCCCTTGGATGCAGAACCGAAAAATTCTACTCTCGAGACCGAAATCACCGCATCTGAGCGTATGATGCGCGGTACCAGCGGGTACTGCTGCTTATATCGACTGGTTCTATGGAGCGACCGTGTATGTGTGTGTGAGTGTGTATGGTGTGTGTGCGTGTGTGCATCCAACTACCCATCGCCTTTCGACTATGAATGCAATGGTACCATAAATGAGAACCAACATATTAACGTCCATTTTCCTCGTTCTGCATGTTTTTTCTTCGGGTGTCTTTGAGGTGCCACTGAGGAGGGTGCCGCTGTTAGAAAATTCTCGTCTGTGGATTTCTAACTAGATCTGATTGAGTAAAATGTGAATGTTGACAATTTTGAAAATCTGAGGCCTTTCGAGATGATAAAATTAGTTTCTATTAAAATAATGGAGACCAATTGATTACAAATTTATAATTAAATGTTATAAGAAGGTCCTTTTTCGTTAGTGGTCTGTAATCTTCCATATTTTGAGAAAAACACAAATATACCTCAAAATGGTATACCAAATAATTCAAAATTTGTAATGAGCAAATTGTTAGAGAATTTTGTTTGAGCTCATCATCTAAGGAATTTAAAATTTCCAAAATGTTAAATTACATATATTTCAGAAAGCGTGGAACTTGTGTTAGAACCTTCATAAGTTTCTTTAAATTAATTCTGCTTTCCCATTTCAGAAATTTTTTGGAATTGTAAATTGAATCCAGAACATTTCTGACTATTTTTAATATCATTAACTAAATAAAATGCAGAATGTTTAGAACTCTTCAAATGCTGTAAATTTAAATTTCGTTTTTACTCATGTAACTTTCATGGACGAATTGAATTCAGCATTTTAACGTTTAAAAGCAGTTTTAATTAAAATTTTCAAATAAACTTCAAAAACTATTCATGAATAAATGTAATTTAAAAAAGTACGAAATCAATGTTTTGTTCTGTTTAAAAAAGAATATTAATGATCTATTGAATCTTAATTTATGTACGCGTGAGAAGAGCGTTAGATAATTTACGCACGGAATTGAGTCGTTTACCTTTATTCCTACGTAAACAGTATGTATATATTAGGTTATGGACAAATTTTATTTGTGCTATCGACCTTTTGGGTTATTTGCAACTTCCATCGAAGGTTAGCAATAAAAAATCTTTTTTATGTTTAATCGCATAATTAAAATATGGATAAAAAGTGTAATTTTTATTGACCGACATTGATAGATCTTCAAAGTAGACCTCTCTGCAACCAACCATACACGACTCTTATGTTAATTAGGCCTTTACGAATGCTGTGTGCAAAATCGAAAAGCATGTACTAAAAACGTTGAACATATTAAAAATCGTTAAAACAATTACACAACTTTCTCATTCCAAAATTATTTCTAATTGATTAAGTTTTACCAAATTATAATACATAAATAAATACATAAACATATAAATGAGATGAAACTATTATTTTAAAAGTGTTTAAACATCACTCTCGAAATGTATGAAAAACATTAAAGCTACGCGCTGTTTCAACTATAGAATCAAGCTATCCGTACTTATTTCGGAGTTATTCCAAATTTAGCTTAAATCTAAGTTTCACAGTTGCACGAAAAAATAATATACCAAATATAAGATATTACAAAATCTACAAGCCGTTTCATAGAAAAATAAATTTGTTTAGGAACTACCATTTTTATTTTATAAAATCTATCAATCGTTTCTAATAGCAATTCCATACTTCCGCTAAGGTCTGAGTTATTCTCAATTCAGCTGAAAACTTCCAATATTTCCAGCAACGGCGATAAGTTTTGTATTTTATATTTCGCTATGAAAGGGTAACTGTACCTACTAGTGATTATAGGCACTTTAAAATCTTCTCGTTGTTACCTCACCTTTTGAAAATGTCAACACACCTGACCGATTTCTTCGTAAATCGGCAAATAAAAAATTCATAAGTTCGGTTCATCGTGAATGTGTTTAAATGCGAGAAAAAAACCTATTGAAATTTTAATTAAGGCTTCGGATCTGTGGGAAAACGGCGCTTGGGGACTCTTTATGCCTTCTTCATGCAAATCCGGATCGATAGAGAGAGACAGAAAGCGCGAGAAAGAGAGAGAGACGCTTCCATCATTAATTTTAAAAATAAAAAATATATAAGTGTTCAATCCTGTTTCGTGACTGGTCTAACTAAAAATTTTGAAGGTGGACGTGATAAAAGTGAATCATCGGAGTCTGGTGAACTTATCGTTGGAAATTTGCGTATCTTATTATTTTTCGTAAATATATTTTTATATAAATTAAATTGGATGAATTTGCATATACGTAGATATGTGACGAGCAACAAAGAGATGAATCAGTTTTATTAATTTTAGATATGATAAAATGCAACCCCGGCTTGAGAATCAACAGAGATCGATGGATACAATTTACATTTCCCTACGCGCCGACACCTGTTCTTGTTTTCCTTGTAACCAACGTAATTGAGTATGATTATGAAGCGAAGTTGCGCAATTTGATTTTTCATAAACCTTCGACGCATGTAGTATTAATCCGTTAAATCAGTTCAATCGATTGGAACAAATATCCTCTACCTAAAACTTATAATTACTACAATAAAGTGTTTTTGCTATTCCTTTCTGATGATTTTTATGCTCTAATCTTTCAAGGATATTTGTGAGGTACTCATACATGATAAGTATTGCAATCGTGTCGATTTCTGGAATTTAGGTTTAAGTTATTGGCATTAAGTTACGACTGGCAACTAAAATACAAAAGTTAGAAGGAACAGCAGAAGAAGTATGTGGACAACTTAAGGTCTGTACCTATTCATGAATCCGCAAGAGATGCTCTGGGAGAAACTGAAATAAGCAATCCCAAAAACGTGAATTGGTGTACAGCGGAATTGGACACATTAGTCAAACAGAAGAAGCAAGCATAGTACCTCAAGTGGTTAACAAGAGGAAACTATGAAGATAGAAAGCAGTACATAAGTCTAAATAGAGAGACAAAAGGGAAGTCCAAAAAAGGAAAAACGAATTCTGGGAAGAAAACTGTGAACAATCAATCGATATATTGGCGGCACGAGAGTATCGGAGGCATGGAAAAGTATAAAAATCTCAGAAAAGATAATAACACAAACGGTAACAACATTACACTAATAAAAATGAATAAATGGAAAAACTATTACCGAATTATGCCATCAATACGGGAGGAGGAAAATATCACAGATAATATAGAGAAAATCAGTGTAACATAACTAAACAATGACCTGAAATACATGAAGAATGGGAAAGCAGCTGGACCTGGAAATATTCCTATAGAGTTGGTGAACCATGGACCGGACATACTATTAGGGAAACTGGTGGAAGTATATAACAAATGCCTTTTGGAAGGGGATGACATTCCAAATGATTGGAAAATATGGTATCTTAACTCTAAACACAAAAAAAAATAAAAAGATATGCTCTAGCTATAAAGGCATAACGGTAACCAGTTCTATAGGAAGACTGTATGGTACAATCCTGAAAACAAGAATAGAGCACGAATTCGAAGAAATTGAAGAGCGATGTGGTTTTAGGGCGGGTAGATAATGCCTAGGTAATATCTGCACTCTACAACAACAAATTAATAGAGAAAATGTCGGAAAGGAATTTGAGCACACATCTAATGGAAATGGCCTGCGATAATGTTCCCATTAATAAGATGTTTGAAGTACTACATGGACTAACATTAACAAATGTCACATTAGAGCCGTAAAAGCACTATATAGGAATTTGGAATGTGTAATAAAGTTAAATAACAAAATATCCGCTCCATTTAAAGTCAATTAAAGAACATTGACATTGACATGGCATTAAAGAATAAGGACTAAGCATGAAGAAGTATTTCAAAAAATGAAAAGATTTAAAAACGACATTTGTATAACCACAGAGGCAAAGAAAAAAGGAATTGGGAAGGAAAATGTAGTACTACTACGTACACTTATATAGCGATGTCGATAATTCTATAAGAGCAAAAAGAGGAGTCTATATAATACTCCATAACAATTCAAAAATAACATTATTGGCTGGGAAGGTATTGACCAAACAATTATAACAGCAGAGCTTAAGTAAATGGACGTGACATTTCAATCGTAGGGGTATAGGGTATACGCAGATACCTAATTATAAGGCAGCAAAAGAAGTCAAAGGCGAATTTTATGGAAAGTTGTTGGCAGTGATGCAACAAATTAGGAATAAAGAAATATGCCTGTTAGCTGTTAGATGATTTAAACGGTACATAGGGAAAGCAATTGATTGTCCAGTATTGGGAAGGTTTTGGGAAGTGTTAAGAAATGATAATGGTTAACTACTCATAGATATCTGTGAAAGCTATTCCATAATAATTATTATGAACGGTTTCTCTCCCCACAAGGATATTCATAAGTTTACTTATGTATAACCAACGCAAAATATTCGTATAATTATCGACTATTACGTACAGAAACATGACTCTAAGCTACAAACTACAGATGTGAGGGTGTACTGTGGACCAGAATGCGGATCAGACCACCACGTGTTAGGAGGAAAAATACTGGTTAGGTATAGAAAATACCACACGCAAAAACATAACCCGATAAAAAATAACTAGAAGAAAGAAACATTGAATCCTATGTATAATTTGGATAGCAAAACCAAGAATCCGTCCAATTCTTATAAAAACTTCGAAAGGCCACAAAAATGCAAGAAGCAAGTAACACTGAAAAATTGAATGGAGTAGAATTGTATCAAATTATTAAAATGTAGCTAAAAGAATAGAGCTAGATGGTTCGGGAAGCTTTCGATAATATGAGACCGTCTCTTTGCAATGACAACCTGAACTTGAAGCTGAGACAACGTATGGTTGAATGTTAAGTATGGTCGGTATTGCTGTATGGACTGGAGATATGGGCTCTAAAGAACAGGACGATGAACCAACTGGAGTTATCCGAAATGTGGCATCACCGAAGAATGTTTCAAATTCCGTGGACGAAACATGTTACACACGAGAATTTACTATGAAGAGGAAACATTGAAAGGCAACTCTTGACAACCATAAAATGCCGAAAGCCATCATATCTTGGACAGACTTCGAGAAGACAAATATCGTCTTTTACAGCGTATACTCAAGAGCAAAATTGAGGGGCGTGGAGTAGGAAGGAAACATTAATCGTGGTTCAGAAATATTCGAGATTGGACCAGCATAAGGTACATTGAAATAAACGTTAGGGAGAAGAAAATACTCTACGAAAGATGGCTTCAGATAAATGACATCGAAGATCACATGGTTTACGTACAGTGCAACAGAGAAGTAGAAAGAGAAATATCCAAGTTGAAAAATGAAACATGGGAAAAAATTGTCAAAAACTAGAAAGACTGGTAGGTAGATCCAGGGTGTCCAACTAGGGTAAAGCGTGGAGGACTATTAAAAATTTAAGGAAAAACAAGGAGAAAGTAAGGCCTTACAAATAATAACCCCAGAAGAATGGAAGGAACATTACGTTAATGTTCTGACAGAAAATAAAGGCGCATCTGTAGCTAAAAAAAAAACAAATTTTAATTGAATTTGACGTGGAGGACAATAGCTACATGATACCAATAACCATAGCAAAATTAAAAGCAGTACTTGGTAAAATGAAGAGTGAAAAAACACCCACACCAGGAAACATCCCCATAGAACTGTTGAAATATACCCCAGATACCCTTTTAGAAATTATATCCTGCCTTTTCAATAAATGTTTAAAATAAGGCCAATATGTACCTGAAGAGTGGAATTTGGCTTATATGAGTTCCATACAGAAGAAGGGAAATAGAAAACTCTGTAAGAATTACAGAGGAATAAGTGTGACTACTTCCATGGGAATACAATACCAAATTTGCGAAATGGAGGAACAAGTGGTTTTCGGGCAGGAAGGTCCTGTATAGATAATATTTTTGTTTTGAGGCATGTGATTGAAAAGAGATCGGCAAGAAATTTAAACACCCACCTCTTGTTTATCTGTTTGGAGAAGGTCTACGGTTGTCTTCGATAAATAGGCTCATCGACACATTAAAGGGATCTGGCATAAGTAAAGTATATGCAAGAGCGATAAACAACATGTACGAGTATACTAAAGGGGTGGTAAAACTGAGAGAATATTTATCTGACCCGTTTTCAATAACTAAAGCTCTGAGACCGGGATGCTGTTTACCTCCAACCTTATTCAAAATTTATGTTCAAGAGGCACTGACTATCTGGATCAAAAAAAGCTCTAGCATGAGGATTGTAATAGGAGATGAAACAATATGTAACAACTGCCTTTTTACCCTTTTTTGTTTCAGATGACCAAATTATTATAGCTAACAACGAAGATGTACCCAGACACAGAACTCATTGCTATGGTCAGCTAATAGTCCATTTAAAATAACGGTAAAAGGTCGGGAAACGCTGGACTTGACAAGACCACTTCCTTATGTATTTTTGGGCGTTGATTACGAAACTGGGGGTTGGAACTTTCAGCAATGGTTGGAACACCCCTAAAATTGCAAAAAACACTCCTAAATAGGGGTGTCTTGTTTTTTTGGGTCGCTGTTTTCGAAAATCGGGGTGTCAAGACTGGAAAATTTGTGTTACATCCCCCACAAGCAAGAAACACCCCTCCCAAAGGGTGGCTTTTGGAAAAAATTGACCAGTTATGCCGTTTCGCAAACTAAGCCATCTTATATGTTTTTTGGGTCGCTGGACTCGAAAATTTGGGTGTCGAGACTGAAAAATTTTTGTTACACCCCCGACATGCAAGAAACACCCCTCCCAAAGGGTACGTTTTGGAAAAAATTGACCAGTTATGTAGTTTCGCAAACTAAGCCATCTTATATATTTTTTGGGCCGCTGGAAGCGAAAATCGGTCTCCCGACCCTTTAAATTTTGGTTACAACTCCCAAATTCAAGAAACACCCCTTCCAGTAGGTACACTACAAATTAACTTTAATTTTTGAACAAAAAGTATCAAGATCTTTCTGATACTCGTATTTTTTTAGTCTTTCTTGAAAGTGATTTTTCGAAAACAAGAATTACCCGGAAAAATAATCAATATTCCTATGAATTAAAATTCCTATTTTGTTTAAATATGCCGCGTTGGAAGCACTTGGGGAATTCAGAGGGCGTGCGAATACAAGGCCGTGGATTCAGGTTTCCTCTCTATATTCCCGTCTATATTTCGTGCATTCATATCTATTAATAAAAATATATTCCATTTTTAGATTTTGAATTTTATATTTCATTTTTCAACAAAATTCACCCCTTAGGAGGGGTGTTCCGTGCATGTGGGGAATGTTACACAAATTTTCCAGTCTCGACGCCCCGATTTTCGAGCCCAGCGACCCAAAAAACATATATGATGGCTTAGTTTGCGAAACGGCATAACTGGTCAATTTTTTCCAAAAGATACATATTATTAAATATATAGCATAATATTATATATACATATAAGGCTATCCTGTTAAAACTTAACATTAGCCATTATTACATCCATCCACATCCAAAAAGAAATACAGTATTTTTCATATAAGGAAAATAATGAAATGCATATTTTTTCAGTTTCAATGACTATTATTTCGAAAAGAAATCGTTTATCAAGATGTCAAAATGGCATTTTTATGATTTAAACCGACTGCTATCATAATTATAAACATAATTGATAGAATCTTTTTTTTTTCTCAAAACCAATAGTTTTTTATTGGAAAAAATTGATGGAGTGAACAACAATGAGATAAATTTCAACGTGTCAATTTAAAATTTATAAACTGATTGAGATCAACAAAAATTTAGAAGGTGTGTTAGAAAATAACAATATTTATTGGTAATCTGAATAGATAATACAAAATATTCTTTATAGTCTTTATACCATTAGATGTTTAAACCGGCATCATCCTTGTGCAATTCAACTTTGAACGCGGTCAACCAAACGCCTTAGTTAAGTTTGCTAATATTTCATTATTATTATCATTATTATTATTTCAGTCCATTTCACGTTTAACTGATATTTTGGTTCATCAATATTGGCTGGGGCACAAGCATAAAGTGGTATTTAGTATTTTTGTTAACATATTTTGTGTTTAAAAAATATATACTTGAATAATCTCTTTTGTGAAATTTTTGGACCTTATATTAGAGTTTTTGGTTGGATTATTAACAAGCCGTGAAGAGTATGTGCTACACCCGCAAATCTAGAATGTACTGGATGGAAAAAAAATTTACCTAGATTTTTAACAACTATGTATTTACTGAAACCTAAATGTAATTTAATAAGTAAATTATTAAAAGTAGTTAGCATCTATCTAAAGTGTCATCCAAATAGTACACGTATAAATCAGAGTCAATTTCTTCAACAAAACCGTCCAGCTTTCCCAGAACATTTTCATATTCGCGTATTTTCTTTTTGTGAACTAAGTACGTTATGTTTTGTGTGCATATATCACACAAAACATACTCATTCAACGTAAATTTAATAAAATGCGATAATAAATATAGGCGACTTATCCGCCTACTGTAGCTATTTTTATAATTAGCAATATCTTTTTCAATATGAATCGTAGTGCTATTCTTCCTCATTTTATTAGCAATTCTGAGATAAGATAGTCCCAGCGAACCATAAAATTGCAAGAAGGAAGAGTTCTATATAGAAAGTCATGCCTTCATTTATCTGCTCTCATCATCTTTTATCCTGTTAAGATAGTCGCCTTGTCTCCATCGATGATGAAGAAGAATATTGTGGTAGTTAAAGGAGAAGGATGTTGGTGCGGGAAATAATAACAATAGTAATAAATAGTACTTAGTAAAAATTAGGAAGTAATGAAAAATTTAAATTATTTTTAATACTAACAAAAATCCCCTATCTTCTGTTAATCACGCCGACGTCCGTCCATCCTGCCCAGTATAACATCAGCGACATGTGGTCGCTTGTCACAGCAGGAGTTTGCAGCAGCGGTTCAGAATATACTAGTGTATGTTGGCCAGTATACACGAGCTGTCTGAAGCTGTGGCGCCACTACAGCTGAGTTGCGACCTCATCAGTTGCACTGCGAATACGAAGAGGTGAAGCAGGTGAACCTAACTCCAAGAGTGGTTGGCGTATTTAAATTCGTCCCCGCTGCGACTGCTGGGAGATACGTCCACCGCAGCACGTCTTCTCATTTGCAGTACAAATGATGTCAAATTATTAAAAATAGTTTTGTCATATTTTGTTTAAAAAAAGTTTAGCAAGATTACTTTTGTATCCTTCGCTGGTAATGTTCTAAATGCATGGAGAATTACGCAGTTCCTCTATGAAAATTTTCGTGACTATCCAAGAGGAAGAAGTATACTAATTTTCCAAAATAAAATGTAATAAACGCAACCGTACAGACGGAAGTTGAACGCTCGTGTCGCAATGGAAGCAGAGATTACGGTTACATTTGTGATCGAAAGTTATTTGACTTATACATAATTATAAAAATTATAAAAAATTAAACTTTTGAGATAAAACTGGTATTCTTGTTTTGTATAGATAAGCAGTTTTCCAGAAAATTCGTGTTGAAAATTTTAACGCATTATTGAAAACTTTTGTGATGTCTAATAAAGTAATACAAATCCTATGGATGGTATTCTCCAGAATAGACAGAAAATTCTAGAATAGAAAGAATTAAAACATAAGTCCGAAAACTTTTAGTTTTTTTTTAATACAGGTTGTCAAACTTTCCAATTTTTATTATTTCCAATACTAATTTTAATTGTCAAGCGAAATTTAGGTCAATGAGTGACTTTGGTGCTGTAATTAAAATGATGGCATCGAAATAATGAACCTATTATAACGAAAATGTGATTTTTAGAAGTTGTTGGGGGTAAAAAATACCCTGTTTATAGATATTAACTGAGTTATAAAAAATAAAGCTTTTGACGTAAAACTAGAGTCGTGTGCCATTTTGATAAAAGCAGCACCTTTCCAGAAAATTATGACTGAAAAACTTGTGTTCTTAAAAATTTTTACGGTCTTAATCACTCAAAATACCCCTTACCTCTAAAACCCCTCAATTGGGTATAAACATTCATTAAGACTTTTGTGCCGATTTCGGACCATACCATACCGCAGTATATTAATTCTAAGCAGTATGGGGACTTGTTTGATGTCTAGGCAAAAGCCGGCGTTTTTTGCGAGTGGTCGTAAAGTAATAAAAACCGGCAAGTTCGTAAACTAAGGGAGGTGGGAGGACGAGAGGTGGGCCCACTCGGTGGGCAAGTTTGTAGACCGAGGGGGGACCGACGACAGGAGGGAACGATTTTAGTCGCTGGCGAGAGTTACCGGACTTATTAGTATATCTATGGACCGATGACCATACCTTCTGAAAATTTGTAATTCCTTTCTTGTGATCATATCAGTTTTAAATAATGCCTAACGATTTTCAACATTAATTTTCTGGAGAACTTCTGCTCGTATCGAGATGTCATAAGCGAACAAGTTTCATGTCAAAAAAAATTTTTTTTCATAATCTATCTAAACGTCTATCTATACAATTCCTTACAAAATAGTTTGGGTATTTTTTTACCCCAATAATCCATAAAATTTATAACTGCCTTAAAATCGTTCATAATTGAACTCGGCGCACCTAAGTTAGTAATTAACCTTAATTTCGTTTGTCAATTGAAATCAGTTTTGACGATAGTAACAAAATTGACTGTTTTTAAAAAAGTTGATCTCCCTGTATCTTAAAACTAAGCGTTTTCGGACACATTTATTAGAACTTGTGCATATTTTGGGCCATACCACCACACCTTTAATGTATATGACACTATTAACACCCTGTAAAAACACCCATTTAAAAGATGAAAATTGAAATGTGGATTAGTAACTAAATATTGTAACATACGCATTGTTTTTAGTATTTTTAGTACTCTGTAACTTTGTAACTCTGTAATTTGGTCGATTTCCTTCACCCAGACGAAATTGTATTATTGCTTAATTTATGCGTGAAAGGATTATGGACGAAGTGTCATCACCACTTTCCATTTGCAGGATTCAGATGTGGTTTTCTGCATCTCCTTTGTGTAAATTTCTGTACTGCTGTTGTCATAATTCCGTGGATTTGAAACTTTATCGCCACAATTAACTCCGAACTTATTAACATTGTTCCTCGTGTAAGTGCGTAATTCACGTCTAAAATATTTCTAATTTACATTTTTGTGTATGAATTATCATCGGCAATTAGCCGCGAAAATGGTTTTCCCTAAAGGGATTAAGTGCCTATTGTCGTGTTTCATTGATCATTGTTTGGTATAACAACAATAATATTGGTTACTACATCATTCAATTATCACTTTGGGGGAAAGGCGGTCATCGCGACTTGTATATTTTTAAATGTTTAATTAACAAGTCATTTTGATGGTAATCTGAGGATTTTTCGTAATAATATCGTTGGGTCATTACTAATTTAGAAGTTGCGGTTTGATTACGATTCAGGATTTTTCATACAAACCAGTTTGGTCTAACAGTATTGATAAAAATAAGCAATTTGGTAGTAAAGCCATGAGAAAAACGTTAGGTTCATTTGTGAAATAAACAGGAAATGATTCATAGTGGGAAAGATTATATACAAATTGAGTTTGAACGCAAATAAAATTTTTACTTGAGACTTGAGTCAAGAACCAGGCGAATCCATCTCAAAAGAATATAACTGAATGTTTGCACAAATTTTATTCACAGTAATAAGCCGATTGGAGTCAAATTAAAAGTAATTGTAGTTTTGCGTTATTTGAATCAAAAACATTTAGTTAAAATAAAAATGAGACGAATTGAGATAAATAAGCAAAATATAAATTATAATCGAAGCTGCAATTCTTTCTCGATAAAATAAATACTGCCATGGCTGTAATTCCTTCCGCTGGAATCGTCAATGCTGCATCAACAATTTGTTTTTTTACCTTCTCTGAATAAAAATTATATTTATTATTGTTATAACCACAAACCGGATTTTATGCAAAATGCATATTACTTTCTCAGTATATTTTTGACGATCATCACATATAATCAGTTACTGTCGTAAAAACATCTTTTATTGTAATTTGTTTAGTGGATGTAATGAATATCTTGCAGCTTTTACTATAAATGCTGTTTATATGCTGCTTGTTCATCTTTTCACATTTTAAGGTATACTTAAGCATATTATAGGTATTTACCACACCATTTGCCATTTTACCATTTAAGCTATTATATTTTTATCACATATGGCGGTTTCCCAATATCATATCTGGTTGTGACAAAGAGGTAGTTATTATTATTCCTTGAATTATCTTGCTTTTGGGGTAGATGCAGAAATGATCTCTATCGCTCGCTACAATTACTTATTGCAAAAAAAATCTTATAAATCTCATAAAAAAATCTTGTCTGATGAAAAATCTTTGTCACGCATTTTTAACTTGCTAACTTTCAGTTAGTGGTTACTTACCACTAATTTAATTTAATCATTGTCTTACTCTAATAATTGCATATATGTCCAAAATTGCTAAACAAAGATTAACTCCTGTACAAAGTTGGATTGGTGCAAATATATTATAGTGAAAATTGTCGAAGACTGGGTTTTTGTACTCTTAATGACAAAAGGGTAAGTAATATGAATCAATACTTTCTTTAACTATGGTCTCAGATAATTTTAGTAATAACGTAATTGTATGGATATAAAATTTTCAATTTACAATACCTATTTTTACGACTCAATTTCCAGATCGGATCTACGAACTGTTTTTATAAACACTAAAATCATCCTATTTGAGCATTGTGAGCTGTCTTGAACGTATGAAAATATTTTAATCTATAATACTTCTAATTAAATAAAAGAAAAACTTACTTTTGTAAATCGAATTTTCCAAAGTTTGACTTAGGTAATGAAGGGGACAATTTATTTTAATAATTTCGGAATAACGGTTATATCGAACAGTTTTCTATTTGGTAGTGTTTGCTAGTTTAAATGCATTGCAAAGATGGGATATTTAATTTATTGGCTGGAACCTAGCGCTTACTTCAGTTTGACTATAACTTGACTATAGAGACAAAGTTTTTAATTAATGCAAAGTATGTGCTAAAAGATTTTTACAATTTCAAGACATACTACATGCATGTGTCATATAGATAAAACATAAAATAAACATATTATGTGTGTTTAAAGTATTAAAAATATATTTATTTCACTGATTATATACCAGAGGAAGTTTCTGATCGATCAATATTTGCAGTGAACATCTCATCAAGACCGACTTTTCAAAAGTGTTCCAACTTAGGGAGGAGAGTGCGGTTAATGCAAGTTATGGTCCTTTATTTGAAAAATACGTATACTGCACTGTTTGTCGATGGGTACAAATAATTTCTACACACCTATACAACTATTTCTGCTAAATTAATTTATTTGCAATTAAAACTTAACGTTTTTTTGATTTGAGTTTAGTTGACGTCATTATTTCCCGATTAGGTTTCTATATACTAACAGTATTATTGTGGTTCTTTAAAATTTCATTAGTGGGCAAAATTTGCGTGTTAGAATGATACTTTCACTTCTCTCTCATTGTTTTGTAAACCTAAAATACATTGTCATTATGAACTGCGTCGATTGCATTAAGATCGCTTGATATTCAATTAATAACTGTGACCAAACAAAAAATGAAGAAGTCCTCGATTCGTAGTAGAAATCAAGTGTTAAATTTTTACAAGTAATATTATTTACAAAATACTGAATGTTAAGATAAGGTTCGAAAAATATTCAAAGTTTATTTACGCCAAGAGGGCTTGTGCGTTTTAATTTTCTTGAAGTAATTATTATATCAAAATTTAACACTTTATATTTCGTCGTTAATCGAGATGATGGATAAATTTTGTTTTTCGTAAAAGAAACGGTGAAATGTCGGATTTTTGTTAATGCTAGTGACTGCGCTGTCCTGAAGCCTGAAGCTGAGCCAATGACAGTACGATCGTTGTGATCGTATAAGTGAAGTTTTTTAGGTATTGATTGCCTGAAATTTGATTTACTTCCCATTTGTTTTTTTTTTCGAATTCTTGTTCTAAGCGATTTAGTGTGTAAGACTGATTTTATTTATCTATTCCTACAATCCTACAACATCCTACAATTTCACCAAGTATAAAGTAATAGAGTTTATTATTGTCTATAAATTAACAGAGAGAATGAGTTGCTCAAAGTCGTTTTTATTTCTTTGTTCCAGAAGTGCCGTCGTCTCGATCTAAAGCGTCTTGATCTTAAGCGTCTCGAACCTCAGACTCAGTTCTCGCCATCTCACCCATAGGCAATTTTTAAACAACTCAAGTGCCTACACCCTTTTCTCTTCTTTCGCCTTAAGATTTCATTATTAATTACTTACCTACTTCATTTACGTTCATTACTATTATTACTATTATTATTATTATTATTATTATTATTATTATTATTATTATTATTATTATTATTATTATTATTATTATTATTATTATATATCAATATTATGATTTATATGGGTTATTATATATTATTATACTACCAATCAATTAAAGGTGGGATCATATACTACAATTTAATCAGAATTGGGATTATTACTATCATCCTAATTTTTATGTACTACAAGTGTCGCTTCAATTCAAAAAATATATTTTTGACAAAATGTCTAAAATGTATGTGTGAGTGTGCGTGCGTGTGTGCGCGTGTGTGTGTATACTTCGCAACACAAAACATACGTTTGAGAAGTGTGAAATTCGCATATATGGAAATTCGTGTATTTTAAATGGCATAATGTAGCGACGTATGCGTAGTCTGGTAGTGAACTAAATTATGGCACGCATTTTAAACCTACCTATTCCTAATTCTTATTGATCAATTTCCTTAATTAATTCTTATTAATTGCATCTTAACATTCAGCATTTTGTAAATAATGTTAGTTGAGTAAAAATTTAACACTTGATTTCTACTAAGAATCGAGGACTTCTTCATTTTTTTGTCACAGTTATTAAAAGAATATCAAGCGATCTTAATGCATTCGAAGCAGCTCGTAATGACAATGTATTTTAGGTTTACAAAACAATGAAAAAGAAGTAAAATTATCATTCTAACAGGCAAATTTTGCCCACTACTGAGATTTTAAAAAATCACAATAATACTATTATTGTATAGAAAACTAATCGGGAAATAATTACATCAACTAAACTGAAATCAAATTATTATATTATTAATTTTATTCGTCATCAGTCATCAGTTACCAATGATTAATTGTTCTATAGTAATATTTCTTATTTTTTATTTTTTTTATATTAAAATTAAGTTAGCTGTTAATTACAAATAAATTAATTTAGCAGTAACAGTTAGTTATGTAGGGATTAATTGAGTCCATCGAAAAAGAATGTAATATGTATATATATATATATATATATATATATATATATATATATATGTATATATATATATTTCAAATGAAAGACAATAACATCCATAAACCGCACTACTCTACGATAAAGCTATAAAATGTAAAATCAGAATCACAAAAGCTACAATTCAAAATTGAATTAGAATTGAAAATTGCTCATTCATACTGCTCAACTACTATTGGAATTAATTGTAAAACTAATGGAAATATTTCAAGCTCATAAAGCAGCTCTAAAGTTCAAATGATTTAAAATGACCGTGGTTAGAGTGCAACTTCACCTACGAATTCCGAGACTAACTGAAGTACTTATACTTAAGAGGCCTCTTTACTTCTCAAAATCGTTTTTCATGGATAACTTTCTTAAAAATTAATGAAACTGAACGCGGTTTGCGGTGAAATATTAGAAATTGAATAGAGAATAGCGGAAGTTATGTTTTTTTTTTGGCAAACTGAAAAAAAGCGATCTAGCTACCCTTTTTAATATGTTTTGAAATTTTTAATTGAGCTCCCGCCATTCTAGGTGATAAAAAACATGTGTATTCAAAATTTCAAATCGAAATACGTAATAATACGCGAGTTATCTTTGTAAAGGAGAAGTGCATCAAAATCTTTCGGTAAGTGGATTTCCTGGCGGCGAACAGGCGATTCACGATGCACCTAGCGCTACGATACGTTTTGGTACGACGCAGTGGTGGGTAAGAAATCAATTGTACCGTGCTTTCGGAAAGTAATGATTAAATTCGATACAAATAAAAGGAGTTAATTTTAAGAAAAATCGCTTGAACACGTCAACCTTTGCTTTCATTGATGCATTTTTACATGTAAAATTTTCGCATACAGGGTGATGCATGTGGAAGATATGACGTCATCGATATTTTTTTCAATGACAACCTTATGTTTTATTTCAGAATTTTATTTCAGAATTTGTTTACAAACAACAATTATCTTCATATTTTACAATATTCCATATAATAGCAATCATAACTGATAACTTCGAAAAGAAATTGAATTAAGTATTTTTTTGTTATCATAACAACTTTTTTTACATATTTTTAGGTTATGGCTTCAAAACAAAACGTCCCATAGAGTGAGGCTGCAAGTTCGTATACACAAATGGCACATGGATGGGTTGTTAAATTTCTAGCGATACGCTGTTTAGGAAGAAATGTAAAATTAGTACCTATTCATCACTACAACAGTGTGCTGTGTTTTGAGTGTGTATTGCCTTGATATTTTCTACTGTAAGACATACCTGGATTAATTCTTGTTAGTGTTTCGTGTAGTGAAATATGGGGAGAATATATAAAACTTCCAAAAAGATTTATTATTCGCGGACAAAAAGCCGCAAATCAAAAAAACATTTTAATAGGGAGTAAGTGTTACCACTCGTATAGAATTAATTGTATGTTGAAATTGACGAGAGTTGATTTGTGCCTAATTTTGGGACTTGTGATAATAGGATGGTAATTTTTCATTTTGATTTCTATATATCGGGCGACAAACGATTTTTTTTAAACTATTTTTATTTTAATAGCCTTAAAACTGTAGGTATTTATAATGTGGTGAGTAAAAATGTATAGAAATTTCAGTTTTAACCAGCATGGAATTACAACTACTGTTAATTTGATTATTTTTATTGAAATAAATAATACACTAGGCACTACTTTTCAGAAAAACAAAAATCATTATATTAATGTTACTTTTCTGTTGAACTATTTCTAGCTAAAAAAGTTAAGAATATTATTATTACATTATGATTACATAATATTATTAATGAAAATATTACAATAGGCATGACGACTAATTTTAAAAAACTACCGTGTTGTGAGTATGTACAGTTCCCAAAAAAACGCTAATCTCTGCATAAAACAAATAATATTTGGGTGCGTTGTACAAATGCGAGTTAACTCGGAAATTTATTAACCTACGATTAAAATTAATCCAGGTTTATTTCAAGTGATCATTGTACAAAGCACGAGTTAATTAATCCACATATTTTTACGATTGGCAGCAATGACTGTTAAGGTATCTATGTTATGAGACGTGTTTATTGTGATGTGTGCTTGAATTGTTAATGTCAATCGTGTGCCATGTTGTATGACTATCACTATCTTTTAAAATATTTTTAAAGAGAAGAGATTTTGAAGTTATTGAAGCTGAAATTGCAACTAATGAGAACATACATACAGCCTATTTTAAGAATCAAAAATATGAAATGGAACAAACTTTGGAAATAAGATTAAAAAACATAAATCAGAATTAGAATTAATGATTAACAAAATATAAAAACATTTTGATGGAAACTTTGGATTTTCTTATATTTTGTACAAATACCTAGACAATACAAAAATAAACATAATAACAGTACTTTAATTTAGTCTAGCAAAATGTTTAGCAATTAAAATATGCCTAGTCAAATCATTTTCATTAATATGTCTTTGTCCTTCATACTCATTAACATTCATTGTTAAATTAACTGCTTCCTCTTCTTCATATGTCAGTCTAGGTGGTAAATCATTCATTGTCGTGGCTATATGATGTAAAACAGCTGAAGCAACTACTATTGCCTCAATTTTGCTGATATGGAGTCGTATACCCAATGCCAAACAGAGAAATCTTCTTTTTAATGTGCCGAAACATCTTTCGATTGGGTTTCGAGTTCTTATTTGAGATTCATTGAAAAGGTGTTCTGCTGCTGTTGTAGGATTCGCCAAAGGAGTTATTAAATATTTTTTTACAGCATAACCACTGTCGCCAACTATTAAACTTTCTCTTCATTTTCTAGCTTTGCCTTAATGAAGACATATTAAAAATTTGGGAATCATGTGCTGATCCGTTCCAACGGCATACAATATTTCTGATAATCAGTTCACTGTCGCAAGCTGCCTGCACGTTGAATGAGCAAAAGTTTTTTCTATTTCGGAATCTTTCAGCATCTTCTCCCCCAGGTGATTGTATTCTGACACGTGTGCAGTCGATGGCACCAATACATCTGGGAAACTTGGCAATATTATAAAATCCTTGTCGAACTATTGTTATTTCTTCTTCAGTAGATGGCATTTCTATATATCGTGGACGTAGCTCTGCAATTGCTCGTACAACAATAGTTATTGCTCTTGAAGCTGTGGCTTTATCAACGCTGCTTACTTCCCCGACAACGGTTAAAAGTGTCCCCATAGCCAAGTACCTTAGCGTTAACATCACCATATCTGCTGGACAGACTGCATGGTTTCTACGAAAACAAAAAGAATTACTCGATAATACTTCCCCAATGACTTGTTCATAATGTATTTCGTTAACGATTTATGTTAATAACATTAGCACTTACCTGTTAGTTTTTGATGAAATTCTTTCTGAAATATTGTCGATAATATATTTCACAACTGGTTTTGATAATTGAAATCTTTGTTTGAACTCAGTCATTCCATTTTTCAAAGTGATTAATTCTCTCCCGTATAACACGCGGTGATCTTAAAACGATATTTATTAATTCTATGAAATCCTCATCGTCTGTAAGTTCCTTAATTGGGACCCCATCAATTATTGCTAAGCCCCTTAATGCCATAATTAGCTGCAGCGCGGAGATAATCTTTGTTTTTCAAACGTCAAATTATACAAAATTTAGGTTAGAAATTGTTAACTCTCGGTTAACCCACCTCATGAACCGGGTATTGTAAACTCCAGGTTATAACCGAGTTAAACCTTGATTAAGTTTGGTACAATGCACTACAGGTATTTAACAAGATTAAATATTATCCTGGCTTAACTCACATTTGTACAACGCACCCTTAGTAGCTAAAATGAGACTTTTATGAACACTTTTAAATTTCGTGCCAAAACACTAGCAGGTGTCATGGCGTCGTTTTACATAGGCGTGACGTCACGCCTATGTAAATACATCGACCACAGCATCGACGTCAACTTGTATAGTGCATGTCAACGTTCAGTGACTTCAGTGTTCAGTATAATAATAATAAATACCGAACAGAAATAATCGGTAAAAGCGCTAACAGAAGAAATTCGAATCAAGCAAAATGATGTTTACATAGAAGTGACGTCATTCGCTTTAATTGACGTTTCACTTTGCATGGCGGGTAGCTATAATTCATGTTTTTATTGTAACAAAATACAGTTTATCCCGCTTCAAATATTGACATTACTATATATTTTTGCAACTATTTCATTATTCAATATATTATAATATCATTATTTCAGTAATTCTTTGTTACTGTCATCATGCCTATTCCCTGGTGCTCTCTAGTGATCGTTTAATTTTATTTTATTTTTTGTCTATTTTGACAATTTAGTTATTTAAACTCGCCATAGATGTACTCCATTTCCTAGCGAAGATATTTAGGCAGTATTACTTTAAAGCGCATTCAGGAGTCCTACCTGATGAACGAACAGGCTCAAATCTAAATAATTGTTACAATTTTCTACATTGATAGTACATTACTTACTATGAATTATTGATAAGAGCTTACATTATTTACTACTTTTACTACATTCAAAAATTAAACAAACACCTTTGTATTTCCTTGATATAGGTAAAACCTGAACTCAATAATTATGTTCTACCAACTAAAACAAACGGATAAAATTCTATTTTCGAGATATCGCGTTTTAAGAATTTCATGTCGGTTTTCCTTTTTTTAAAAAGGCTTCATCACAACTGAGGCAATAAATAATCCTACAATTTGATATAACACACCGATTTCATAATATTTACCGTAAAAATAACCTACCATCAATCGAACCAAAAATATCGTCAAATAACAAATAAATGGTTTTAAATTTGTTTCGAAGATATAAGTAGGGAGCAAAGTTTTAAAAGCGTGGCCAAATGTATAACCTTTTATTTACTAAATGAGAGTATTTCTTGTTATTTTTTGAGGACTGTGGAAAATTTTCCTATTTCAATCAGCTGCCTTGGTTAAAATTTAAAATTCCCTTCTTTACATCTACCAAGTTTCTACAAAAATATACCTACAATGAAATTCTGAATATGAAAAATAAAATAAAAAGGGTTTGTAAGAACTTTTTGTCTTCGAATCATGCACTAATAAACCTCCTTAATATTAATATTCGATTTTGAAATACCCCATGTATTTACCACAATATGTACTCAATGAAATGGACATATTTAGAAGGCGTGCAGTTGAAAGTGGCGATGGGAGTGCGGAACAGGGCCCAATTATTTTGGTGGAAAATTTGAATGAGTCGTAAGTATTCACATGTTGTCACTGGGCTAAAAGCCATGTTTCTTATTTGAAAAATCTATTTCATGTCGCATTTTAGATGTACTGTTGAACCTGCCGCATTGGAAAGTCCTCAACATGAAACTGCTTTCCCTACTACTTCTCATACATCTTTCACTGAGCCAAATGAGTAAGCAAATTTAATTTTCGTGGAGTACTCCGGTTGGTAAGGACAAATGAATTGTTATGTTGTTTTCCAGAGAAACTAATGAGCAGTCGGACCCTTGTAGTTCGTCAACCAAAGACTTGTTACTGGAAGGAAGAAGACTAGTGGATATTCGCTATTTGTTTCAGCAAATTAACGAAATATCGCACAATGGTCTATGCGACTGTAGATTCAGTGATATGGAACCTATCAATGAACAACGCTTAGGGTTGAACAGCAAAATAGTTTTCAGGTGCAGAATGTGTAATGTTGAGAAGACAATTCAATTAATTGATGCTTCGAGTGGAAGAGATATCAATGATACTCTTGCATTAAGTACAATTTCTACTGGTGTTGGCTATTCTACAGTCAACGAAATATTTTCTGTGCTGAATGTACCATTTATGTCATCTGCATATTGGATAACATTAAAAATGTAGTCAACTGCAATCGATAATTTTACAATAAAAATATGTCTTGCTCTAGTACAATCGTTTCTTTTAAAAAAATTTAAGAAATTTTGTAAACTAAGTTTTGTCTTGAAATGTTGTCAGTGATAATAATATTTATATAATTATTGTATATGTACTGATTAATAGTAGTAAATGTAAAATAATCCAATTATTTCCCGATTTTTGAATGGTAGAAATACCTATTTTTATTTTAATATTCGTTTATTATGCATATACTCGCCAATATTTAAATATTTTCACCGTTTGCCCCATAACTGTTTTTTTTTGTATTACTTCGCTCAATAATTCCCTGTTTCATTTTTCATTTAATGTTTCCTACCCATGTTGCTAAGTGGTCGTCATTCAACGCATATACCAAAGCAAAAAAATCGACGATACCTATATAACATATGGGCGTCGACAACTAAATGATAAATATACCTATACTAAGGAGACAATAACAGCTCCGGCTTTAATTTAAAAAATGCAATACTTATTACATTAAAACTAATTATAACACTTATTGATTTTATAGAAAAATAATGATGAAATTTAAAATCTACAATTGACCTGTCCGAGCGATTCTTCCATAAACATGTAACAACTATTAAAAAAATATTTCAATACTTATGCCCGCACTGAATTGTGAGTACGTAATAATATCCTAAACATCCGAAATATCGGAGGAGGAGAACACGGCAAATTCATTCCAACGCGCTCGTGTTAATACAGATTCATTAAAGACATACGTATAAGCGAACAACGTGTAGTAGGAAAGGAGAAAATGTTGCGACGGGAGATCTCTTAAAAACGAACGTCTTTGATGATCGTTTTACGTCTGACTACAAGTGCAGCGCTATAAGCGTCTTAATCCAAAACGAAAACGTTCTAAGCTTTGAATGACACAGCTTTACTTTTGATCCTGCGCTACTAATTCAATACGTTTCAATTTGTTTCAAAATTTTGATTTCAAAGCTGTATTCTAATCTAGTACCGATAACAAAGAGATTTTGGTTAGTGCTATAAAATTCAATTTGTTAAAAAAGACAGGTCCGGCGTCCCCGAAATTTCCCGTGTCCGTTCCAAGAGTAAGTTCGTCAGTTTGCAATTATAATTAGACTGAATTTGAATATTGGAAAAACACGTCCATTTCTCCTGGAAGTCCAATCATCCAACAAATGAAGCGCTAATCGGGCGGTAAATCCCATCTCGAGTTGTTTTTTTTTGTTTTCTTTCGTTTCTTCATTGTTAGTGCAAAAAACGTGCAAACAAGTCACCGTTAAACTACTGGTCCTCCGTACGTGACTCACCAGAGTCTTTTTGTCGAAACAGGAAAATTTCATTTAGCGCCTCTTAAATTAGGAGGCAGCTGGTGCGCATTCAATGTCAACGGAAACGTCATCGGGGGCGATAATCACTCATCGGGTTATTGATTATTCGGTGATAATTCTTATGTAAATTTTAACAGTAATTGGATCCGGAGGTAGCCGTTATAGTTGTGAGATCAACATAATCAAACACATCGAGGGTTTTACTTGTTAATAAATTTCAAGCAATATTTTTCGAAAAGTCCACATATCGGCAACCATTTTAACTTTTGAATCTAATTAGATACAAGTTTAACTTACTAGGTTTCATTCACTCATTCACTCAGTTAAATTATACTAAAGCAATGTTATTGCTTAAAATTGTTAAAATTGTTAAAATAGCATACCAATAAAAAAAATATTTTTTTATTGGTACGCTATTTTGCCAATTTCAAACATGCTTTGGCGTGCGTAAATCGGGCTTTTTCGCACGCGCGTTTTTTAAAGTCGCTATGGAAACGTATCAACAACAGCCAAATCAACCAATAACAGAGCGTTTTTGGCCGTAGCGGGACTAGCCGATTGGTGGCACGACGGGCGACGGGCCGTCACGAAGCGTCTCGAGTGTCATTCAAATTAATCATATTGGGTATGCATTTGGTATTGGTATAAAAAATGGTGCCAATAAAAAAAATCGCGTAAAGTATTCGTGGATAACTGCTCTTTCAAACACTTTCGAGCACTCCGGCGTTTGAAAGAGCTCAATATCCACTCATAGTTTAATATACTATTTAAGTTTCATTCAGACTCAGTACCTTACTAACTGTTTGGGAACCCGCCGGCATGAAATATAACCCCTTAAAACTAGTTACTTGTATGGCTTAATGGTGCCTAGTTTATCACCTTTTCCCTCTGTGAAAATTTTCATAAACGGGGTTATCTTCCTCAAATTTTTCCGAAACATGAACATTTGGCATCGTTTGAAAATTGAGTAAAAGGTGGAAATTTTTGAAGACAATTGGATAAAACGCAGGAAAAATGTCTGACTAAAAATTTGTCCACCACCTTAAACTTGCCAAAATATCGACTTGAAAAAATTATTGGTAACCATTTGATTTTTTTCTTAAAATTTGCTTAAAAAATGTGTAAAATTTAATTTTCACATTGTCCGACTACATATATTTTCCGATTTTCCAGTCAAGCAGGTGGAAATCATCCGTATCATGAAAACCCAATTTATTGATGATGTTTTTATTGTTTTTTTTTTAATTACTATAGAACACATGCAGTGAATAGCTTTATCAACAGTAAAATATTATCTATAAGTAAATTTACTTCATTTTTTTTAATTCGATTAAATAAAGATAGAACATGACACAATGCAAGAGAAAGTTGGCAAATCTCGCACGAATGGCACTTTTCGGGCTGAGCAAAGCAAGATAACATTTTCCGCAGTCTTTAAAAATTTCATTTGCAGTATACCTAATATACACTAGAATTCGACTGGGGGCCAATTGAGTCCCGCGGTCAGATAATGGTACAATTGAGTCCCAGGTCCCTTAATCTCTTGGTCCAGTTGAGTCCCGGGTTAAAAACAGTACAGGTAAATTTGCGGTGCGGTACCGTTTGGATCCCGCGTTTCCCAGTTGTAAATTTGTTTAAAGAGGTTTAAAATGAAATGAGATGATTTTTTTACAAAGTTATCAAGACAAAAATTTCTTTCCCGCTTCTATCTGACTTAGGACCGTGAGAAAGCGTTTTTCGTTTGTATCTCCACTGAATGATATGGTACATCTAATAATATTGCAATAAAAAAGTTATAGGTTTAGAATTCTGGTGCGGTTAAAATTTTTGTCTTGAGTAACAAACTTGCGTCAACTGTAACTGTCGTTAAAAACCAAGAAGTTCTTGTCAATGTTAGCTCATTGACAAGAGCCCAAATGTGAGGTAGAAACATTGAAGAGTCTGATATATATGTTTAACTATTTAACTATTTAAGAGAGGATTAAAATGACCCGGGACTCAATTGTACCTTTTACTTGCATCAAATTGTGACCGCCGGACCCAACGGTACCGCACCGTAGAATTCAGAGTAAGCACAAATACCCGCCTTGCTTTAAACATCTAAACCAGAATCTTAATCTTTAATGAAATATCATTTAATATTAAGGCACCTCTAAATAAATGTAAAAACTAGTAAAAGTAAAAATCAGCGTGACAAAGTTCTCAGAATTTTAAAACAGCGAAATCAAAATATTGTAATGTTTTACTGTTCAAAATAACTAACACTACATGAAATTTCTTTACTAATTTATTGTTACTAACACTAACACTTATTACTTAATTTATATCTTGTTTATTTATCTTACACCGCTTCGGTCGCTTAGGTTGGATGTTTTCTTGACCACCTCCTCTCGGTCGGCGGTGCCTGCTTTTATCTTCCACTTATAGCTTCGGGAGTAGTCTTGTCGTTTCTTAGAAGGGTCTCGTCGTTTCTCGAAGGATATCGAACATTCTAGGACGTCTCGATTTCCAAGAATTCCCATCGGTTCGCCGAACAGACACCTCCCGTCTTGTGTTTATTTTACGGCCTGACTTTCCGTTACAATATTATACATACTTTGTTGATTAACTAATTACATAATTCATTAAAAAAATATTATTTTATCATTATAAATCGCTAATATTGGCATATTCAGTTTATTTAAAATGAAACTTGTTTTTTGTTGCATTTTTCAATTTCTTGAACTTCGCGCCTTTAAGATTCGATACTTTGTGAGGACCAGAATACATCAAAATCAAGGACCCAAAATCTTCCACCATACAGCAACGCTTCTTAGTTTGATGTAAACCTCGAACTAAAGGTTAATGAAAGGCTCAACAAATAAACAAATTGGTAGATAATGGGATAAGTTTAAGTTAGTTGAATATCTAAGGTAGGTAGGTAGAAGTGTGGGGATATTAGTATTCAGAGCATAGACCAAGAATCTAAAGACAAGATAACTATTTGCTTTGCTAGTCAGGCGCTGCTAGAAGATATCTTGCTTAGAATGTGAAAAATTGAAGTCCTTCAAAGTATGATAAAATTTACCACGAGGATCCCGGATACCATTAGAAACATAGTTGGTCATAAAACACTCATGAAACAAAAAAAAGCAGACTTGAACGTCTCAATTCCATCACTAAAATGGTCTCGCGGTCAAATGGGCATGTTAGCTAAACAAACAACAACAATTTCTGGTAACACCAAGAAGGCTGATGTGGTTGGCATCAAACTCTGCTTCAGAGAACGCCAGCAAAGTGGCCGACTGAATGGTGCCGTATCATCACTCTCTGGAACACAGGACCGAGGGTAAAGGAACACCCGACATTTAAGGATAGCAGACGTATTAACTGGGCTGGATACAAGTTATATCCATATATTATATAAATTATAACTTATTATATAAGTTAAGGCTGACTTGAAGAAGAGGCCGAGAAAGCTCTCCCTCGACATGAGAGATGTCTCCACTCGAGAAGGCTGTGCCAGAAAGATAAACGAACGCCTTACTAGGGCTTTCGACCACTGTCAACTTACTAAGGTTGTTCTGAAGGGTCAGGTTTACTGGTTGAAAAACGCACCGGAGCGCCTTATGGCTCACACCAGGAGGGTTAAGAAAGGCTAGAAACTCTCGCTCCGTGTCCGACTGTTTGTTTTTCAGTATAGTATGACTAGAGACAAATGCGAGGAAGCAGTAATAGAAGGATAAGTGGATAACGTATGGATAACGATATACGTGATGTACATAAGCGATTGGTAGCTAGCGCGGCGCTACGATTCAGCCCACAATCGACACCCCTAGAGCAGGCAACCGACAATATAAACAATTGTAACACGAGTTCCCACCAAACAGATAGCACGGCTACGAAATAAATCACTTTTTTCTTTCTTCCTCCATAACGTATCATGTATTTTTTATATACAAGAAAACTACATACTTCAATGTTTCTTGTTTTTTGCAGCTGATAGTTAGGACGTTTTGTTTATGTAGATCATCAGCTGCTTGAAAATTTTCCCATGTTAATCTCTCATAAGAAAAAACTTGTGTAGAAACAGTTGTCATGGTTACCAAATTCTGACCTCACACTTTCCTCACGTATTGTGAACGTTCCGCCGGAGCTTTTTAGTGGTTAACGTTATCTGTCCGGAAACTCATATTTACAGTAGGAATGAGATGTTTAAAGACGAGGCGACGAAGGGGCCGAGTGTTGAAACTCGAAATGGGTATGTACTGTAAAAAAAGTTCCCGGACAAATATTGTTATGCATTTTATTTCTTCCTGTGTCAAATCTCGTTGGAAGAATAAAATAATATTCAAAATTATTTTGCCAAATGTTTTAAGTCTAGTTGCGTTTGCGGAGTATCATTAGCAACGGCGTTTTGACAATTATTTAATTTGTTGATTTTGCGGCGTGTCTTTGTCAAAATGAATTCTGATGCAAATTCTTCGGGAATTTTAAGGAAATCTGCAGAAACATGTACAAAATTAATACCTAAGAAGGCTAACGAAAAGTATCAAGCCCAGTTTAGCCATTTATCCGAAAGAAATAAAGGCGGGTTTAGCCAGCTCTTAATGCACAATGGATAACTCTTAGTGTTTAATGCATAATTTTGAAACCTAAATTTTATATGTACCCGTTTATACAACTCATAGTATACAATTCACAATTTAGTGCATAATGCACAATTCACAAAGTTGACCAACTTTTAACTTTATGCATTACGAATTATGAAAATTATGCTTGTGGGCATGCGAATGTCAAAAATATCGACTTGTCATTCCCTTGACGTGCTCGGACTGGCTCGGACTTCGTGTTTCGTTTCATAATTTCGTATCGTGATTGTCTGATTGTTTTGAAGTATTCTAGCGACCAGGCTTTCTGTGATTTGTCAGTTTATTAATGCATAAATGTTACGCGTTGTGTAAACACTAAATTCTGTTGTGCATTATGCATTATGAATTTTATTATCCATTAAGCACTACAAGTTATTCATAAAGCATTGAGAGCTGGCTAAACCCGCCTTAATTGTTATTGTGATGATTAATTACAATTGTTTTCATAGCAACACTTTACAGGACAAGTCCGTTTTTTGGGGTTTTCCCGGACTGAAACCGCACCGTAAAGTGGTCAAATTTGACACAGCACAGGATGAAATAAAGGTAAGGTAGTTACAAGCAGAGTTGCGAGATTTATAGGGAAGTAATGAATGCGCAGTGACTGACAAGTGACGGTCGCCTTCGATTGTTTGGATCGCGGTAGAAACGATTGGTAGTTAGCGTCACCGTGGAGCAGCCAGCCGACAATACAAAAACAATTGTAAAATGAGTTGCTACTAAACAGTTAGCGCGGCGTGATAATTATTGGCCGTAGCAGCTGTGACGATCGCTCTGTTTTTCGGCGATCACACCTCTCATCGATTGAGCGCTTCGAGCGAAGCCCGCCATAAAACAGCTATGCTTCCAAAAATTCTATATGATATATAATATCACATATAAGTCGTAGCGTGAGGACCACACATCAGTGTTTTCAGGGATATTATACCAAATGCGTTAAAGGTGTAACAGAGTGATACAGGAAAACCTGATAGTGATACAATTGCAGTCATCTTTTCACAACAAGTAAAGCAACACTCGTAAATTATTTTCAAAGTGGCCCAGGTCCTAAATGTGGTTGAGCGTATCTGGTATCTTGGTGTCATCCTGGATAAAAAGATCTCGTGAAAGCTCTTTGGGAGGAAATGTTTTGGTTAGTTTGGTTCTTAAACAGGTCATAGGGAAGAACTGGGGCTTGAAGCCTGACATGATCAAATATATCTACGATGCAGTAGTGTGAATCAGACAGGTACGTATGCCTCTATCGGCTGGTGACAAAGGACATCACTGTCGCAGACTGGAGAGATTTAGCGGCATCACACTGGAAAATTTCTCACTGGTCCATTATAGCACTGGGGTACTCATCCAGACCTAACATTGGACCCTGCAGATTCAAGAATACAGCTCACTGGTCAAAAATAGGAAAGCCTTAGGAGGCTGGATTCGGTTCTTCGATGGGCTTCTGAAAACTTTGGCAGCATTGGTTGAGCTGGTCGTGCCAATGGACCTTAGCAGCTCCAAATACATGTTCGATAAAAAAGGCCTGTTTCACAGACGATACCGTAACGGTTACCAGGAGGGCAGAGGAGCGGGTCAGTACAATACAGTATAATACAAATTGTAGTAAGAATGAATCCATACCAATGGCGTTATAATCGAAAATTTCCTTAACTTTCAAAAAAATTGAACTAAAAATTAATTCAATTAAATTTAAATCTAATTAAAGATGTACTCATTTAACTAAAGATGCAGGATATTATTGCCTTTCATTAAATTGTATATAAGTATATTGTACCTATAATATTGTATATGTAGATTAAACAATGTATATAAATAAATAGTTATTTAAATATTCTATTGAAAAGTAGCTTAATATTGCATATTTTACATTTATTATTCTCTATTTTTTACGTTTTGTTGCATATTTCACAAAAAATTCTTGAATATGTATGCGCGTATTTATAGAATTTTTTGCATATAAAACGGAGCTTAAACCATCACTATGTTTTCCGTCTTATGCAACTCACTTTTCACTTATATGTAACGAAAATCCTTTTGAAGGCTTAATTAGCGACCGGACTCTGCTAATGCCCATAATCAGGTTAGTTTCAATGCTTCTCTCTCTTTCTCTCTCTCTCTCACTCGCTCACTCTTGCGCGACTCTTCGATTCCCGATCCATTGCATTAGAAGAAACGAGTTTTCGATTTTAAGCGATTACGTTGCGCTTTCTATTTTCAGACGCTGATAGCGAAAACAAATGCTATGGGATTATTGGCGAATGGAAGAGACAACGAAAATTTCAGGATAGGAAAAAAGGAGAAATAACTGAATTTGATGGAAATTAATGGTATGTATGTTAACCGAAATAAGGTCATAAATTAATTGACTGAATAACGAACTATCTGATCAACGAAGAGAAAAAATTAAGTTACTGGTATCACCGTATTAGAACTAAGCGAATAAGTCAACTGCTAATGCAATTGATTGGTTGAATTACTGATTAAGTTAAAACTACTTCTAAGGAAAATCACATTATCCTAAAATATTTACAGTTTTTTACCCAAAGTGTAAATTTCGTTTAGTTTTTAAATTTAATTTCTTAAATTTTAAATTCAGTTTTAAATTCTTTATGCCTCCTAAATTACGTTATCTTACTTACGTCTTACTGTTTTAAGTGAAAAGTGGCTAACTCGTATATAAACTAAATTAATCTCTAACTGAACAAATGGTTAATTACGTCACTAAATAAGCGACTAACTAAAAAATGGCTATACGTCCATCGGAGTACTTCGTTATATCTTAATATAAATATTCTATATACCTGATAATATAATAAACATTTAAAATTAAAAAACAATTCTTCCGGCGGATTTCGAGAAAATTTAGAAAAATTTAAAAAAACGACAAAAGTAGAGTGGCCATAGAAACGATTTGATCAAAGATATTATTAAACTTTATTATACACATTCATTAGTGGAATAAATGTTCAAAGTTTATAAAAAAAATATTGTATGTAGTGGTTTGTGAGAGCAAAAACAGAAAAGTGCAAAGTAGAAAGTGCCCTTTAGAGAAAATTTAGCCAACTAAGTTATAAAACTTTATCGTTCATATCCATCAGTAGAACAAACGTTCAAGATTAAAAAAAAATATTAGAGTGGATTTTAACAAAATTTTTAAGAACCGAAAAACGACAAGTATAAAGGGCCCTTCGGAAGAGTTAGCCAAAAGTAATTTAAAAACTATATTTATTCGAGAGTGAAAGAAATTAGATGCAGAATATTTTAGGACAATTCCCAAAAACCGAAAAATGACAAGAGTAAACTAGCTCTTCATTCCGTCTAATTTTGATTAAAAGTTTATTGGCAGGTCCTAATATATAGTGAAGTCTAAATACAACTTTTGAACTGTTTGCAATTTTTACTTTCGGAGAAAGACGTACTACAGACATATACATACACATACTGTATATACAGACACAGACATTTTTTTAAGTAATGTTATTGGGACCTTTAAACGTCTTAACAAACTAATAACCCAAAGTCGAATAATTTACCTAATTACAAGACACCTCATATTTCAGTCAGTGCCTCATATTAAACAGTAAAAACTAATCATATTAAGACAACATTCATGATTATGAATGTCTTCCTTTTCGTCTTACTAAATAACTTATTAAATACTCAAAAAGTCTACTCAAAGAATGTGGTTGACTGTAACCTCCTCCACTGTAATTAGTGCCCCACTTTTGGCACACTAAACTGCTTGTTTCGACTTTCAGATTTACATTTTTACCATATTTTTAAATCATTAAAGGTAATTTTCAAGCGTTTTTATTGAAAATTATACATCGTTACTTGTGACTAAGTGTGAAAACCGTGCGATTGTGATAATTGAAATTGATTTATATGAAACTTGTAATTGTAAATATTTCGAGACTAAATTGAAAAGTGTTTATTGGAGCTAATTATCAATTATAACACTGCGTAATGAGTTATAATAAATTGTTTATTATGGAAAATCGTTAGATTTAAAATTTCTTGACATTATTGATATCCTTTGTATTTAATTTCTTTGTGAACCATTCTTCCAATTTTAGCAAATCTGCATACTTCCAATGTTTAATTCGCATGTTATCTAGTGAATTACTTTTCATCAGTTGATAGATGGAGTACTATCAAAACTTATCGATCCTAACCTTCGATTGATTACTATCGAATAATTTTTATTTCCTGGTCATTGACAATCTGAATTATCAGCAAATAAAACAAGTCAGGTTCACTTCACGAGTTTCGAAACGCAACCCGTAAGTAGTACTTACTCACTATACGAAAATCTGGCACTCCAGCTCTCTGTTCGGTTGATTGAGACATGTTCAATTAAAAACAATTATATTACGAAATAAAAGATCAAATCAATAAATACTTAATCTATAATTAAAATTACACGTGCATCAGTACGACAGGAAAGCTCCTAAAACGCAGCCAACAAGACCTTCCCCGGCCGGTACATTCAAGGTAAGATGATCAAGTTAAGATAGCACCCGAGAGATAAAGAATAACCACACAAAAGAGTATAAAAGACATTAAAATTAATAAATAATATCTTAAAAGTATTATCGATAAATTTAAAAACATACATACGCAGTCACACAAAAACACAGATAGGTTTGTATCTACGTGCAGTTTTGTTCCAATATGAAGTGAACCAATGAAAATTGCATCTTTACTACAGAAATGAAAAAACATGTTCACTACATCTGCCAAAGCCAACCAAATATATTGAGTTGGTTCCAATGGTATAACACATGCTTCAGGTGCTCAGCCCTTGTCAAACTCCTACACTTCATTGACTAAATTCAGAAAAGGTTGCAGTAGCAGATTAAATGAGAATTTTCGAATTAAAATCTGTTAAAGTTTTTCGACTACCTATATACACCCTTTGACAACGTTATCTATCCAGCTCGTCTTGGATCTCCTCTAGGGTCTTCCCTCTAGTCTCTATGACGTAAAACTTTCCAAAAAGTGCCGCTAAGACGCAACACCCTGATGAGAACCAAAAGTAACCGTACAGCCCCAGGTAATTGAGCATCGCGAGGAAATACTTGGTGATAAAAAATGCTAAGGTCCAGTTGATGAAACAGGCGATGGAGGTCGCAATGGACTTCACTTTGGATGGGAACAGTTCCCCTAGCATGACCCAGGGTAAGGGTCCGTACCCGGTGTTGTAGAAGATGATGAACATCGTCAGGAATAGGATCGGCAGGAAGGAGATGAACTCCAGGTCCCATCCTTGCTCCTGAAGGTACCCGTACAATCCCAGAGACGTGGAAGAGATCACCATACCAGTCGCTGAGCAGAAGAGGATGTTTTTTCTTCCGTACCGATCGCCGATGGTCGGTGCTATAAAACTACTTAGGAACTGTACAGCTCCAATGATAATTGTGCATATTTCTGGTGCAAGATTGGCTCCGACATCTTTAAAGATCTTTTGGCTGTAGAACAGCACGACGTTTATCCCGGAGAACTGCTGGAATACCAACAAGCCGACGGAAGTTACGAAAGCTCTCTTGATGCTTTTCGAGTGGAATAGCTCTCGAAACGTCCCGTTGCTCTCCTTGAACTTCATTTGGATCTCGTACAGTTCCTCGTCAATGTCGAAGTAGTCCCCACGCAGCTTCTGAAGCACTTCCTTTGCCAGATCCTGTTCGTTAATGCTGATGTAGTAATGCGGTACTTCCTCCCCGAGGAAAGTAAAGAGCACTAGGAATACTCCTGAGAACCCAGCGAGGATTAGATTGAAGGTCATTACGTCCACGAAAGGCCCCAGGGCGTACGAGAAGAGCAACCCAGAACAAACCGCGCAGCTGATCAAGGATCCCAGCAGACCCCTGTTCTTCTTATGCGACAGCTCTCCCGCGTAGATCGGCAGGAGGCTGAAGACCCCTCCGACGGTCAATCCCATGAGGAACCTCGCACAATAGAAGAGCTCGACGAAGGTTCCGAAGGCGAGCATCAGGTAGCAGACGAGGAATGGGACTCCTGCGGATAGTAGGGTGTACTTTCTGCCCATCCTGTCGGCGAGGTAGCCGAAGAGGAAGGAGCCGAAGGCGGCGCCGAGCGTGACGAGCGAGGAGACCCAGGTCGCCTCGTCCGGGCTCAGGGGACGGTTGAAGGGTGTCGTCGTGTCGTTGGTGAGGAGCGGGATCTCTGGGGAACTCCAGGTCAAGGCGGTCCCAGCGAGAAACATCAGGATGTCTCCTAGAAATAAACATATATGCTTAATTTATGTTTCTGGGGTGTGATCCGAAATAAAATTGCAGAATTGCATTCGATTCGAAGTCCGGAGCTATTCTATGACGAAAAATTGGCAGCTTGAATACTGAAACCAGTTTAAAAATCATTGACGTAAAGCTTTAAGAATCATATGCTGTCATCGTGAATTTTATTCGATGTAAGGGCCAATACGCATTTTGGAGTTATCAGTAGCTGCTATCATTATTTTGATAATTCCATGATTAATCCTAAAAACTGTGACTATGTGTGCAATGTAAAAGACTACATATATTCATGCTTGACTATTGATCTTAACGACAAGTCCAATATATTCAAATTAATAGGGTTCACGAATTTTTGACTTTATAATTCTTATAGTGTAGCCGAAATCTGAGATAAATAAAGAAGTATGCGTTGAGCATTAAATTTCGTATTTTTAGTCATTTGTTGCGTAACAAGTTACGTATCAAGTATTATTTGACACTACATTTGACACTGACGTTTTTAATTAAACGCAGGGCTTTGCATACCGTCGCAAAATATGAAAACACCCTCAGATACGACTTGAATGTGTTGATTATCGTTTTGCAATTTAATGACGTACGAAATTTAAAGCATCACCCGGTAAATAATTAATCCTTAAATTACATTAAACTGTATTTGTGACAAAACATATTTCAATGAGAGCCGTTTATACTGTGCATTGTTCGCCTTTTCGTTTAGAGCCAATTAATTTCAGTCGTGTCAGTTAAATCTAGTTAAGCTTTAGATTTAATTTCACATGATGAAGTTTATCGACTTTATTATTAGATAAAATTCATTTTAAAACACAATTATAGAACGTCACAAAGATTTAAGAAGAAGCGAGTTAAAAAAATGAAAAGCCCAGTTATACAATTCTTTACTAACGAATTAATTAATTTTGCCTTAATGATATTAACATAAAATCGTAAATAAGACAGTTTTAAAAATAGATTTTACGTAATAAATCTTTAGTTTATTAATAACGTAATGTTAGGATGAACATGAATTATTACTGAAAATCAGTAATTTAACAATTTGAAACCACCCAATACTCGTGAAGAAAGTGAAAATACAGTAATGATTTAATTTAAAACTGGAATAAATGCGCAGTTTTGAATCTCAATCCACAGTAATAACATAAATTATACTAATTAACCGTCTTTGAAATAATCTGACCTGTTTTTGATCTGATAATGAAACCCATAAAGACTGTTTTACACCTGATATGTGTTAAATTAACAGTTGAATAACACATAAATTGTAATTTGTGTATTGAACGAAATAGTAATAAAACCGTTAATTGAAAGTAGTCGATGGAAATTCTCAAGAAAAAATTGTTTTTTCAAACTACATTTCTTACCGGTATAGAACGCCAACATGACTATTGTTGCCAAAAAGTGGAAGGGAGGGCCGACACCGAAAACTCACTCGACTTTATAAAAAAAGTACTGGCAGAATTGTTCAACTTAACTTCACTCTTGTAAGGCTCGGGTAGCACTGAGATTACCGAAAAAATGCAAGAAGTAAAGGAACAAATGTTTGATCCACCGGACAAGGGCGACAAGACAGTACACAGGAGGAGGACAACTATTATACAATCGGTAGTAGCCGGCTACTGCTGCTGGTGCTGATGCTGTCGCTACTGCCGCCTCTGCTACCTGCACAATCGATCACACACTTATACTCCTAATTGATCTTAATTGTTACCGATCGATCTGCGGGCGCAGAGATCTCATCGATCGGGGATCGATACCGATCGAGTGATTACAATTATAATCGCCCTCCGAAAATGCAATCAGTGAATTGTTTTTGAAACGTTCACAATGCGCGTTTAACGCTCGATACTGAGGAAATTAGTGTTGGTCTTAATCCAATAGGGTTATTAAATTTTTTCATAGGATTTTTCAGTATGTAAGTTATATAATACCTACTAAACTATAATCTAATATAAATTTAAATAGCACAAAATAAAATATATATAAAAATATGCAAAACAAGTATTTAAATGTAAAAGTATTCAAGTTCGATTAACATGCTATAAAAAATGCAAACAGGAAAAATATATGAAAACCATAATAGTAACATGAAAAATATATGATATATCAGAATTTTTAGTGATACAATTCCTTAGTAACATAAAACCATATTTTAATACTTTTAGAGCAGAGTCAAGTTTCGAAACACGAACAGTTAATTAAGTCCTGAAGTTGTCAAATCTGGGTTCTTTAACTATTAGTTATATTTCAAAATATTTAACGGATATTTAACTAAATATCGATTATATATTATATCTCTCAACTTAGTAACATGATTCGATACTGGTCAGGTATGTCAATTTTTTAAATGTGTTTTAAAATTTGAAATTAAGGTGAAATCTCCGTAAGCTGAATGTCAAAATATTTTAATAGAAATTCAGAATACCTGAAATATCAAACTGTCTAATATATTGCTTGAACAGTTTAAGAGTATTTTTTTCTAGTATACAAGTAAAATCCTTCATTTCGGTACTTCGGACAGTTATTAGGGGCCTGAGTTTCGAAGGACTGAGTTATGTATTATTTTTCAAACATTATGAAAAAATCAAAATGGCGATGTGTAACTTCGTAAGATTTTCTCATATGGCCGGACTAAATATTCACGGCAACATTATTACAGTGCCTTTTAGGGATATTTTAGAAAAAAAAAATTTCAAGTAAAAGTTTTAGCCATTAATTAGGTCAGTTGATATCTAAAATTGGGTTAGGATTGGAAAAGCCACTTTGATGAAAATTGAGAATAACTGGAAATTCACAACAGTAAAGGGCCCTTCGCAGAAGATCAGTCAGGATAACGATAACGGCAATCAATAAGAAGTAAATAGTAAAGTAAATATACAAAGTAAAAAAAAAACGTTGTACCAGTTTTTAAATACAAAATTTCAACTTTCCACTATTTATAGTCTCTGAGAAAACGTTGACCACAATGACCACATATACACATACTCAAACATACATACATACATACATACATGCATACATACATACATACATACATACATACATACTTACATACATACATACATACATACATACATACATACGTACATAAATACATACATACATTACACACCCAGATATGTTTCCTAAAACATTCTCACTAATACAAAAGGCCAACTACGATCCTAAGTGTCAAATTTATATTTTGCTTATTGTTGGTGAATACGAATATATATTGTAACATTTCAAAAACACTTATATAACTTTATTTCTTGTATAGTTATATATAATTATATGTCTTGCTTGAAAGTGCATCAATTTTTTCGTTATTAAATGTTAAAACAAATTAACAACAATATATTTATTTAATAAACTTAATAGTAATTAATAAATTCATAAATTTAACTTTATTTATTCATTTATTTAAACATTTTACTTTCCACATTAATAAATTTGTTATGATTACTTATGAAAAGCGCATGGCGAACCTTACAATTTTAACTTATTTGGTAGAGAATTCTCCAAAGTCAGAAACTTTCTGAACAGCTAACAATTTAACCGAAAATCGATATTAGGTGTATTCGTCCTCATTTCGTCATATTTAAACGATATATAAGCGCATTACCGCTTATTAAACGTCAATTAGTTTGTAAATATTTTTCTCCAACGAAAAACAATAGTTACACTCGCTAATCGACACGAGTGTCGACTCGATGGAAAAACAATTAATTAGTCACAATTATTATTAGTGGGCTCCTCTTGGACAAATCCAATCAAATTTAATAATTGTTATGTTATAGTTGCGATTACGTTTTTATCTAGTCCACGTGCGTGAATTTTTGTTTATGATCGATAACAAATTGCATAACGTACACACCTATTCTGATCAATAAATAAATAAATTAATATTTATGAATAAACAACAATAATATTTTTCGGGCCAATTACTTGACTCTTCAGGCGTAATCTGATCAGATCTTATCTTACAGCCTACGTCAATCACTTTTTTACCACTATTAGTAGGCAACCGATGATGATAATAATAATGATAATTTATGTATTGTTTTGGTAAAAACCAGTGGCCTTAGGAGTCATCTTGTTATTATTGTTGCTTTCTATCGCAAAATAGAAATCGACTGCTGACGCTGCATTAATATTTATAAATGGACATTTCCTCCGCGAATTCGACACCCTTAGGCTATGCACAAATGTCATAGTTTTAACAGTAATTCCCATCGAATAGGTGTCCTTCATTTATTGTAAGGATGGTAGAAATATTAACACTTAATTTACGATGTGAGATAAGTATCATTTAACGACTCAAATCAAAAAGACTTCGTCGGATGGAAGCCATGAAATCGGTCGATACTTTACCTTCTGTAGAAAGCGAAGTAGTTTCCCAGTCAATTAAGAAATCATTTTGTATATTGGTAAATTTAAATAAGCTGGTATATACTTAAGTTTATCACAGGGCATAAATTTTCCAGTCTTTTGAGCTATGTATTTGTATCTCCCCTATACAGGTTCTTAATCAACAAATTTGTAACCAATAATCCACCTTATGAGTTAAATTTAAACTCTGAACTCATTTTTGGATATCGAATTAAGTATTGCAATTACCAAGAATATTGCATACGATTTTTATAAAATTAGAAAGGTTTTGTTTTGATGCTATCAGATTAAGATTCATTGATCTGTTGTTGCAGGAAAGTGGAAAAACCGATGAAATAGGTTCTTTTTATATAACAATTAAAACTCAGTTTTTTTTTCATAAGCAACTGATTAAATAAAGGGTGTTATTGTAAATATTTAGTGGTAATTTATAGATTATAGTTACCAGTAGGTAATTGGTAGATATTAGCTTTTTTCAGGAAATACCTGAGAAGTATATGAACAGTTTTTAATTTATTTTAAATCTGGCTACACTTGAGTTTTGTCCCGTAAACCTTATATAATAACATTCACAATTACAAAGTTAATGCCAATCGGAAATTTAGCAAATTGAACAACTTCAAAGATTTTCATCACAGAGGTTTCTAGTTTTCGATATTGTACTCTCTAAACAGAATTCATTCTGGAAAAAAAAATTACTCAAAAATGTCTATTACAGTCTGAGCTACAAGCTGTCCAATCAAAAATTGCTTGTGACCAATATTACATTTTTAAAATTTTCCATAATTTTAGCTGTACCTATGAATTACTATAAATTAATAAAGTGACACCGACGACTTAAGGAGACTACTATACTATACTATTCGTGATAAGGTGGTCTCAGTAAATAGTTTTCCTAAGGTATGGGAAATCCCATAGCTCGAATGAAAATTTCAATGCTATCGAAAAATGAACGTATTAGAGATAGGATATGTGCTGTTGGTTTCTCATATTAACCTAGTTATATCGCGTTGAACATCGTTAGAGACCGTTCCCCTCAGTATATCTTTTAAATCTCATACCAAAAATTTTTTAAATCCTCCAAAGTACTTTATTACATTATCCAAAATCATTTATTACAGATTTTGAAAATTTTGCTTTGTTCAAAAGTTATGTTATATATAATGTTTATACAGTAGGTATACTTGGTAATTATAAGTAAATTCTAACCAAAATGCGTTGTAAGCACTCCGATAATGTAATTGAAAGTAAAATACCTTTGAATCAATTTTTATTTGGAAACAAAAAACAAATAGGTATATTTAAATTAATAATTATGAACGTAATTAATTAATTAAATTTATTATCAGTATCAAATGATTAATATTAATGAAAATTTTAACTATAATGTTAGAAAAGAGTCCATATTTCACAGTTTAACTAAATTGATTTCTAATATAAGAACAATATCAGGTTTATCAATTTTGCTTGTAGATATTAGAAGCCAGGATAAAATATTTAATAAATTTATTATTTTATTGCATAACCTAGGCGGGTTAACGGATCTTACCATTTGCACTGAATCATTCGAAATAAAGTGCTCCTGTTTTTAAAAAATCAATGGATGCAATCTACATTTTAATAACAATAGATTTAATAAAATTGGCGGAGCGGATTTTTGCATAAACACTGATCCAAAATACATGATAGGACAAATAATTGGTCAAATTACTTTCACTAGTGCCCAACTTAACATTGATAGAGAACTCATAATAAAAATGACTGGGATATATAGGTGTCATGATCTTAGTACTAAGTCCTTAATTGATGATATCAGCCATTTTCATGATGAGATCAAGAGCGCAGTTAATCACATCATTGGTGACTTTAATATCGATATAAATAAGAGAGACTCTAAGACTATTGACTTCATGGTTGATTTCTTAAAAAAATAATTATTTAAAAATAAATAATAAAATAAAAATAATTATTTTCAAACGATTATGCGCAGGAATAAGAGCGAAGGAGCAAGCTGCATATATAATTTTTTGTAAAAAGTATGCTACTGTCTCAAATTTTAAAAGTAGAATACAATCTCACAGATGAAGACACTTTTCTTAAATGTGAAATGTGAAGTTCCTACTGAAGTTAAATGTGTTAACAGAAATGTTTATTAAATATAAAATATTAGAAAGATTTGATGAATTGGGATATTTCCTCTCATCGAGATCCTAATAACGCCTTAGAAAAACTGTTAAATAAAATGAATGAAGTTATTCAGAAGAGTTCAAAAAATAAAAAATGTATGAAAAGAAGGTTGACAGAAAACTATGGGTATCAAAAGCACTAATTAAGTCATGTCACAGTAAATGTACCTTATATAAGCTGTGGTAAAAAGAACCAAGCAATCTGGAGCTTAAAATTAAGTATAAAGTGTATAACAATAAGTAAAAATGGCGATGTGTAACATCGTAAGACTTTCTCATATGACCGGACAAAATATTCATGGTAACATTATCACCGTTTTATAAAATAAATTTAGTACCGAATATTAAAATTTTCTCTTATTATTAAATATTGCTTTTGGTTGTTTGATAGATGACAAAGGTTTCAGAAAAATGATTTTGAATACAACTAACTTTATCGAAACGACAAATAAATTTACTTATGTAATATAACAACAACAAACTTTAGTGTCCATACTTCGAACTAAGAGTCTAATCTTCGACTTGAATTAAATACAAACAACTTTACTTGATGGAGATGTATCAGTTAGACTAAACAATTACTCTACAAGTATGCATTTAAGGAAGTGCCTTTCAGGGCAATTTTAGATAAAAATGATTCAAATAAAAGATATGGGCATTAATTAGCTAAGGCAAGGTAAGAGATTTGGAATAAATCACCATAACCGTTTTAAAGAAAATTGTATAACAAAATAAGAATTCTTAAGAGTAATGTGCCCTTTAGGACAGTTTTAGGAAAAAAATTTGGAATAAAAATTACATACCGTTATGTTAATATGTTAATTCAAATATAAAGTTTAGTGAAAATATTCAAAGCCTTTTTGAAAGAAAATTTTGAGAAATTTAAAATGTTCAGGAGTAAACTGCCCTTTAGGGAGATTATAGAAAAAAAAATGTATTAAGTAGAAGTTCTAGCTATTAGTTAGCTCAGTTGAAATCTATTTTTTTTTAAGAACCAGTAAAGCCGTTTTGGGGCATATTGAGAAAAACTGAAAATTCACAAAAGTAGAGGGCCCTTCGCAGAAGATCAGTAAAGATAACGATAACAACAATCAATCAGAATAATTGAAGGGTAAAGTAAACATACAATGTTTAAAGAAAACGTTGGACCACTTTTTGAGACAATAAAAAAAAACTAAAAATTACGAGTAAAATGCCCTTTGCCCTTAACTGATTACGATAAAATTTAGGTGATCGCTAGTTTTCAGCGGATGCAGCCTAAATGTAAAATTTCAACTTTTCACTAATTATAATTTCTGGGGAAACGTTGGCCACATTCACACACATACATGCTTCCAAAAACATGTTTTTCGAACTCAGGGGACCACAAAGCGTCCAGAAATGCCAATAACTCAAATTCCGAAAAAACACGGAATTACGGAACACGAATTACGAGCACGAGCACGAGCACGACAGTTTCTCTTATTATATATGTGCCCCATATGAGAATGCATAAAAATCTAATAAAATATGATAAAATCAAATATGAAAATCATTTGATAGCATCTTTTGGTATGGACAGTGAAAAATATGGAAATATTTACTTGGTAAAATTACAACAAAGCAGAATAATACGGATAAAATAGCATGGATAGAAATAGGAAACAGGAGAATCTGACGAAAAAGAGATATCCAATCAATTTAACAAATATTTTTGTACTGTTGGATCCAATCTGACTAGTAATTTTAATCTAGATAACAACAAATGTAAAAGAAAAAGAATGAAATGCAGAATTAAAATTCATTGTATATGATTATCTAGTCATTTGGAAGTATGTATATATAATTACTGAAAAGTTAAAAATTATATCATAGGAAAAAATTAAATAAGTTGTAAAATACTTGATGCACAAGGATACTTATGCATTCTCACAAGTATTCTGGAGCCTTGGCGTTGGACAAAAATGGGATGACCAGCATATATTGTACTTAGACGATGGCTTTTTTTCAAATAAGAAGACTTCAATCTCCAAAGTGTCCTAAAGCTTTAACGAATGGATATATATGATGGCCACCGCATTGTGCTTAATAGACGATGGCTCTCTTGCGATTGGAAAATATTCATTTTCGCAAATGCAACGGAGCATTTATGGTGGACTGTGTACGGTATGGTGACCTACGTAGTATGCTTAGAGGATTGCTCCGATCCAACCGTCATGTAGCCTGTGGCTATAATGGGAAAAACAATATATGGTAAAAATACTTCTATTCGCTCTTCTGTTTCAAAGAGATACATTAAATTGTCAAACGCTATAAATTTTCATAATCTGGTATAGGTTTATCTATCTCATATGAACTGAAAAGACCTTTAGGCATTCATACATGTGACATGCCTTTCAAATGTTTATGTTGTGATGAGCGTTTTAATAATACACTTTTAATTTAAAAGCCCACTTATTCATTCACATAAACATAAGTAACAAACATTTGAAATATTCACATTGAAAGAAATGTTTTCGTTTATATAATGTTATTATAATGTTTTGAAGATACATTTTCGCACAAATGCACAAATTTCACTTTTCACTGAAAACACGGTGGCGCATGAATGCAGGCTTTTTAAATATTTGAAATATTTTGTGTAAATTTTAAATATCCTTATCATACTGCAAGAAATATACATCCTTCTTTTTTCTGTTGTTCCATCTTTTCTAAAAAAAATACAATTGGGCCTACCAAGAGCACATAACACGCATTACCCAAAGCTTCCCTTTCGAATAATCCAGAAGTTTCCCATCACAAAACATGTTCAAGCATAATCAGATTTGGATAGGAAAACTCCCGAGAAAAGATCCAGTTCAGATTTACAGAGAACAAGCTTTTTTCGTCTTTTTTGCTTGGTTCCTTTACATTTTTTCTGAAAATTTAAACGTCCTTTAATGTGCTCTTTACCTTTTCTTGAAAGCTCTACTACGGAACCCGGATGTGATTGCTTTTGTATCCTTACTCACGATTTCGTGTTTGTTGTTCTGCTTTCTTGGTTCCTTTACCTTTTTTAATTTCCATCGATTGCACTTTATACGGAGTTACGTCCCTGTAACCGCTGCCAACGTAAACTTATAGGATGCTGAATTGCGTAATGTAATCTTTAGTGGAAAAGAGATAAATATATGTGTAGAATCGTAGGTGAGAAGCTTTGTACCTCAGTTTTGTAAATGCGTTCATCGAGAACACATTAAAGCTCAACATTAAACTTCTTGTGTTTTTTTAAAAACTTGATCCGGGCTTCCGCGAACAAAACTGGCGCAGTCAGTAGGATAGTCAAACGATTAAAACGACAAAAATCGCGTTCGATCGGTTCGTATCAACGATTTATTGACGAAAACTACGATCATCCGGAAGTGTGGAGAGTTTGCGAGAACTCACAAGAAGACCGTTGGAGGAGGACAACATCGCCGAGACCAACAGCCTGAGACGAGGACCGAAATCGCCGAAATCTCAGAAACCTGGTGAAGGACCACATCGCCTGAGCCAGCTAGACTAAGGACCTGGTGAAGGACCACATCGCCTGAGCCAGCTAGACTAAGGACCTGGGAAGGACCACATCGCCTGACCAGTTAGGATAAGAAGAACGAAGAAAGAAAAGGAAATCGAACAAGAATGCTGAAGATTCTACTACTACTGTAAGTCGAACTTTGCTTTCCCTAAAACCTCAATTTATCCCGCTACATATATATAAGATATTTATCATTCTCTCATTCACATCGTAAAAGTATATTTTTACTTCAAATTTAACTTATGACAGATATAGACGATCTTATTGAAGGACTAGAACAAACTTTGTCTGTTTCTGGAACAAGACCAAACCTGATAAGACCCGCTACTTTACAAATTAACGAAATTCAAAATACAAGTTCAAATTTACAATCAGAAATGCCTGGAGACAATTATCAACTTCTCAGACTGTACATTGACACTATCCCTAAATATGACGGTAACCCCCATACTCTTAATGTCTTTATCGGAAATTGCGACACATTGATGACACAATTTTCTGGAACAGATCAAGCCACAGTTAGTTTTCTTTTAAGAGCAATTGTATCAAAATTAACCGGAAGAGCGTTATCTTTAGTAGGTTCACGAACAGAATTAAACACCTGGGCAGACATTAAAAATGCCTTAAATTTATCTTTTGGTGATCAAAGAAATTTAGATTGCTTGGTACAAGATCTAATCACTTTAAACCCTTCGAAAGGTGAATCTCCGTATAACTTTGGAATGAGATGTCAAGATGCTCGTAGTTTAGTTGTTTCAAAATTAAACTCAACACCTGAGAAAGAATTAACCAAAGAGGAAAAAACGACTATGTTAAAAAGTTACGAGAATTTATCATTAAAAACTTTTATTCGAGGACTACAAGGTCATTTGCAAAATAACATCAGACTTAGAAACCCGAAAAACTTAGAAGAAGCAATGTCATTTGTTATCGAGGAAGAAAATTTTCTTTACAGTCAGAATAGAAGTAATGCTCTAAATTTCCAACCAAATTACAGACCAGTCAATAGAGTAACTCCTACAATGCCGACTCATTCAAAATTTAATTTACCTAAGATGCAACAAAATCAAAGAATGAATTTTCCGTCAGTTAACCAACAATTTCAACAAAACTCCCCAAGACCATTCCCTCAAAATTTCAATTTCAAACCGCCAATGAATCAATCTAATTTTCCTCAATTCAAACCACCGACTAATCAGTTTAATCCCCCTCAATTTAGACCAAATCCTTTTCAGGGAGGACCTTATCAGAAACCGATGATTTTCAGAAATGGTCAATTAGTTCGATCAAATAATAACTTTCCAATTCAAAGACCATCTTTTCCGAATCAAAGTAGACAAAATCAAAACTTGAGAACCCAAAATTTCGATAAACCCGAACCCATGGAAACTAGCACTTGTAGTGCAAGGCCCTATCGTCTTTATAATGTGACCGGATATCCATCCTCAAATGAAGATTCCAATTATTATGAACATCCACAAGAACTTCATACCTCTCAATATTACCATAATTACGATAATTACGAAGAACCAGAAAATTTTGAAATTTATAATAATCCCGAAAATTTTTATGAGAATCTCCCAGACTATAACGAAACATATAACTATGAATTGAGTCAAGGACTTGAGATAACTGGAATAAATGACGAACAAACAGTAGAGACAGGATTAAATAACGCCACTGTAGACGAAGCTGTAAATTTTCCTGGAACCTCAGTAACAAAGAACCCACCTTAATACATATCAACAACGTTGAAAACGCTCGCTTACCACATATTTACATCGCAGAATTAAACGCAAAATTTTTAATCGATAGTGGTAGTACTAGATGTATAATCGACCCTGAATTAACCCACAAATTTTTCAAAAATTACATTTTTAATGAAGATTTTAATATTCAAACAGCTCATAATATTACCTATCATAACGAAGTGATTGAAATACCAATTTTTAAAATTTTTAATGTAAACGGATATCAAAAATTTTATGTTTTCAAATTTAGCAATGAATATGATGGAATTATTGGTACAAATCTGTTAGAGAAAATGCAAGCTTCCCTTGATTTCAGTAAAGGATTAATTATCACTCCATATGCGAATGTCCCTGTATATTTCGGAAACGAAACACCAAAATTAAATTACACTATAAAATTACCACCTCGAACCGAAATAATTCAAAAAATTCCAGTCAATATTCCCCAAGGAATAGGTTATATAGACTACATTAAATTTGCAGAAAATTTAGAAACACCAAGAGCAATTGTTAATATTTCTAACTATTTCGCTATTACGACAATTATCAATTCTAGTGAGTCCGAACGAACTTTAAGATTCAATGAACCAGTCGAAATCGAATCCTTAAATATAATGGAAGTCAATTTTATAGAAAAAATGGAAACTAACCAAGAATTAGATCAATATCAAGATAACATATTAAAATCAAATTTAAAAAACATTCGATTAGGACACTGCAATCCCGAAGAGAAAGAAGAAATACGTAAATTATGCTATGAATATCGAGATATTTTCTATTGTGACAAAATTCCTTTAAGCTTTACTAACGAAATTCAACATAAAATAAATTTAACGGATACAAGTCCAATTTTCACTAAATCTTATCGATATCCAGAAATTCATAAAACGGAAGTTCAAAGTCAAATACAAAAAATGTTACAACAAGGTATTATTGAACCATCAAGTAGTCCGTACTGTAGCCCTATATGGATTGTACCGAAAAAACCTGATGCTTCTGGAAAAAAGAAATGGCGTTTAGTAGTAGATTACAGGAAATTAAATGAACGAACAATAGACGATAAATATCCACTCCCAAATATTTCTGATATTTTAGATAAACTCGGAAAAGCCCAGTATTTCACAACATTAGATTTAGCGAACGGTTTCCACCAAATCGAAATGCACCCTGATAGCGTACCCCTAATAGCTTTCAAAACAGAAAATGGTTTATGGCAATACAAAAGAATGCCTTTTGGATTAAAGAACGCCCCTAGTACCTTTCAACGAGTAATGGATAACGTATTACGCGGATTACAAAACGAAATTTGTTTAGTTTACCTTGATGACATAGTAATATTTAGTACATCTCTTCAGGAACATATTGAACGATTGAAATCAATTTTTGAAAGGTTAAGAAAATCAAAATTAAAAATACAATTAGATAAAAGCGAATTTCTTAGGAAGGAAGTAAACTATCTTGGACATGTAATTACCCCTGATGGAGTCAAACCAAACCCTGAAAAAATAGATGCCATCAAAAAATTTCCGCTGCCAAAAAGTCAAAAAGAAATCAAAAGTTTTCTCGGATTAATCGGTTATTACAGGAAATTTATAAAAGATTTTGCCAAGATCACAAAACCCTTAACTCAATGTCTCAAGAAAAATGCTAAAATTATTCACGATAAAAGCTTTATTTCTGCATTCAATACTTGTAAAAATCTCTTGATAAATGCTCCAATTTTAACTTATCCAAATTTTAAAGACAAATTTATTCTCACGACGGACGCCTCTGGAGTAGCTTTAGGTGCAGTATTATCACAAGGACCAATAGGATCAGATAAGCCAGTAGCATACGCTTCACGTACATTAAACGAATCAGAACAAAAATTAAGTACTATAGAGAGAGAGTTACTTTCTATAGTATGGGCATGTAAATATTTTAGACCCTACCTGTTTGGAAGAAAATTTACTATTTATACAGATCATAGACCGCTAATATGGCTTTTCTCTCTCAAAGAACCAAATTCAAAATTAGTGAGATGGCGATTGCGATTAGAAGAATTTGATTACGATATTGTTTATAAAAAAGGTAAATTAAATACTAACGCTGATGCCCTTTCACGCATAAAAATCAATGCTCTAGAAAACGAATCAATAATCAATAATCCTGGACAAATAAATTTAGAATCCACAGAGTACCTAAGACAACTTTGCGAATCAATGACTTTTGATGAAGATCAATTAATTAACCAAATTGAAAATCCCGCACCGACCACTTCGAATCCAAAACGAGAAAAAATTAAAATACTTCAAGATATTACCATACCGCCGGAACCCGAACATGAAAATAGTACACAAGACAGTCAACACTCAAATTTTCATGAGACAACCAATACAGGAATTAAAATACTAGATGAAATAATAAATAATAAAGTCAATCAAATTTTAGTTTTCCCTCACGTTTACCCCATTTCTAAAGTAAGTCAAGAAAATTATCAACATCATAAAATAATTACTCTCAAAATACCTTCTGAAAATAACGATAACCTTATTTTGCAATTTCTAAAGGAATATACCACTACCGGAAAGACGTACTGTGTATATTTCCACAACGATAAATTATACGAACAATTTAATCGAGTATATTTAGAATATTTTTCGGAATCCGGACCCAAACTAATAAAATGTACCAAATTAGTAAATACCGTAAAAGAAAATGAAGAGCAATTAATGTTAATAAAACACCATCATGAAGGCAAAACTAATCACCGTGGCATAAACGAAACATTAAACTATCTCAAAAGAAATTATTATTGGATAGGACTTAAAATCTCAGTAACAAATTACATAAACTCTTGTGAAATTTGCCAGAGAGCAAAGTACTCGAGGAAAACCCCGTATGTACCGCTCATGATCACTGAAACCGCATCGAAACCTTTCCAAATTGTTCACATGGATATTTTCACATACGATAACAAATTTTACCTAACTCTTGTTGATGCTTTTACCAAATTCGCTCAAGCAATACCGATAGAAGGAAAAACAGCAATACATGTCAGTGAGGCATTAATCAGATACCTCAGTTGTTTCGGAATACCAGAAAAAATTATAGTTGACAACGGATCGGAATTTCAAAATGATACCGTAAAAGAAATTTTAAATCTACACAAAATCAAAATTCACTTTTGTACCCCCCATCACCATGAGTCCAATTCTATAGTTGAAAGATTTCATTCAACCATAATTGAACACCTCAGAATTCTCAAAGAAATTTATCCTAACGATGAAAACTTGATGAATTATGCCCTCATTGGATATAATAACACAATTCACAGCGCAACTAAATTTACCCCATTTGAATTAACCTTCGGACACACAAATGCAAGAAACCCCAATGAAATATTTTTACCCAGCTTATTTTATGCCGATTACGCCGAAAATCACAAAAATAAATTAGAACAAGTGTATAAAACTGTTAGTCAAACGCAAGAAACTCAAAAAGAAAAAATAATTTCGAAATTAAATACAGCAGGAGATCAAAGTAAAGAATTTTATGTAGGACAAATTGTATATAAGCAAAATCCAAAGGTGAGAAATAAAAAGTTTAACAAATTTTTAGGACCTTACGAAATAATAAAATTATTAGAGAGAAATAGAGTAGAAATCGCAGAAAAACGAAATCCAAACAAAACAGAAATCATTCACATAAAAGAATTAAGAAAACCAATTGTTACAGATTCACTACCTGCACGGCAGCCATCTCCTACCCCAAGTTCCACGACTTAAATAATAACCCTGGGTTGCTTCCACTTAAATTAGGTAATGCTCAAAACAAAATTGATTTTTGGTCATTTATACAAATCTTTGACATTTCCAAAGTCGTTGATGAATTCTACAATATAAAAACTCAATTTCAAAATATTCAGAATATTTTCGATCATAATCAAACGAAAAACGGTTATAAAGAAGAATTTTATAATTCATATCACCTAATCTCTAATTTAGAATCAAAAATACATATTCAACTTAGCCAATTAAATCCAAATTTATTAACCAGATCAAAAAGAGGATTGATTAATGGATTAGGATCAATGATAAAATCGATAACTGGAAATCTGGACCAAAACGATGCCGAAAAATACGAAAATGCAATAAATATACTTTCCAATGACGAAATAAAAATTAAAACATTATTAAAAGAACAAATTACATTGCTTGAAAAATCTATTCACACCTTTAATAATAGTATTCAATCAATTGCACATAACCAAAGAGTCCTTGGAGCTAGAATGATACAAATAGAAAATGAATTGAAAAACAACGAACTATCTGTTGTAGACACTCATTTTTATTTTTTAACTCATGTGATTCTCTCTCAGATTCAGAGTTCCTATCAAGCAATTTATGATATTTTGGAGAAAATTTCTATTGCCACAACATTTTCAAAAATTAACACTTTTCATAATTCACTAGTCGAACCCAGCGATTTATTAGAAGAAATCAAATTTGTAGCTACGCAACTTTCAAGTAACAAATTACCATTTGAACCTAAACTAGAAAATTTATTGAACTTTGAACGATCTTTTGAAATTAAAAGTTACAGTAAAGATAACAAAATAATGTTTATAATCGAGATACCAATTGTCGAGAATGAAAAATATACTTATTTTCATTTGTATCCTCTCCCAGTTTTCCACGGCAATTCCTTTGACATAATAACACCTGAAAATAAATACCTTATCCTGAATGAGCAAAGATTCGTCCAATTTGATCAACCGTGCCAGAAGATCTACGAAGAAGAATACCTCTGCCACGAAAATGACCCAATTCGCATCGACCAGACGACCTCCTGTGAAGTTCAACTCCTGACTTTTTCAAGAAATTCTTCATGTTCGCCTGTTTCAGCACAAATCAGTGTAGTGAAAGTGCAAAAAGTTGAAAATAATAACTGGATTGTAATATTACCGAACCATGTAACCGTTATTCAAAAGTGTTCCTCTGAAAAGGACACCTTCTTAAAGAAAGGAACATTTGTTTTGGAATTAAGCCCTAAATGCGAAATCACAATTGATAACATTCATATTAGACATTTTCAAAATTCTAGAAATAATTTCAAATTAATCGAACTCCCAAAATTACACATAAATTTGGAACGAAATGAAATTAAAAACCACAATTCTAAACCGCTAAAATTAGATTCTGTAAACTTAGATGAAATCAAAAACCTAAAACAAATGTTGAATTCACAACTAGATAGCATTGATTCAATTTCAGAAATATCTTCAATTCACGATCAATTATGGATTTTACCAATGTGTGTTATGACGTTTGCTTTTATATCTTTTTGTATATATCATTTTTATAAGAAGTATAGGATATCGAGGACCCTGCCAGTCGAAGACGGACCAGGTCAACCCCCAGTTCCAATAGTTACCCCCCGAAGCCTGTTCTAAGGGTGGAGGAGTTACGTCCCTGTAACCGCTGCCAACGTAAACTTATAGGATGCTGAATTGCGTAATGTAATCTTTAGTGGAAAAGAGATAAATATATGTGTAGAATCGTAGGTGAGAAGCTTTGTACCTCAGTTTTGTAAATGCGTTCATCGAGAACACATTAAAGCTCAACATTAAACTTCTTGTGTTTTTTTAAAAACTTGATCCGGGCTTCCGCGAACAAAACTACGGCGTTGATGTGATAACCGTCAAACTCCAGTCCTTTCGATACGGTTTGGGGGCTCATCTATAATTTTTGAACAGAAGTGATGTTAAACTGGCTTGTCCTCGAAGATGTGGCACCTGGAGGGTATTTTAGTGCACCTGATCACATAAGAACACCCTGGCCTACCAAACATGTTGACAGAAGGTTGTCCAAGTTATCGAAGTTGGCCATGGTCATGTGTATCCGAAGAAAAACACTAAGTCTTCGCCAACAAATTTATTGGAATTGAGCGACCGGTTTCGACTGCTTAACAGTCATCATCAGGCTCTCGAACAAAAGTTTTTAGGGCTCCAGGTATGCGACAGGTTGATCGACAACTCGAGTTGTCGTCTCACATGTATCCCAATAATTGTAAGAATCCCAATATACGTTTACTTTGACTTTAATTTTATTTACAATACAGTAAGTTCTCCTCAGATTCAATAAACTTTAGGTGTGTCCCGGTGCTTATTGGATGGAGTTACTACAAGCTCCGTAGGTATTTGAAGGCTATTAGGGGATGGGTAAAGCCTGGCTACCCACAGGAAGGTGTGTGATTGGCCCTCTTTTGGTATCTAGTGGTGGACGAACTACTGAAGCATCTAAGCGAAAAGGGACTTCAGGGGACAGGCTACGCAGAACACATTTTAGAAACAGTGCGAAGACTTCATTTGGTTGTTCTCGGGGACACCTCGAGAAATGTGTTAAAGGTAGAAAACTAAGGTCACCGTTTTCACTTGGTGTTGCAGGGTTAACTAATTTCCATTAAAGCTTACCCATTAAGGCGCCGAGATTCCTCACTGACATTATGCCCTTACATCTGAAAATGAAGGCTGAATCAACCAACTCACTAGTCAGGAAGAGGAAAGATTTCGACGGGGAGCGGAATTGCACTCCTTTACCTTTTCTTGCCCTCTCGCATAGACTGGCATGTATTGCTGGTTGCCATTCCGCTTGGCGGAGAAGTTTTGTTTACAGACAACTGCTGTTGCCGGAAAGACTATACAATTTGAATTGTGTTGAGAGCGAGTCCATTCTAACGGGCTTCTTTGCAATCACCTTCTGTACGGAGCTGATGGATGTTTTAGAGGAAGCCAAGCCAGGTGGAAGATAAACTAGCACAACTGAGTCTTTCCAGGGAGTTCCTAGGCCCAGAGCCAGTGGTGGGTGTCTACTACATGACAATTCATACGCAAACGGGAGTATCTCTAGAATGCAAGAATGACGACAGGCAGACCATGGCTTCTCTTGCTTCTATCAACGTCGATAAGAGCAAGTCCCTCAGGTTGTACGACCCAAATAAGTATAGTGTGCGTACCATCGTGGCCGTCTAACTGGCTAGGGTGACTTACGTTATAATATGAAATATATAAAGGGGTTGGAAAACAGAACACAAAATACTTTATGCTTGAAAGAAAATCAGAAGCAGGAATATCTGCTCTTCAAATGTCCTTCGTTGAACCGTAAGAAGTAGAGCCATATTGGCTAGCCCCTGCTTACCGAAGTGCAGAGACTACTGGTAAGGATGCCTCGCCCATCGTAGAATTACGACGGGATTTTCTGACGGTCGAAGATTTAAAGTTACCGGGATTGCGATGGGATTAACCAAGCAAGGGCAGCAGTAAGTACCCCTCCATCTCGATATATTACATTACACTTGAATAATTACCCCTCGAAATATCGGGTGTTTTTTTAAATTTCACCTCATAGTAGGCTGTGGATAGTGTTTGTGAATGCGTCTTACTAAAAAATGTCAAAATTGACATAACCTCACTTTTTTAATAAAAATTAAAACTGCTCCAATCAGTTAGTAGTGTCTTGAAAAAGACAGCTTGGCTCTATTAATTAGGCGTAGACGAGTGAGCTGTCTTTTTCAAGACACTAATAACCGATTGGAGCAGTTTCAATTTTTATTAAAAAAGAGAGGTTATGTCAATTTCGACACTTTTTAGTAAGGTGCATTCACAAACACTATCCACGGCCTACTATGAGGTGAAATTTAAAAAAAAACACCCGATATATCAGAGTCGTTTAAACAGAAATAGATTTAAAGTTTCACACGTCACCTGACCGCTAGTTTGAGTTCCATGCCCCTTTCGTAATAATGGGTGACGATTTCAGAAAACTTTGCAGAAAGACGCATCATGCAATTTGCGAATGACTCAAAAATTAAAGGAAATAATTTTTCAAAATATTATAATTTGGAGAAGTACGCGTCATACGAAAGCAATTCTTTCGTCCTTGAGATTCAAAAATCATCTACTTTGTAAGAACTGTGCTAAAGTTTCAGTTGGCTGCCAGGGGCTAACCTTTGTATTTTTCTACAAAAAAAAACATGTTTTACCCCGTCTACCCTTGGATGGTTATATAGTATCACCGACGTTTACAGATTTAAGGATATAGTTGGGACACTCTTCTGCTCTCTGTCGTATTATTATAAATATTATAATAATAACTTCAGCCGGCTGAGCAGGGGAGTAGGTATACAGATTGTCCGTAGTAAAGAAACGCGAGGCGAAATACAGTGTGTCCACGTCGTATGCACTGCGAACGTCACTATCGGTTTGTCGTATTTTGCAGTATTTTGCGACAGTTACGAATACCTATGTCTCGCGGTAATATTTGCAGTGTAGATAATTGTCATTCAAACGGTCAATCGCGACGTCATTTTTCAGGTGTCGTAAGGATCCGCAAAGGTACGTAAAATAACGTCTGTTTTAGTAGATATTGTTTTACATGTTAAACTATAGTTGATTAAAATTCAATATCACAATTTAATATTTAAACTCAGACAGTGGAAATTCGTTAATCCCAATAAAATACGGAGTCAACTTCAAATTATAAAATCGTTTAACTATTCCTTTGAGAATAAAAACAAAAGCGTACTTAAATAAGTGTTGTTAGAATAAACGTCAGAGCAAAAAGTATGATTTGATTTGTTATAGTTCACTTCTCATTACCAACACTAATATTGTATTTCCTTTGCACGTCTTATCTTGTGGGTGCGTATCTATGTATAAACTGAAATTTGGCGGGAAACGCAAAATTAACTTTTAGAGGCGAATAACCTTAAAACAATTTAGGGGAAACGCTAAATTCAGTTTTTGTAGTTTACTTTGTCTTTTGATAAGTAAACTGGAAATATCACAAATTTCTAAGAGACCCTAAATCGCTAACATTTCTATACAAAATGAATACGAAAATCGTTAAGTTGCTGTCATTGTTAAAACCTAATAGGAATATGCAACTAACACTTTAATTAAGTAGGCGATAAAGTGAATAAGCATACCCTTTCAAGAAATCGCTCCGTTTACCGTCACAAGGATTATGGAATTAGAGAGGGTTGTGGTTATCAAATTTCTACCATCAACCAATATTTCAAATAGATATTAGAATTTCAACTATTTAGCAACTATATCCTTACATCTGTAAATTTTGGTATCACTTTAATTTCTATTCTTTTCTTTATTTGTAACATCTCTGCGGTGCTTTTAGGCGATTCTATCTATAAGTACTACTTGATTTACGTTCATTCGTTAGATATTTCGGCGGGCGGTCAACTCGTAAGGAATTTTAATGGTCCACCTTAAGATCGGTCATCTCGTAAACGAACCGGCAGGTAAATTTTCAAAGGGTAGTTTTGGATGAGTCAACTCGTAAGAGGATTCTCAGAAATAATCGAGGGGATGATGATTGCAAAGAAGTAGTTCGGATATTTGTTGAAACTAAGAATATGATATAAGGGGGTGGTTTGTTACGTTCCAACTAAACGGTGACGAGCACCGAGATAGTTGTGGATTTTATTAAAACTCAACGCGGCAAAGACTTGCTTGTTGTTAATAACGGTCGGGTTCCGCAGGGTTTTCCTTGCCCTCTCGCAAGGAATACGATAATCGCCCTTCTGGGATTTTTCAGGTCAACTCTTACGAGTTGACCGATCTAAGAACCATATTCTTACGAGTTGACCGATCTCGGCGAAGGTCAAATGCGGAGCGGGATAAATTCTTACGAGATGACCCGTGCCCAGATATTTGGTTGGGGTAGTTCTGTCATTCCTCTCTATTTTGCCCCTACATTAACCAATGAATAAATGAAATATGGAACAGTACAAAAACCTTTCATCTGCCGAAGGAGTTGAGCAAAGCTTAGTTGTAGTATAGGGTTAATTGTTGCAATTTATGGAGAGCGTTCTCTCGTACTTCTCCGTGTGGCGTGCGAACCACTATACGAAGAAGAAAAAGTACGAGGAGAAGAAGAAACGTGAGAAGAAGAAGAACCGTACCAAAAGGAAGAAAACCGCAAGTACACTAACCCAGAGTCTAAAAACGGCGTTTGGTCGTTACCATCACGACCTTGTCCTTCCGAAGAATGCCGGCCAGACGATTTATCTCCGGAGGCGGTCTCCGCGGGATTTCGGGCGTAGGCCCAAATTAAGAGTTATATCACGACAATTGGAAACGTGGATGGTAATCCTCTTTTCGGGGATGAAAAATGGACACGACTCTCAATTTATTGTGCTTCTTGTTCTTCTTTTTCTGCTTTTTTTCAGTCTCAGGAATGCGCGTTTTTCGCGTACCCCATTCGTGCTATCTACGACCTTCGAGGCGAAATTACCGACCTGAACTATCAATTTCTTACCCTATCGTGTACAAAGTCGCAACAATGTAACAGACGTGGCAATTATCCTTAACGAGCACCTATCTAGACTAAGCACTATTCACGGTTGAAAACAATTTTAATTTTGGTACCATATCGATCTTCCCCTGAGATTCATTCGAATTCCTAATTCTACATTTTTTATAATATGTATATCATAAAAATGGTAAGTAAGAACATCATAGGAATAAATTTTATAATCATATTTCTGACCTGTTTACGCTATATATAATTCGGGATTTCAATTCGCTTTTGATTAAAATTTTATTGATCAATTATAGCAACTTAAGTCTCAACTCCATGGACCTATTGCACCTTTCCGCATGCGCGGACTCCGCCAATTAAATTTACCTCTTTCTTCCACCCTCACAGAAAATGAAATTTGGGTTTATTAGATTCTTCTGAGCACTCTGTGAGCTGATTCTATAAATTTCCATTATCTATCTATTACATAAATTTCACACAGTTTTTCGCATACTCTGCATGTCACAATCGGCGTTCCTAAAATTTTTCGAGTTGCTCGGAAGCCTAAGCATCCACCGGATAAAATTTTAAAGTATTGGGTTAGTACCTTGGAATAAAAAACTCCAAAACACATTCCATCTCTATCGATCACCCCCTTTGGGATTGTTCCAAATCTAATTGGGATCGAAGCTAGAAGCGTACAACATTTCAAGTTTTCAATTACTTGTAATCATATAAATTTTGTCTTGTTCGTTAGTTGTAAATCTGAATACTTCTGTTTGAACCTTCTACATGTTTTTATATAATTTGACCATATTGACCATAAAGAATAAACAGATTCATCAAAAGTTCATTTGAATAGGTATTTTCATCCATTTTCATTCTTTTCAAAATTTCCCCATTCTTTTAATGGCATGTTCCTTGTGTCATTTCATGGTTACCTAATATAAAATATGGTAAAATAATCCGAATTTTACAGAAGCTTTTAATTCGAAAACCTGACTATTAAAATATAAGAACATAATACATCATTTGAAATTAACTTTGTCTTTCAGGATATTCGAGAATATATAAGGAACTTGTTTAAAAAAAATGCATTTTTCCCCATTTTTGTGTACATCGGTAAAATCACAAATTTTGAACGACTCTGTATAATACAGAACGAATTTTCTAACACACAACTAATACACAGGATATTAGTAAAATACACCCAAAATTTCAGCTTTCTGGGTATCCGAATAACACAATAATAAACATTGAATTGAAGCTAAGTTTTACACAAAAAATAAGAAAATCCATTATTTTCTTAAAGAAGAAATGAAGAAAAGTGTACGGAAGTATTAGTACAAAAATAATCGAAATGGAGTAGTAAAACGAAAAATGCAGTAATGTATAATACATGCCTATATACAATATGCAACAATACACTTCTACAATTTTAATGTCTATACTTTTACTTTTCAATACAAGCGACGAAATCGTAGTGCTGAAAATATTTTAGATCGATAGTGCACATCTAATTACGTAAGGAAAAGATAATTAAAATAATAATGAAAATATTCCTATGTATCGTTTTCCGCAAGAAAAAGAAAGAGACAAAAAAATAATTATAAGCTGTATCCAAAGTTACTGCCTGAACGGTAGAACATAATAACCACGATCATATACAATTTCAATACATGTAAATCTCTTTGGAGGAACTGGACGAGAACACAGGAGCGCACTGGAAGATCATGAGAACGCTAAAGAAGAACAAACCTTCAACTACGAGCAACGTCATACCCATTAAACTTGCTTTATGTTTCAGGGACGAGGACAAAGTAGAAGCATTCGCATGGTGGATTAATTCAGGATGAACGAAGACAAAGAGGACGACATCGATTTCGAAGAAGACATCGATGGGGGCAGTCAAGATCAGAAGGAGGAAATGTGACGACGAATTAGAACCCACGACGATGGAAGAGATGGAGGAAATCATCACGACCGACGAAGAAGGCACCAGGACGGGATACCATAACAAACAGTATGATGAGGCAACTACCTGAGGATGCGAAGACGAGCTTCCAGGAACTCCACAACGCGACGATGAAGAAGAGATACTGCCCACAAATATGGAAGGAGGCATACGTCATCATTTTCCTGAAGCCAGGCAAGGATAGGAAATTCCCACAGAACTACCATCCCATAACGACGAAAGTTCTCAGTATCCCCCAAATAAAACCAATTCAAAGAATGTAGATGATGTTTAATCCATACAGCTGAAATCCGACGTTTCGTCTACGATCGTAGACATATTCATGGATGTACAATGATTAGGTAAGTACTTGCTAGGAGAGAGAGGCTGACACTTACATTTCCAGTGAGCTGATGAGTCAATTTGTAAAAATGATGATGAAGAATTGAACAGATGAAGAAGAAAGTCCTATTCGGTTCTTCGTAGGTCCCAATCACATGTCGAACAGTTAGTCATGACCATTAAGTGGGCAGGTCACGTGGCTAGATTGAACGATGGTAGATAGACAAGAAAAATAACTGAATGGAGACCTAGAGACCATGCACTTCGCAGCAGAGGCAGACCACCCACTAGATGGTCGGATGATCTGAAGCGCATTCACACGAACTGTATAAATGCGGCACGGGAAAGAGAGAGATGGAAACATTTACGGGAGGCTTATGTCCAGCAGTGGACGACTATATAGCTGTTTGATGATTAAGTGAACAATCGAGATATTACTCAATTCAATACATGTGTTATAGGTGATAATATGCGACGAGGTGAGTCAGTATGGTGTAGGAAGAAGTTGAGAGGCCATTATAATACATTATAGAAACACTCAGCAATCCAAACCATCACCCCGTCGTGACCTACAGCAAGGACTAAGGTGATCCGAACATTCTGGAGATTTCCATGTTTTTTGTTTTTTGTTAACAACCCCCACTATGTCGTTATACCTGACATTGAAAATTAATATCTACTTTTGTAGTGTAACGCCATCCATCGGTAAACAATTGGAGACCAACTAAGAACCGTTAATAACATTTAAGGAAGGACGCTTCCCAATTCGATGTTTGAGGTGAATTCCATTAATGAAGTATGGTGGAAATACTCTTTGAATTGGTTTTATTTGGAGCATTCTGAGAACTTTCGTCGTTAGCGTCGCTCCTGTACCTCGAGAACTCACCTTCGTCTCGTAAGTATCATCCCATAAGTCTACTGAACAACTTCTGGAGAGGATACTACTAAGGAGGATCAATGATGAAGCGGAGAGGTTATGCATCATACCGGACGAACAATGTAGATTCGGGGAAGGGCTCTCGACGGAGCATTATGCGCCTAGGATGCTAAAAGAGTCGAGCAGAGACATCAATGGGAAGAGGACAACATGTATGGTATTATTCGACGTGGAGAAGTCTTTTGACAGGATTTGGCACAACGAACTAATAGCAAAGATGGACGGATTAAGATTTAAGACGGCTACGACTCAGATGATGCAGGAGTATGTACGAGAGAGGGACTTCGGGATCGAGTACAAAGGGACGACATCGAGCAGCAGGAAGGTGGAAGCAGAAGCACCCCAAGGGTCGTTATTGGGGTCTTGTACAACACATATACCAGCGGCGTACCAGTTGGACAAAGGAACAGCTACACGAGGACCTATATCTACGCGGACCACACGGCGACATCGAGACGACCCAACAAGGCGGCGGAGTATCTACAGCGAGAAGTGGAACAGATCGACGAATGGACGAAGAAATGGAAGATCAGGATAAACGCAGAAAAGACAGAGGCTATCTACCGAAGACGAGGTTACCGACGACCAACATCAGAATAGGACACACGGAACTGGAATGGAAGGAAGAAGTACCATATTTAGGAATCTACAAAGATAGCGAACTTACATGGAGAAAACACATCGAGGAGACCGAGAGGAAAGTGAAGGATCGACTAAGCAGACTGGGACCACTAATAGGACGACGGAGCAAGCTGAGACTGGAAAAGAAGTGGAAGATCTACGCACGAAGACGCACCATCAAGGAGAAAAAGACCCAAGACGGCAATGAGGGAGAACTAACCAAGAAGGACAAACCAGAAATTACAATAAGAGGACGATGAGGACAACAAAGCAAAATCAATACACAAAGGGTAGCAAAAACCAAGAGGGAGAAGAAAGGAGCCGGGTGCTCAACTTGGCATATAGTCAGGACGACATGTAAATCGTTACGTATCTTGTTCTAGATTGAGACTTCTTCAAAATCCAGTTTTGAAGAAAAGAAATGATGTAATCCACAAAGCATTGGTTTAAAATGACGGCGTCATTATTTAACAATTGACTAACATGTAAAAGTGGCAAAAAACTAGTTTTTACCTGCATTAAAATATTCATTTCAACAGCAGTTTTAATTTTTTGTTTATAAGCTTATAGGAAGGCTACATCGTAGACCTTAATAATTTATTTAAATAATTATAGAGAAACATCGAAATCTGAAATTGCAATAAATAGAAGGAAAAAAGCATAATTTTAAGCATAAAAGTATAAAATATTCCCAAAACTTGCATGACAAGTTGCCTTTCGTTACCTTTTAGAAACCCTCAAAATTTGGTTAAAAAATATTGGTTTGTGGAGGAGAATTGTCGCATTTGTTTATTAGAAAGTTATTTTCATCAAATTAAGAAATAATATTGTTATTGTTGTAGTAAAGGTGTTAATTATATTAAAATCATTATATTTGTCTTGACATATATTTTCAAAATTGGTCATTGGAAAGTTTAATTTGACCGACACAACCCATTAAAAAAGAGTCTGAAAAATCATCTAATTCATTTATGAAGCATTTAATTCATAACCTCGTGAGGGATAAATATATTTTAATACCTTTTTGTGTTTGTACTTCGAGAAGTTTTATACGAATATATAAAAAATTGTCCTGGTATCATTTTTAGCCGAGATTACCATTTTCATCTAAAAAATTAATTACTTAGATAATTATCAACATTTAAACCTAAACCTAAAACTTTGGGAATAAATCAAGCAACCCTTTAACTTAACAATGACCGTGACACATATTTAAAGTTTAAGTACCGATTTTAAATGTCCTCGAAAACAACTTTTATATCTAAAAAGTGGCGAGGGGCTGTCTCTATGATCCTATAGGGTGAATTTTAACGTTTTTGTTTTTAATCTGCGGTAATATATGAAAATAATACCAGCATGGTCCTGTTTATAATAAGTGTTCATAAATTTGCTGTAATATTTTAAATTTTCAAATTAAAAAAAGTTTGAATTGTCAAGAACCTTTGTGCAATTCAGTATGATCTACAATAATTGCTGTCCCCACCATCTCTCCAAGTTGTACTTGCTAAGTACCTTCATTTTAAAGGGCATTGACTTCATGCACATTGCACTATTCTTTATATATCAATTGGATTAGAAAACAAAGGTCTTAGTTTGAAATCTGTAAAAATTGACTCTTATTGTGAATTAAAAATGGAGATATGATTTCTTCAAAAAAAGTTGCTATCTTGGCAGCCATTGATCGTAAAAATTTTTTTTTAAATGAAGGTTTTTTTATTGAGCTTTTCAGTTCACCAAATTACAAGCATATATCATAAAAAATTAACAAAGTTTTTCTGTTTGTTTATAGCAGAGACACATACGTATTAAATTTAACATTATGTTATAATTAGAATAATGAGAATAAATAGGTTAATTTTTAACTTCACTTGTAGCTTAACCTTTGGAAAAGCAATCCACAGTTTTTAAATACCTTAAGAAAATCTACTTGGGTAATTTGAAATGTTTAAACGTTCGGTCTCGTAGTAAATAATTGAGATTTTTCATAAACTATTACACCGATCTAGATGAGAGTTTCCACACCATTTAAGACTCATATTGACCTTATTAACAAGATTTTTACAAAAGTTACAAAAGTTATTAACATTTTAAAATTGTGGAAAATAGAGGGGTTTTCGCCACTATATATTATTTCACACTCTCAATTATTTAGTGATCAATTTTGACGAATAAAATTAAATTTAACGTATGTTAAACACCCTTTTTCTTAATACAACTTTTATGTAAACCAGTCGCAAGATTGTATGCTGGTAAAATATTGAATTTCGGGAGTGTCACGCTGTTTATAAAAAATCATGGCAAATTTGTGAGCACCCTGGATAAGTAATTATCATCTATTAGTTCCTATAATAAGTGTAAACCCTTGAGATTTCTTTCATATCCCGTGAAACGTTTGAATATTGAACATTGAAAAAATTTTAATACACATACTGGTTTAGAAGGACAATTAAATGGTGTAGTACTTTTGCGAAATATCTTGGAGCGTAGCAATAGGTCAAATAAATTTCATCGTGTTTTCTTCCTTGCCGTTTAGAAAAATTAGGGATTCAGTCTACTTGTAGACCGCGAGACAGGACACAAATTTTGTACGGGTGTGAAGATAGCCACATCCACAAATTTTGTAGTACGGTAAAATACGATTACCGCCCTAGCTATCGTTTGGAGGTTGATAGATGGGGTAAATGTACAAAAAATCGAAACAAAAATTATTTGTACCACCCCAATCAATTTTTACATTGAAATTTTTTATTGGAAAATATTCATTTTTACATCATGTATACCCCTGAAATAGATTCAAGTCGAAAATCAGGGGATGCAATGGTCATTCGGGGTAAATACGTTCCATATGGAAAAAAATATTTAAGTATATAAACCAATTTGTACATCGAAAATTTTTGTCTGGAAATATAGCTTTATACATAGGCTACCCCCTGAAATAGTTTCAAGTCGAAAATCAGGGGATGCGATAGTCATTCGGGGGTTCATAAGACAATTAACCTAGTAATTTCGAACTCATACGTATGCAATTTTTTTTTACTATCTAAACCAATTTTTGCATCGAAAAATTTTGTCTGGAAATATTTCTTTATACATAGACCACCCCCCTGAAATAGTTTCAAATCGGAAATTAGGGAGCGCAATAGTCATTCGGGGGTTCGAAGTAAGTGTCATATGCACCCCCGAATGACTATCGCATCCCCTGATTTTTGACTTGAAACTGTTTCAGGGGGGTAGTCTATGTATAAAGCAATATTTTCAGACAAAAATTTTCGATGTACAAATTGGTTTAGATACTTAAATATTTTTTTTCATACCTCAGAGTACGAAAATTCGAGATGAAGTGTCGTATCAACCCCTGAATGACTATCCCCTGATTTTCGACTTCAAACTATCTCAGTGGGGTAGTCTATGTATAAAGCAATATTTCCAGACAAAAGTTTTCGATGTACAAATTGCTTTAGATATTTAAATTTTTTTTTTCATACGTCAGAGTACGAAATTTCGAGGTGAAGTCTCGTATCACCCCCCGAATGACTATCGCATCCCCTGATTTTCGACTTGGAACTGTTACAGGGGGGTAGTCTATGTACAAAGGAATGCTTCCAGATAAAAATTTTCGATGTACAAATTGGTTTAGACACTTAAATATTTTTTTTCCATACGTCAGAGTACAAAATTTCGAGGTGAAGTCTCGTATCAACCCCCGAATGACTATCGCATATCCTGATTTTCGACTTGAATCTGTTTCTGGGGAGTAGTCTATGTACAAAGGAATACTTCCAGACAAAAATTTTCGATGTACAAATTGGTTTAGATACTTAAATAATTATTTCCATATGGAAAGTATTAACCCCCTGTTGACCATTGCATCCCCTGATTTTCGACTTGAAACTGAGGGGGATACATGATGTAAAAATGAATATTTTCCGATAAAAATTTTCAGTGTAAAAATTGGTTGGGGTGGTTAAAATAATTTTTGTTTCGATTTTCTGTACATTTACTATATCTATCAACCCCCAAACGATAGCAAGGGCGGTAAATAGTATCGGATACATTTCATTAGTAATAAACAGTCTCTCCTAGTACGTTTTTATCACAAATTTTGATACTAAAAAATAGCACCTAGTTTACCGTAGGTACTACAAAATTTGTGGATGTGGCTATCCTCACACCCGTAATTTTGTGTCTTTTCACCCGGGCGATAACTTGTAAAATGCTTCAGATTTGTGTAATGAAGATCTGTGTAATTCAGCTGCGGTTCGGTTGGTGGGTTAAGTAGCGGTAGCCTCCCAAACACGTCAAAAAAAATTTTTTACAGGCATTTCCTCCCGATTGGAAATTTCTCAGATTATAGTTAACCCAATATCTTAAACACAACAAAAAAAAAAAACAAGTCAGCTGACTATACAGTGGTGGATAATACGTCAGCTGTCATACAATAGGACCAAATATTCATGGCAATAATATTAAATTGCCTTTTACGGAGGTTTTGGAAAAAAAATGTTTCAAATAAAAGTTGTAGCCTATAGATAGTTCACTACAATTCTAGCATTGGGTAAGAATCGGTATAACCGTTTTGGGGAAAATTGAGAAAAACTGAAAATTCACAGGAGTAAAGGGCACTTCTCGGAAGATCAGCCGAGATAACGATAACGGCATTAAATAAGAATTGAAGAGTAAAGTAAACATTCAAAGTTTAAAAAGAAATATTGGACCAATGTTTGAGATAATTTCAAAAAACCTAAAAAATGACAAGAGTAAAGTGCCCCTTGCCCTTAACTGATTCTGTTAAAATTTATGTGGTCGTAAGTTTTTAGGGGACCCAGCCTAAATGCAGAATTTTAACTTTCCACTATTCATAGTTTCTGAAAAAAAGTTGTAAATTTTCAGAAAATTGAGAAAAACTGAAAAACGACTATTTTTACACGCTCTATATTAACTTCACTTTGTTTCTCTTTAACTTAACTTTGTCACTTTAACTTTCTATGTTTGTTGGTTTGTTTGTAACTGACTCGTCTAAATTCGATTTTTATTCACTTTCAAAGGTTAGATTAATTCGAAACTTCGCATACTTATTAAGAACTAATGAGAATGCAATAATTTAATAACTAAATCATTATTTTATTTAGGCTCTCGATTGTTTGCTGCTGGACAAGCTTATTCGAGAACTAGATCGCTCAAAGTTATGAGGGAGGGTCCTATGTAACGCTAAAGCATTAGAAGCAATGACTAGATGACTAGATTACGCGAAAGAACTTCATAAGACAACCAGATAAATCGAAATAAAAAGTGAAAAATAAATGATAGTTTAAAAAAAAACTTAAAAAACAGTTTAATAATGGTGATTCCAAGTAATAGGGTAAAAAATTTTTTTTTTTTTTTAGAAATAAGAAAAATATAAGTAACGAGAAAATATATGTTGTTTTAATAAAGCGTGGGGTGCTTGATGTATGCTGTTAAACAATATTTCATCAGTACGATTAGTATAAAATATTTGTACAAGGAGCACCCCACGCTTTATTACATCATCTATTTTCTCGTTAATTATAGTGACTCTTCCGATTTGAGAAAAAAAAATTACCTTTTTAGTTGGATTCACCATTAAAGCTTTTTTTTTAAATATAATTTATTTAGGAACATGTTTTCGGATTCTGAGGACCTGAAAACGTCTAGTGGTAACTCAAATTCGAAGAATCGGCTCGATTACAATACTTATGAATGTCTTGTATGAGAGAATAAAAATATCAATAAACAATTGACAAAGTCTCCGACTTTTACCCGACAGAAATTTTAACAGTTTAAGCAAATCGAATCTGTCGATATTGATCGTGGAACATCCCAGGAAGAAAAAGAAATTTTCCCTTCGCTTAGCGCGAATTGAATTATACAATCGAGTTAAACTTGCCAATTCCATCAATGGAGATCGCGTGATTGCTCTACGCCGACTACTATCGATGTCAACTCATAATTAACCCACGTCTCATCGATATCTATTAAATTGTTAGCTTATTGATCTGAATCGATCGAAATTGAAAGTATTTTTCCTATTACCATGTAACACGATATAAAGTGATTCTATGATTAATAATAATAATGAGATTTTCGGACGTCATTATTAATAGTTACATGTAATGAGTTGTTTACCCGAGTAGTTAGCGGCTTGTAGGAAATATTTTTTCGGGCACAAAGGAAACGTTTAACTTAAATATATTTTGACAAATACGTTGGCGATGTGAAAAATTACGCGGTAATAATGACACGAGGTGTAACAAGATTGAATTTAAGAAATGATTAATAACTATCTGTAGAAAATAACACATTGTATTAATTTGAATGTCGTATTTACATACATATGTAAGTAAATTTACCTGTGATTTGACCGGGCCATGACATCCCGGTACGTCTCGTAACTTCACTATCAATACAATAAGGCTACTAACGAACATAAACAAAATTTTTAATAATGGAAAAAAATAATTTGTATATTCTGATAAACTGGATTCATTGTAAACAAACATAAGCAATAAACTTTCCCATTTATCTCGAGTCAATACGCTTTATCTTTTCCCTTCTGAATTCAACTTTGTAATAACGTCTGTTTTCGGTGATTTTCGAAAAATGTCATATTTTTTCTTACCTGTGATAAACGCTAGAAACGCCCTGGCACATTTCGGTTGTTGTTTCTTGGCCCCCATTTCTTCACTAACTGAGTTACACTTGTATTGATACTTATCGAAAAAATTGTTGTAAAAAAAATTAAACAAAAACGACGAAAATTTTAAACAATTTCTTTCGGTTGTTGTAAATATGACAGTAAATGCCCGCAAAAGATTTGGTTTTGTTATTAGAGCACGTGCGAAAAATATCAATTGTAAATGTTTAGTTGTAAAAAGTATGTTTCTTTTTTAATAAACATTTACAGTGCAAGAGAGTTCATTCCTAAATAATGAATTTCATATTTGTCGTAACAAACTTTATGTTTGAGAGAAAATACAGTTTTTATTTTATTGCTTGTTTACTATTATTTTTATTTATTTATAATTTACTACAAAAAGTTGTAACTAAAATAAATATTATTTAATAACATTTTAACTTGGAATCACTTTTTCAATTTATTTGTAAATCGCTCCATCTTACCACTACTTCCTATACTATGTGTGCAAACAATTCTCATCAGATGCCGACACTTTATATTTGCTGTTTGCTACAACAGATTTTTGCTACGGTGTGTAGGTATAGGCAATATTATTTACAGACAGAGTTCTTTTCAGGTTTAGCGTGTTAAATTACACAGGATGTTACAAAAAAGAAGGTAAAGGTTAAAATAATGGGAGTTTACTTATGTCACTTTTTGATTGGAGGTTTTCTTTCCAGTATGTAGAGTGTTAAGTTTACTTTAATTTTTTAACTATACCTATAAACTAAACTGAAACTAAAAGAACTAGGTGTATTAGACAAAAATATGAAAGACTAACTTTTAACCCTTTATATCGTTAGCTATTTGACTTTGCGTTAAGATTTTTTAACAGCTTCCTTAATTGAAAATAATAATCCAGTACAATATTTAAAACAATCAGTCTTAAGAACAAGGGCATAATTAAACACTATACGTTGCAAGAATAAATTTAATCAAACGTTTTATGCGTCCATCGTCTATGCGAATGCACTTTTTCGCTTTTTATACCGATTTTAATTGACTATATTTTAAATTTATGGTCAATTTAAAAGTTTGAGCAAGAAATATTCATATTCGATATATTGCATAGAGATACATTTTCTACATATACATACATACATACTCGATATTAGTATAAATGTTTAAAATTTGGAAACAATATTGAAGTGGGTTTTGAAAAAATTTCTGAATAGAAAAATTAACATATTCTGAAGTTTGTAAAATAAACGCACAAAGTTAAAAAACAATATAACAGTGGTTTTTGAAAAAAATCTAAAAACCGAAAAATGACAAGATTAAAGTACCTAACCTTTAGAGAAGATTTACTTAACAATGTCATTAATCTTTGCGAAAGTTCTATGTTTAGAAAAAAATATTGAAGTGAATTTTGAGAGAGATTCTATAAATGGAAAAATGAACAGAGTAAAGTGCGCTTTAGAAAACATTTAGCCAAAACCAATATTAAACTCTATTATATGTATTCGACTGCATAATAAACGTTCAAACTTAAGAAACAGTATTAAAGTAGAGTTTGAGAAAATTCTAAAAACCGGAAAATGACAAAATTAAAGTACCGTTTAAAGAAGATTTAGCCAAAAGTGTTAGTAAAATTTATCGTACATATTCGATAGTAGATGAAAGCTCAAAGTTTAGAAATAAATATTGAAGTGAATTTTGAGAAAATCCCTAACACCGAAAAGTGACAAAGTAAACAAAGTCTAAAGTCTAAATACTAATAACTCAAATTCGCAAAATCGACCCGATTACATACTCCTCAAATAAGATTAGCTCATGTGAGAAAGTATGTAGGTATATATATAAAGTGGGTTACACTACTGCTGTCGCTGTTTCCCGCGTCCTAGTTTCCATTTCTTTCTGTCTTTTCGGTCACCTTCTCTTATTTCTGCTTTCCATGGCTTGGTCGACCTCCTCTCTCCATGATCTTTGAGGTCTTCCTCTATATCGTCTTTGTGGTGGAGTCCAATCCCATATCTTCTTTGGCTAACTTTCGTCTGGCATATGTCTTAGATATCCATGTTACCGGCAAAGTCCGTCATCCAGTTATATCTAGGTTTACCTAGGCAAAGTCCGCATTGCCGGGCCACTTCAGGTAAAGTCCGAAATTGTTCGATATTTCGGACATTGCTTACACTGTGGTACGACAATCTTAGGTTTGCCAAATATGTAGCAGGCAAACTCCGAAATAACCTGTAGCATTAAAAAAAAACAAATTAATTTGTATTAATAATTTATTGTCTCTTAAAGAGAACAATCACAAATACAAGAAAGAAGAAAGAACTACAAATACAAAATAAAAATAAACTGAAAGCATAGGTATCACAAAAAAATCACATTCAAAAACCAACTAAAAAGATATTGAGGTAGAATCAGAGAGGTCCCTTTGGATAGAATTAGGGCTCCTGAATGATATACTTCTTACAGAGTAGGTACATATTTTACAGGGACCATTATAAAATACATTTAGTGTTAATTATGTCACTTATTATAACAAGATGTATAATAGTGACACGTGGAATTGGAAAAAAAATTTAATCTTTTACATTTACAAGAGTTAGTGGTGCATTTTTTGGTACTCTTACATCTTTGAAACCCTTGCCCTCCAAATGAAGAACTGTGCCCACTAATTTCCCGAAGTGATAGTTCTATTTTCGGGACGTCTTTGATTACAAAAAATTGTTCTTTGCAAGTTTGGATTTGGTTCCTTGCATATAGAGAACTGATTACACCATGTTTAGTACCGATTTTATAAAAACCATCTGCAGTTTTTTTCATTACAACTCCTTATTTGAAATCACCATTGGGGTAAGTCTGCATATCGATAAGATAGACTTGTCCTCTCGAATTTACTTCTCGGAATAGCAAAGATTTTACGGTTATTCCATTTTTTGTATGCTTTTTCTTCTTATGACAGGTTTCATGTAGCTCTAAGTAAACTGTAATGCATTCTCGAGTTACGTTAGCATTTTTGTTGCTTAATGCTTTAATCATAACATGTCTTCCAGCATGACCACACTCCTTGGTTGCATCATCTAGCACCTCAAACAATTCTTCATTGGGCAGAAAGTATTTTACATCAGTGACTTGTGCAGACAATGGCAAAATTAACTTTTTAATGCCTCCAACAAAAGTAACACATCGTAACGTTTAAGACGTCTGTATGGAATAGTTGTTTTTTTTTGACAGCTTTCTTGGCTTCTTCAACTCCTTTAATTAATGCCTCGTACTTCTCTATCGATGGAATGTAAACAGACTTTATTGGTTTCTGCTTGCTCTCTAATTTCTCCAAAAATTTCGTCTTCATTTTACCCGCGTCACTAATACTTGCAATAACGATTAAACAACTGCCGCCTAATTACAACTAAAAACGCAGAATGAGAAGTGGACCGTCTGCAATCGGGATATTAGCTTGTTTCTGAGTTTGCCTGCTACACATTTGGCAAACCTGAGATTGTCGTACCCAGTGAACTCTATACTACGTACCTGGAAGGGACCCGCCTTGAGCGACAAGTGAGGCAAAAAGATTGCATAGGCAACCCGCATTGGTTACGGATATCTATCTCTTTCTATCTTATGTAATGAATGGGACGTTCGCGCATTTCTTAAATATTTTTTAATCTTTTAACGTTTATTTACGAGTAAACGTGATTTTCTTTGAATAATTCATCAGGAAAAAGTAATAATGCAGACAGTATAACGTTCAAGTCAAATTTTAACTGTTCGCCTACGGGGTTGGGAGATAAAATAAAACCAAATTAAAAACACAATCTCTATTTAAATATCACAATGCTTGATAATATTTTAACAATTGCTAAATAACACCAGTTTAGTCATTTTTTGCCGTACTGTGGCATTTTTCCCATGTAATTCAATATTTAATAGTTTACTGTGGTGATGCATTCGGCACTTTAAATATATGGCAATTATTTTTCGAATGATTTGAATTTCGTGACATTCCTCAGATATAAATTCTTGATTTACAGGGTGCTTAGGTTTAAAGAGATCTATATTAGTAGCAAAATGATTTGTAACTATATTTGTGATTTTTTGTTTTAAGTTTATTTTGTTTTTCCAAATTATTTTCTAATTGGAAGCGAATTTGTTTTTCTGTGAAATGTAAAATTTTATATACCACATCTGAAGCATAAAGAAGACCTCCTCGAGTGACAAAATTTGTGAATGATTTATAAGCCTCAGGAGGAGCAGTATAAGTGTGTTCAGTAGACATACTACCTCTATATAATAATATATCAATACAATGATTGCAAGTAGTAGCATTATTTGCTCCGTATTTGTAGCCTCATGCATATCTTGCTTTTGCCGATCTTCTGAACGGAATTCAAATGCAGGAGTGCAGTATCTTTCAAAATCAGAGCAATTTGCACTGCCACTTGACGTTACTGAATTCCTACAGAGTAACTGTCTTAACGCCCATTTCAATTGCTGCGTATTTGGATTGTTATTCCAACCACCTCTGGATCTAATGCAAGAAAAAAATATTTCCAAGTGATCTTGTGAGTACTTGTATGTTAGAAAGTAAGTAAGTGGATTTTCATTTAAAGTAAAAAGGTCATTGGCGAGACCTAATGTACTCTCCATTGTTAGCATGAAACCAAGAGCAAATGTCTTACGTAAATGTTGTAACAACGGAATACCATCAATTTTCAAAGTTTCAAAATAATCCTTTGTCTTTGAGCAAATATCTTTAAAATAATTCAGAGTTTCTGGCCTAATAGGTGCCTTATATCCTTTCCCAAATGGATTCCTACAATTTAAAATATCAAAAATTCTGTCTAAAGTACGTAGAAATTCCACAGTGGCATGACTATGTGCAAAACCTGTGACACTCGTTTTTTGCAGATATTCAATGGCATCTGCCACACCACTACTTATTGTTTGTGCAGCAAGGCGTACATTCATAATTTTATTTTTGTAGTTGACATGATGAGAACTAAGTGAATTTGCCAATTTTAATTGTTCTACAGTTTGTACATCATCGAGAGCTTTGATATAATCCCAAGAAATTTTGCCAGAACTGGAAGTTACATTTTTTTCAGCAAAACAATTCCTGGCCAATTTCAACATATGGCAAACATCTAGTATACAATATACTCGAACTGAAGGAGCACTAGGATGAGTAAAATAGGGTTTTAGTTTGTTATGCTCGATATTGCAACCCAAATTATTATATGTTGAAATATTCGCATTGGTCCCATCTGATGTTATCGACCTCACAGTAATACCAATTTCATATAAACTCCTTAAACAGGCCATTATTATTTGGGTTTGCAAATAAGCATCTGTTTTATTTGTTAAAAAATAGGCCACTGGGCATTTGAAATTATTTGTATAGCTTACAATTTGCAAAAATAGTGCCTCTGTTGCTGGCATTTCAAAGTCAGTATTAATTAGGCCACCAAAATCGACATTACCAAAATATCTACCCTCATTGTTGTCCCACAAAACTTGCTTTCTTATGGACATAGCATCCATTATTAAAGCACAATTTTTGAAATAAGGTTTATCATGCACCTCTTTTTTCAAAAATTCCAAAACTTCACCCAAAATTCCTGGCTGACAGTTGAGGCTACTCAACCACTTTCTTACAGTTCTTCCGTTGGGCAGCACAAATTGTTTACGTAAAAAATTATAAGCTTTCGGGGAATAAAAATACAATGTATGGGCAAATTGTTTCATTCATTCAGCAAAGGTGAATACCTACGTTGTCCAGAATGTACACCTTCATCTTTCCCTTTTTGGAGAAGTACAAGTTCTAAAGGCAAACCTGAAAAGAAAATATACTGTAGCCCTTCGGTACATAAAAATGTTATTTTTTTTACCTTGGAAATGCTTTTTTAGGACTTCGTCCAGGTTTTCATTGCTATGTCCGTTTTTTGAAATTAAACGAATGAGTTCTTTCATGTTGGAAATTTTCACATCTCTTCTCTTTACCTTCTGTTTTAGTGTTTTGATTTTTCTTCGTAAAAGTACATCCTTTCTATGTGACACAGTTTGGGTTTGGCAATCAATCAATGTTCGAACTTGTAAGCTTGTCGAAGTAGAAGGCAACTCAGTATCTATAGGAGATATGGTATGCTTAATAACATCGTTACCATGAACATCCGCAGATGATTCCTAGAAAAAAACTCCTTTCATTTTCATCCAAGACAAGTACAAATATATTTTTCTCTCATTCACATTCTATGTATACCTACCAGTTTTTTTATTTTCCTGCGAGGTTCAGCAATTTTCAGTGACAAATGCTTTGGATATGAAAATACAGTAGGTATGGCATTTGGCTTTAATAATTTAGTGGTACATCCTGGTTTAACTACGTCAGCGGTCCGCAACCTTTTTGATGTCGCGACCCCAAAATTAAAAAAAGAGTTTTCAGCGTCCCTCGAAAAAAAAAAAACACGAAATGTACAAGTACAAAGGACGGTTCAGGTAACTAGAACTAAAGGTAAACTTGAATTTTCCTCCATGTTCTAGCGGCTAGAATCTAGCCAATCCTAGCCTAGCTATTTTTATTTCGTGGAAAGTTTATTTAATAATATTAGAACGAACGAGAATATATGCATTTAACTTATTTATGAAGGCCTTAAGCTCATAAAATGAGACAAGCAATTATTTTATCATTTTATTCAGTATGAAAAATAGGTAAGTAAGTTTACAAATCAATGTGATACTGTGCTTGCACACTTTTAGTCAAAATATCAATTCTTGGTGAAATATCAGAAATAGACACCCTCAAATCAGGTTCTACGTTAAGGCTCCGCTTCACCGCCACGCAAAATATCATTTCAGGGGTTTAGAAATCCGGGTGCAATTTGGAAACCGTTGTACTTTTTAACTTGACTTTTTCTTTATGTTATAGATAAAGGATCGACACATGTCCGTAAATATATGAGAAATTTAGGAAATGTGGAAAAGTAAAAGAAAAATATGAATTTCCTAATCAAATATTGTAAATATTCGAACGGCGCTAAAGAGTATTAATAGGTCTCAAATGTTATTTAAACATATTTATAGACATCGAGCAAATCTTTATCTATAAGCTTGTGAAAAAATATTTGAAAAACATTAAGCCGTTGCTGAGATATCCCCGGATTTCCAAACCCTTACAAGTGCATTTTTACTAGCCGCGACGTGGCGGCCTCTGCTGATTATTTCGGAGAGAGTTTTAATTTTTCAGGTTCGTACTCCAAATATTTTATTGAAATATAACCAGCACTTATCGAGGATTGAAGACAAAGTGAACCGACTTTGACTTAAATTTAAAATCAGTAGGTATTTAATAATTATTTAAATATCTATTAAGTATTATTATTTTTATTTTATTTTTGGATAAATTTGGTGACATTTGAAAGAATTTTTCCTGTTTAATAAAAAGCGTAACAAAATTAGGAAAATGAAGTAATTTTGTAATTTCAAATGTAATGAAGCTACTTTTATAATTTAGATGGATAGTTCACGAGAGTGTATTACACCGGCAATAAAATCGGTATTCACCTAAAATTATTCCTACCTGGACAAAACCAACAACATCGTATTACAGCAACAATTTGTTGACAATGTCAAATTGTCAAAAATTGACAATGTCAATTTTTAAAATTGTGAAATAGTCATGAATCATGATGAATACCACTTGAGAAAAGATGGGCAAAATTATTCTGGAGATTCAAGTTTGCTGCTTCTTTTACAATTTCGCTCGCTATTTATAGGTACTGGATAAAATCACTCGCCTGACGACTTGTGATGTCAAAAATATCATTCGCAAAATTGCCAAGCAACAAATTTCCATTTTTTTCTATTGAGATATTATATCGGGTGTTTTTTTAAATTTCACCTCATAGTAGGCTGTGGATAGAGTTTGTGAATGCGCCTTACTAAAAAATGTCAATATTAACATAACCTCACTTTTTTAATAAAAATTGAAACTTACTCCAATCAATTACTAGTGTCTTGAAAAAGACAGCTTGGCTCTATTAATTAGGCGTAGATGAGTGAGCTGTCTTTTTCAAGACACTAGTAACTGATTGGAGCAGTTTTAATTTTTATTAAAAAAGTGAGGTTATGTCAATATCGACATTTTTTAGTAAGGCGCATTCACAAACACTATCCACGGCCTACTATGAGGTAAAATTTAAAAAAAAACACCCGATAGTATTTATATGAAACGAATATACAAAAATAAGGAATTTAGTGAAAACAGCAAATTGTTAAAATAAATGTACACCTGGTACCTTAACAACCTAAAACTTAATATTGAAATTTGAAATAATGGATAAATGCCTATGAAGATTTTAATGAAATATTTCTAATATCCATACTTCTACATTTGCGAGGATCAACAAGTTCGGGTAAATAACAATTCATATAAAATTCCGTTAGTTGTTTTTTCATCTTATCGCAGAATGTATTGTTTTTTAAAATTATTTCTTTCTTTATACCGAAAGGCGTCCAAACTGCAAAGCAGCAATAGGCTCTTTCAGTCACAAGCAACTGTCCTTGTATCTGATAAAACCATTTGTGGTTTTTATTGATTTCTCCGTTTTTCTTCCAGAATAATATTTTCCTTTGTATTATACCATCTTCAGGGGTGAGATCCTTAGCGCTATAGGGACACTTGATTTCAACGATGCCCTTCTCCCCAATAAGGCCATCTGGAGTTGCTGCCAAGAATGAAGTACTTTCGCTTATAAATAGGCCACATGGCAATATTTTCTCATCAATGACTGCTTCTAAAGCACGGATTGCCCGTTTTTCATTTTGCTTGCCCCACTCAATGCTAGCAGAATGAATTCTTGCTGGGTAAAGAAGTCGTTCCACAAGCTTCTTTGTATCGCCCTTGCTTCTAGTACTGAATTTTGAACAAATTGCCTGGTAATTTGATGCCGTAAGACGCTTTCTTCGTTCTAAATGCCACAAATCAGAATCGCTTTGTTCTTTTGTGAGCTCTTGAATCAATTTTATTTCTTCTGCATTTTTTTTAATATTCTCCAAAAAATCTTCTTTTGCTTTTTGCCACTCCTCGGACGTTAGATCAGGCTTTTGGCATTGATCACCATAACTGGAGTCAAGTCCTGAATTGTCTTTGGCACGAAATAATCTCTTGCGTTTAAAATATTTTTTTCTTGATTCCCATTTCTTTGCTAAGCTAATCGGGCTTTTCTGATTTAAATATTTTTTAATAGTATATATAGGCCTTTTCGTATTATGTGATATCACAGAGGCAAAGCATCGAGCCTGATACGATCCACGTTGGCAATAATTAATGCGTTTTCCTCCTATAAATTTAGCAATAATTGAATTGAATTGTTCCGCTACGTTATTGTCAACATCGTGAATTAAACTTGTGCTATTTCTTGAAAGGTAGTTGACGAAGCTGAATAATTTATCGTAAAGTTCTGAAAAAAAAACAAGGAATCAATACTCATAAAGTATTCATAAACCGTACTCCTTCACACTTGGCTTTTACAACATAGGTAGTACCTGTCATTTTTAAATCCGATAATATGCTACCACTGGGTTTATATTGCTCACCGCAGAAGTATCCTAGTTTTGCACAATACTTGTGTTCTCCAAAAACGTGGCTAATCGAATTATCTATGTCCTGTTTTAATAGTTTAATTTTCTCATCCATCGAAATGCCCTCCTTTTTTCTATGTTCGATAGCTTTGGTCACTGCACATCGTAATCTTAGCTGTTCTTTCTACAAAAAAAGTCATTAAAGTATTAAAATGTTTTCATTCACCAAGGAAATAAAATTTATAAGCTTTATACTAAAATATCTAAATAAAATATCACTAAATATGAGCACTTACGCTTATGTGTTTTCGAAGAATTAATGGTCCGGCATTGGTGTCTCTAGCTAAATCACGGATTTTCCGAGAGTAATTCCGCAAAAGGTGATTTCTGCACTCAATTTTTTTTACCACAACATTTTCATACGGATGAGCATCTAAAATTTTCTTGAGGGAATTGCTGTCTCCGTCAGCTATCAATTTATGGTATATCAATCCATGTTGCTCTACACTACAGAGAAATCCTTCTCTGAGAATATCCCCTTCCATACTGGTCGAAGAACCTTCAAAATTTTTAAAACATTTGTGTTTTTTAGGCATCAGTTCTCCTTGATTTTTGGACAGCTGGCAAATTGTGCAATATTTGTTTTTTATGCCGATAAAAAGCACCTAAAAATTACAAATTACTTTGCACTCAGAACTTGAACATAATATTTTAAATTACCTGTTTAGTTCGACAGCCTATAATTGCTGCAGCTCCTGAAAGCGAATTATAATTAGTTTTATATGATCTTTTGGCCCAGCATCCATCCGCTACGACAGTAATCATAGGAACCCCATCAGGCGAGAGATCACCCGCATCTATAGCCAATGCTTTTTCTATCTCACCAGCTTGCTTCATACTTTCGAAAGAAATTTTTTGAAAAGCTTCCCCAAGAACATTTTCTTCAATTTGATATGATCGCTGCGATGGATAAGGGATTTCAAGACATGTTGAAAACTGGGCTAGGGCACTGTAACCTGCTCCTATCATCATCACTGCCAGAACACCATCCTGATTCGGGTTTGTCACTGTCGTTTGCAGATTATATGTTCCATTGCACATATTACATTTAAATTGAAATGTTGAGACGTATCCATCTCTAATTTCCTTTACGATATTCATGTTATTTAAAGTGCACCCAAACCTTGGCGCGTGGTTGTTCAGATTTATTAGACAATCCAAGAAATACTGAATGTCCACCAATCTTCTTCCCTCTAATTGAATAGATTCCTGAAATGAATTATTTTGAAAATATAACTCAATATATATGTATATCTTTAGAATTTTCAATAATAAACAATACAATGTACCTCATTTTCGGTATGAACTATTTTAGGGGTATTTGGTACAATATTGGCACTTTCTTCATCACTGTGAAGTGGTGTTATATTTTCTTTACCAGCGTCAAGTGTTGCTGTAATCCCCTAAAAAAAATAGATAAAATGAAATTCAATAAAATATAAACGTATATAAGTATTACAAAGTAATACAAAACCTTACATTATCGCCCAGAAGTTCACCATTTGATTGATTTTTTGTCACATTATGACTGGATGACGTAGATTCGTTATCCTTTTTTTTTAGCAACCTGAAATTATATTGTTTTCAATGAAAGGTGAGAAAGTGTAGTTTTTTTTTATTAAAAAAGGTTCTCTTTCGAGGGTATGATTTTTTTGTCATTTACCTTTTCTTCTACTACTACCTTAAGCAAGTCTGATGCGTCCTAGGTATGAATGAAGAAAGAAGAAATGATATGACAAAATTGTAAATGTACCTACATACTTACAATCTGTCCCTTTTTCCGACCTGGATGTTTTCTAACTGCATTTAACCTAAGTCGTCCTTTCAGTCCTTTTCTTTTAGCGTCCATATTAGTATTTTAAAAGTATTTCAGTATTTTCACAAAACAAGAATAACCACACAAGAACACTTTTCCGTATATAACCACCAATGTAAATAAATAAAATACAAGTACTCGACGTAGCGACGAAAAGACTGCTCCACTTACGATCACGCACTGACATACCTGTCGCCTATGTAGGCCGACCCTGGAATACACGTAACGCGCCGCAAGCAAACACAGGAAATATACGAATATTTTAATGCGTCCCTCACCGATTCCCCTCAGCAGTAACTCTGAAGGATAGATATCTTCCTCTTAAGTCTGGAGCGATATTATGTTTTTATAGCGGTCAATGTGGAGAAAGCTGTCTCACACAGGTATGTAGATGCGAATGGCAGCAATTCCAGCAAAGATATTTTGTATAACAGTGGATATTCCTTTTCCGTCATTATCCAGAACTTGGATAGATCCGTGGTTTTGAAAATAGCTCTAAGGCTTCCATCGGACATTAAATCGATCAGCTGCTCCTTTTCTTTTAAGTTCATCTTCACAGTGTTAAGATCACAAGTGAATGGATTAATTATCCACTGGTCGCCGTGTGACGTATCTGGGAATCGTATCACTAAATCTTGTTTAAGGTTTGTAAGGTGCAACATGATCTTGGTTTTTATTTCTTCTTCGAGCTATATATCGTTTTCTTCAAAAAACTTCTCCAAACATTCAAACATCTCGTAGTTTTCAGCACTGTTTTCGTCTATCCACAAACTTATTTTCGGCATTTTCAGCAGTACGACACGATTAAGTATGAGTGCATAGGTAACACTGACTGAGTGACTAGTCTAGTGAGTCAGACCACAGTCAGACTGAGGACTATTCGGCCCGGTATCACAGAGATCGGGGTGGGTGCGGGCGCAGGCACGGCGAGTGTGTGACGAGACAGGACAGGACTCCGTTTTAAAGAAACTTTTCTGACGACCCCATAATTATCTTTCGCGACCCCGTGCGGGGTCGCGACCCCTGGGTTGCGGACCGCTGAACTACGTAATCGGTTGGCAAAAAATGCTCCCCACAAAGTTTACTGGTTTTAGATGGGACCCAATTCTCCCTGCGAACTGCCTTTATTCATAACTTTAGGATATCCGGTCGTTTGAATGGAAAACTATGACAAATATTATGAATTAATTAATTAACATTATTAAGTAGGTAACAATTATGTCATAGCCAAATCTAAATATTATCAACTTACCCATGAAAAGATATTCGCCGATAATCTTGCTCGTTCTTACATCCAAACGCTACACAATAAATCACCATTGTTATTTAATGTTAACTAAAACCATTGTCAATAACAAATAACACCAACAAAATTCCTTATTTTTTAAATCACACACGGCAAAGGAAACGAAACTAATGGCGTATTAGAACACAATATACAGTAGCCGCCCGGTTTTCCGAAATTCGCATTATCCGAAACCGAGTAGAAAAAAGCGATTTCGCCGTATTTATCCCAAATGGTTGCAACTTGTCGCCGCATTATCCAAAATTGCACATTGCACGTGTTTCTTTCTTATGCTTTCTTAGAAACCTTATGCTTCCTTAGAAAAAATTAAAATTGATTTTGTTTTGATCTCCCAACACAGTCGAAATTTTTCCAGTGTCAACTTGATTCTATCAGTGCAACGATTTAACCTTAACAATAAACCATAAAAGATAGGTGTATTAATACTAATGCCAGAATTGAATTCGGCATCCCCGAACACCCCCGGAGTTACGGTTTTCGAGCGATTTTCATGGACACTGCAATTTCACCCCCGGGCACCCCAGCAGAGCCCCCCAGAGCGCCTCCGGGTAATTTTAATGCCAGAATTAAATTTGGGATCCCTGAAAAACCCCGAGGAACGATATTCGAGCGATTTTCACGGACGCCTCAATTTCCCCCCGGACACCCCCGCAGAGCCACCCCCGAGCGCCCACATCTAATTCTAATGCCAGAACTGTATTTGGAATCCCCGAAAACCCCCGTGTAACGATTTTCTAGCGATTTTACTGAGTTTCCAGTCGTTCTTATAATATTTTGCAAATATAATTATGCAATTGCAAAATGCATTTATTGCACCAGAATGCATTTTTTGAAAAATGGCATAACCACACCATATAGACTTTTTTCCTGGGAGCTTTCTGAACACAATGCAGAAAACCACATCTCGATATCCTGCTGGCTTTAAAAATTTATTCTTTATTTCGGTCGATTTTCATCTAAATGCCCCGGACTAGGAACTCTTTTTATTTTCCTAAGAATATAAATGACTAAAATGACAGTATTTACATTCTGTCGCCAATGAAAAATAATACACGAATGTTATGTGCCATTTTCATGTTATGTATCTAGGCATGTAATGAGTATTTACGATGCCGGCAGCGTGAAAAATCAATTTACGCATATAAACAGAAACTATATATATATATATATATATATATATATATATATATATATAAATATAAACAGAACTCATTTGCTTGAGTGCGATAAAGAGAGGTTTCCGTAACTATGTCTATCTTTGTTTCGCTTGCCCCTGACACACTGCACGCTGTTATACGCAACGCACGCGTCCCTTCCAGGTACGAATAGTATAGAGTTCACTGGTCGTACCACAGTGTAGGCAATGTCCGAAATATCGAACAATTTCGGACTTTGCCTGAAGTTGCCCGGCAATGCGGACTTTGCCTAGGCAAACCTAGGTATGACTGTATAACGGACTTTGCCGGTAACATCCATACCATTTTAAACGTTTGCCTCGATTGTATACAGAATATCCATATGAACACCCATTTTCGTTCTTATTTCGAGGTTTTGTGTCACATCTTGTTTTGTTAGTCTCCAGCACCTTCTCTAATAGTTCATTTCCGTGGCTAGTATTTTTGGCTTACTTACCTTTTTTAATTCCAATAGTTCAGAACCATAGGTTGCTATGCTATCAACTATAGACTTATATCTATGTGTGTCTTTTAGCATTATTTGTTATTTTTTCACTCCAAAAAATTTCATATAATTGTCTTGTTGCCACCCCTGCATGCGTCATTCTATAGAAGATTTCATCACTGCTTCCGCCTTTTTCTGAGAGTTTAACCCCTAAATACCGATACTACTTTTTAGTACTTTTTATAGTCACTAGTCCTAAGTTCAGGTTTTCGCCTAAAGGTTCACCTAATACCATATATTCGATTTTTGTTGGATTTATCGTTAAAGACCACTCTTCGTATGCGTTTTGTAACTTCCTCAGCATGTAGTTGATGTAGTCTATACCCCCAACCTGTTTTCGGCCATAATTGCCTGGTCGTCAGGAAAATGGAACGTGAACAGTTTATCGTCCCCAATTGGTATCCCCATTGCACTACATTTACATGTGCACTGTGATAATGCACCATTTAAATAAATCTTAAATAGGGCAGGTGCGATGCAGCATGCCCTTTGCTTATTTGGAATATTGTAGTTATACTATTTTCAATTTTAACGGAGGCAGACATATTTTAAAACAGTTTCTAAACACCTTGTATATAATTATCTTTAATGTTTTGTTGTTTTAATACCCACCATATTCTTTCCAAAGGGAGACTATCGTAGGCTTTCGTAAGGTCGATGAAAACCATATAGGTATTCAAATTGTGCGCCAAACGTTTTCTATCGTCTGTCTAAGACTGAAAATACTGTCAATACAAGAGCAGTCGCTCTGAAACCATTTTGCTCCTCTATGTCTTTAATACAAGTTTCTATTCTTTTTTAGTATTTTACCACTGAATTTAGTACACGAACATATAGTTCGCAGAATTTCTCTTATCGCCCTTCTTGTAGATACTGCTATTTTTTTTATACAATAATATACGGAGCTTTTCTATCGAAACGCATGGTGGGAAATCAACAAGAGCAAACGAGAAACTAACAGTAGTTCGGTAGTATGACAGAGATGGATGTTTTGCAACGTTGCCGGCCGAGCAGGCAGTCCAAGTCAACGCGTATCGCGGTCGCGTATCGAGGTCGCGTATCGCTTTACACTTTCGGATGTGTGCAGAGCGAATGAATGTGATGTTTCGCGAGCTAGCAACATCGCAAAAGTTCTATCTCTGTTTAGCCAACGAGAAATATATGGCCTTTCTCTCGCTCTTACGTTTATCCCATCCTGCGACTCTGTAGAAACGATCTGTATGCTGTAAGCCATTCTTCTAGTAGGTCTGCTCTCCACAAAAACTGATTAAAAATGTATGCCAGCAGCTCAAATATTATCGGGTGTTTTTTTTTAAATTTCACCTCATAGTAAGCTGTGGATAGTGTTTGTGAATGCGCCTTACTAAAAAATGTCAATATTGAAGTGGGTTGACATAACCTCACTTTTTTAATAAAAATTGAAACTGCTTCAATCAGATACTAGTGTCTTGAAAAAGACAGCTTGGTTCTATTAATTAGGCGTAGATGAGTGAGACTAAAGAATATAAAAATCCAAATGCGAGAACCTCTGTGAAAACAAACTTGACAACTCTCAACTCTCCCACGGAACAATAGTCTTCGAAGTGCTTGGAACGATTTGACTTTTGATAACGACATTTTTTAGCCGCATTCACAAACACTATCCACAGCCTACTATGAGGTGAAATTTAAAAAACACCCGATATATCGGGAGCCTGTTTAATTAGGTCAACAACAATTCCATTTGGAGTAGGTGCTTTACCGTTTTTCATTTCTTTGCATGCTTTCTTCACTTCATCTACTGAGATTTCATCTTCTTTTTCTAATAGAATGTCTTCATCACTTAACTTATTTTTAAATGGATGTGTATTTTCTGTTAATAATCTCTTGTAATGTCCAATCCATTCGCAGCTTTGTATTAACTGTGTTGTAGATTTTTCTTTATTATCTGTTCTTAAACCTTTTACTGTTTTCCATGCCTCTTTAGATTTACTTGATCCCAAAGACTGATCAAATTTTTCACAGGTCTTTCGCCAACTTTCGTTTCTAGCTTTGTTTACTTTTCTTTTCACTTTAGCATTTGCTCGGTAATCGTTCTTTCTGTCTTCAGGGTCCTTAGTTGTGATACAACACTTTCTTTTCCATAGTTAGGGTTTCTAAATTATTTGACCACCAAATGTTTATTTTTATTTCGAGGGTAAAATAAAATATATCGAAAACATCAAATCGTAGTTTTAGGCACCTACATTCAAAATAGGCATTTAGGAAGGTAATTTAACAAAATACGCTTTTTTGGGCATTTATGGCATTTTGCTTGAACATCCGGAGCCTACCAGCGAAGCCGTGGCGGGTATAACTATTGCTGACTTAAAATTATATTTATGTCTAGTTAGACTGGATAAATATAGGGTTGAAATAAAGATCAACAGCTGGAATCAATAGAGAATTACCTATTGTGGCTGATGCTCGAGTTTATAAGAATATATGAAGTCTACAAGACTGTATTCGATTCGTAAATACACCCGTGACTATAAATTATCAGCTGTATACTATCTGTAGTGTCTTTAGAGAACAATGGCGGTAGTGGAAGCTGATATTTATGAATAAAACAGGTAATGTTAGCTAAGGTAGAAGTTTAACGTCCCTAGGAATTAAACAAGGTTCGCACGACCATTTCCAATCGCGATAGTAGGTAAGTTGGCCCGTCGCTAATTTCGTCTCCGTTCTGGCCAGATATCGTGTTTCTGGCCTATTTCTGGAAGCGAGGTATGGAAGTGACGGGAATAGAAAAAGAAAAACAAGGGGGAAGAGGTGGGAAGGAACGGGATACGTCCTGCCGTCCCGTGGACCGAGGATCGACGGACAGTCATCACCGAGCCCCCATAGACTGCTCAACAGTTCCCTAACTCTAAAAAGGAATCCGGCACAGGTACGTCACAGAACTTTTCTTTAGAGACTCAGTGTACCAGTGACATTGAACAGTGAGAACAGAAGATATTGTTGATTTGTGTGGATGGAGCGTGTCGCTGCTTATGAACCTAAAGAGTTAATTAGAACGATTGAAATTTGGGTACTGATACCCTGATTTGCTTGGCTTTCGTGGTCCAAACGAAGTACCTGCCTAGTTTAGAAGTTCATAAGCAGTGCATCGTAAGGGTATCATGTTTGATTAGAATATTATACAGATATCTTAAAATTTCTGTGGCGCACCTTTAAGCAAATTTAAATAACCGCCATTTAGACATAAGACGGCTATAACGCCTTTAGAGTTTTAGGCCTTCCCTACTTAGGCGGTCATCTCAAATTTGATCTCTCTCTCGGTTCTGTTCGCACGTTCCGATTTCAGGAAAATCTCCGCATTTCGTATACTCGTATATTCCCTCGGGAACGTCGACGGGGCCAAATTAGGCGGTGCGGTCATTTTGGAAGGGCGCCAATAGGCGTTTAAATTTAAACTTGTCCGTCGGTGCTAAAAATAACTTTTAATACTCAGTCGTTGGCTCTACAACAGCGAGAGCGTAGGAGTTGGGATGAAATTTTCGAATTAATGATATGAAACATATTGAATAATATTTATTGAATATTCCTGATTAGAAAATATGAGGTTAAAAGGGGAATTTTCAGGTTATCACATTGAAACGTTTTTATAAATTTTATAAGTATTGTCAAGGGATAGTGCATGATTCCTGGAATGGATTCAGAGGAAGGTCTAGAACGTTAATGGGTGCTGAGCAGTTATAAAGATAAATATAATTTTTTAGAAAATTTGGAAAAGGTCACTAGAACTTATTTTTAACATTACCAACAGAATCCATATCAGGCACATCACAAATGTGATTAAAAAGATTCTTGTGCAAAAAAAGTAACCTCGGGGAAATAAAAAGTAACACAATTTTTAACTATTTTTTTGTATTATTTTTAGGAAAACAACAACATCCAACATGGCGGACGACGAGGTTAGGTACGTATCTATTCTCGTACCAAACGACTCAAACTATAAGTTCACGTTTTCTATTTCCAGTATGAGTGTCATCATGTCTCGGTTACCGTATAAAAGGAAAAGGTAAATATCATCCGCATGCCGCCTTTGACGAGCGCTAAAATTTCTTTTAATTCGTAGATTTTTAGGAAATAGTCAATTCTACTTTGACGTAGAACGGTTATTTCTACCCCTCCCTCTTCTAGCATATTAGTTAGAGAAATCGCTTGTTTCTTACATCGTAGAAAAGAAGATTTTTCTTCTTTCGCATTCTTGCAACTCCATTTTATAACAATAAATTTCTTTTAACTCCTTAAGAATTACATAGTGTTCCAAAAGTGAAGAAAAATATTCATATTGTTTGTTCTGAATGGTTGTGATTTCAGGAAAACGTCTGAACAGGTTGATCTGTTTTTTCAAAACCTATCCATTTTCACAGAATTTGAGCAATTGGTTTTGCTCAACGACGCCATCATATTTATCACTGTTAATAGTAACAAATATAAGATAATAGTAAGAAAAATTATATAATGTAGGTACAATGTGTTTCAAAATGATTGTCATTGTAATGTACGTAAACCAAATTTCTTAACTATCAGCTGTGGAAAATAAGAAACACTGAAGTATGTAGTTTTCTTGTATATAAAGGAATACGTGATACGTTATGGAGGAAGGAAGAAAAACGTGATTTATTACAGAGGTGACATTTCATTCTAATTCAAATTTGGTGCCACTTGTCAAAGTACGACATTGACAGTTTGTTAACCAATCAGAAGCGACTACGACATAACAGGTTAACCTTGCTATTCCCTTCTCTCAGGCTTTCAATGGGCTTTCACGACCCCGCCTCTTATTCTTGTGCTTCTGATTGGCTCACAAACTGTCATTGTCATATTTTCTGACAGATGGCATCAAACTTGAATTAGATTGAGGTGTCACCTCCGAAATAAATCACTTTTTTCTTCCTTCCTCCATAATGTATCAGGTATTATTTTATATACAAGAAAACTACATACTTCAATGTTTGCTGATAGTTAAGAAATTTCGTTTACGTAGATTATCAGCTGTTAATCTCCTATAAGGAAAAAAAAATGTGTAGAAACAGTTGTCATGGTTACCAAATTCTGACGTCACACTTCCCTCGCGTATTTACTAGAACCATATTTCGTTAAAATAGAAAAGGAAAGAAAATCCATTTTGTTTTAGAAACCTAATCTAATTTTGTAATCTAAAATACGAAGATGTAGTGCTGGTAGAATTATGGAAGTTATCATTCAAAAATTAATATTATGTCGTGAGAGTCATAATTCTTATTTCAAAAGTTGGCAATTACAATCAATAGGAAAAAATGCATATATTTTTCGTTGCAAAAAGATAGGGCCCCCTGCGAATTGGTCTGTGGTGTTAATGAGATAAAAGAGGATATCCCTAGATACTAACATTTATTGTTATTAATTTTCTATTACCGTTTGGAATATGCAAAAACAAGCTTTTGCAAAAGTCAATCGGTTAATTAGTTGCTGAACTATGTTCATTTCTTTATTTCAAGATCATTATTTCAAAAGGCTCGCTGCTAGCAATAAATAACCGTAAAAATATTTTATGAAGTGAAATCTCCTCTATGACAGTTGTATTTTCAAAGGAGAAATTGGGCAGATTTACATATTTTACTCAACCGATTTTAATGGTTTTTTTAATGTTCAAGAGAAATGTATTTCTTTCTCTCTAAAAATAAGGACAATCGCGCAATTTGTTTATTCTTATAACACGAATTATCATTTTCAATCATTATGCTACGCTTTACTTCCTAAGTAAATAGACATATGATATCATATAGTTCATATTTTTTTTAATAAAAGTTATTAGTAATAAACAATAGTAATTTTTAGTGAACAATATATAGCTATAATTATTTTGCTACGAATTTAGGATTTTTAATCAATACAACGAAATCATTCAGTTGTTGAGGAATAATCTTCTCATATCTATAATGTGAGAAGCGAGAAAAGGCCATTTTTAAAATAATTACTGCAATTGCAAAAATTGATCACTTTTAAAGTTTTTTTTGCGATTTGTACAATAAAAAATCAGCGAAAGAAGGTTTGCCACGTACTACATGTTTTTGTATGCTGTTCAATTTTCAATTAAAATTTTTTTCTCTACTATCTTTTGCTTTGGCTCTAAATTACACAATTTGTTTTTGCATATTTCAAACGGTCATAGAAAATTATTAACAATAAACGTTACGTTGAATTTATATATGGTTTTCTCTTTTATCCCTCCTTGTACATCAGGCTAAATCACAGGACCCCATCTCTTGGCACATGCTTTTTTCCTTGTCGATTGGAGTATTACCTCTCCGGACGATGTTCTTGAAACCACGATCTTCAATTACATGATGAATTTCATTCCGTACACTTTGAAACACTTCGGTAACAAGTTAGACAGTTTAACTTTCCCGCAGGAAACTTCTTGTAGTTTATATCGTTAAAGCGAATATTTTGGATGTGAAATTGTAAGTAGTAGTGCTTAGTAACTTTAACGCATTTGCATGCTTAGTCGCTTCGCAAACACTTCTTAAAACCGCCAAAGCACTTAAAAATATATTATAAGCAATGTCACATATACATACACATACACGTACGATTAATAAGTTAATAATTTCAGTTAATAAATTCACTGTGAAAATCACCGATCATTAAGTTTATCACTATTTTTTGTGTGTGAACGTTTAGCACAAAATTACTATTTGCATCACAACACCCGTTTAACTCCGAACTTGAGTCTATGGAAGTGCGGCTGACTTCCATGGGCTTCGTATTTACATAAAATCTAATCGAAACTTTTTTATTCTTTTTTCAGAAAAAGAAACTGGAAGAGGCATGTAGACTTAAAAAACACAACCACTAGAGACGCAAAAAGTGGCCGCCAGCTGACAGAACATTTAAAAAAGAAACGTGCTGTCAAAAATAGTACCAAATGAAGTTAATTTAATTGGAATTTAATTATTTTTTGATGGCACGTTACGTGTTTGAATTCGAAATGAAATTGAAAAGAAATTGGAAGTGTAGAAATTCAGTATGCGTTTTATGCACAAATCCTGCCCAAGAACTCAATATTAGAAAACACGTTAATAACTGGTATTAGTATTGTAATAATAACAGATATCAATATTTTGTCAGTTCTTGCACAACTTTCTATTTTACGTCACAACCGGTTCATTTTAACATAATTTGTCAAACTATGTATAATATGCAATATGTTTGCGTCTTGGGTCGTGCTGAAACATGTCCCAGTCCGAAATATTGAGTTGTTCTTAGCAAACATGCGAGTTTAAACACGTAGGACGTTTTGAAATGTTCTGTCTCCCGTGCATTCATACTTTCGTTCATAAACCTAATCGTTCTCGGCTTCGCCCGTCCTTTAGGAAAAGAAGAGGAAACAGGCCGAGATCGAGCGCAAGAGGGCCGAGGTGAGGGCTCGCATGGAGGAGGCCTCCAAGGCGAAGAAGGCCAAGAAAGGTTTCATGACTCCTGAGAGGAAGAAGAAGCTGAGGGTAAGTTTCCGATTCCCCCTCCTGCCTGCATCAGGTTAGTTAACTGGCTTCTACTTCCGATATTCAGTTGCTGTTGAGAAAGAAAGCCGCCGAGGAACTGAAGAAGGAACAGGAGCGTAAGGCGGCGGAGAGGAGGCGCATCATCGAGGAGAGATGTGGCAAGCCTAAACTTATTGACGACGCCAACGAAGGTACATTAATTTTATCGAAGTTATGTGCGTAAAAGCTGGAGAATTAATGAGCAGGAAGGCTCGGGCCCGATGTGGACCTGGTGAGAGAAAATGTTCTCGGTCGAGATTGTTTCCGATATGTTTGAAAGCCCTGTAGATAAGTACAAAGGTTACGGGGTATTTTCGTTGATACCCTATTTTGTAAAGTATCAGCTGAGGCGGCTACTCATTTGAAAGATTATAACGTGCGAGCAAGAAAGTGGTAGGAGGAGTGAAATTGTTTCGTTGATTCGTTGATTATTCGTCAAATGTCGTTGATTATTTTTACAACATTTCAAAGAGTTTGCAGCGTACTGGTTAATTTCCATCTCGACAAAAGCCTTGTAAATATTATGTGATATTTTTTAACATTAAATACAGAACATGACACCATTAAGCAAAGTAACTAATACGAACATTCATATATATTCATATACATATTATTATTAGATACTATTAAGGAACTGAATCAGAATTAACTGGGGCTCCCTCATAAAACACTTTGAATTTACATCCGTGTCGTCGACGTTTCCCCCTGCATCTAGAGCATTTCAAAGACGAAACAATTAAAAACATAATTTAACATAGCTTATTACAAAAGAAGTACAATAAGTACAAATTGTTGTTTTAGGTACTAACTCGAAATCCTTAACCCAGAGTAAAGAACTATTAAAGAAGGGATAAAATGAAATACCTCTCACCATCTCATTGTCGAAAAATGTCTTGAATATTAAAATTGATATTTTTTTGAAATATAGGAGTCTAATATTTCAGAAAAGAAATTAATTTGTGTGTTCTTAATGAATGGAAATTTTATAATTTTATGAAACATTTCTTGAAAGCCCCAGTTTGATTTCTATTCTTTGTCGTTCGTATTGCTGCACTGAGAACCCTCACCATTTGTGCAAATTAAAATTAAGTTTTTGTATTCATTTTGTAACAATTTGTCAAATTTTTTTGAATTTCTCAATTCACATTTTTGCATCAAAAATTTAAAAATTTTGAATTGAACGTGTAATATTAACTTTACGAGTATACAAAATATGAAAGTATACAAAGTTTCAACACAACAAAATTTTGAAAAAATGTCATAAATTTTTATTCTATTAATTTTGTTTACTAGAAATTATTTTCAAATTTTAAGGAACAAGCCGTTTCTGTTGGAGAACGCGGCTTTTTCCCAAATAAGATGTCTCAGTAACTATTTAATAATGTTTTAAGTAACTTCGAACATTTATTCTCCTATCGAACATGTGTAATGAAGTTAAAAAATATTTTTGGTCACTTCGGTTTTTGGAAATTTTCTCAAAATCCACTGGTATATTTTTTTCTAAACTTTAAATGTTTATTCTACTATATAACTATATATACTATGTACTATATAACTATATATAACTACTATATACTACATAATAAAGTGAAATGACATTTTTTGATAAATCGTCTGTGAAGGGCAGTTTACTTTTCAGTTTTTCTGAATATTTTTCGAAATCAGCCTCAAGAATTGTTGTTAAATTTTGTGTATCTATTCTGATAGGTATCCAATATTTATAATAAAATATGAGAAAATAATCCGATGGATTATCCATTTTTCAGTTTGTTTACATCTTTGCAATAGCTTATAAGTTTACACAAAAATGTCACAAATTTTTTTATTGAAATTTGAACAGGACAACGTCAGTCGGTTGAATAATAACATTCTAGTTCCAACTTTTTCAAATACGTAGCGAGCGAAGCCGCCACGGGTGAAGGCTAGTATTTCAATAAAATCGGTTAAACTACTCAGAAATTATGAGCCTTCAAAGCTGCGCATAAGACGGATGTGATCGTAACAACTTAAAAGTTACATTATTAATTATTATGTATATTTTACATAGATGCATCAGATATTTCTGGATTATTTCACTGCATTATTTGAAATAGGCAGACTTTTATCATGAGTGAGATTCATAATAAAACAATTTTCCGTACGGTGCAAACCCTTTAAAAACCATCATTTTAATATAAGTTATTGAATTTCATTTCACAATTAAAAATTTGGCAAAGTACACATTTTGTGTTCCTTACTTATAATTAGTAGGTAAGAAGAAAGACATGGTCTCATAAATTTAGCGGATTTCTTGCTCTTGGGTTATAGCTAAGTATATGATTTTGAAGATTTTTTTCAATGCAATCAAAATGATATTTTCACAGAGAAATTAATTTAGTAGTCGCCTCTGAAAAGTTTGATCTCAGCTTTTATGCAAGTAACGTTCCGTCATGACAACTTATACTTCAAGTAAACCAACTTATAATTTATACCTATTTCTCGATATGCCTAATATCTTGTTGTTAAGTAACGTTTTATTTTCTGTAGAAAAAATTAAGAGCTATTGCAGGCAATATCACGAGAGAATTGCCAGTTTGGAAAATCAGAAATACGATATGGAGGTGATTGTTAAAAATAAAGACCAGCAGGTTAGTTTCCAGGACGTACTTTTGCGCGTGATTAATCAATAGCAAAATTTTGAAATTTTTTGTAACTAATCGCATAGTTACGGTTAGACCGCCGAGTAAATAGGTCGAGTTTATTTTTAACAACCCTTTTATTTTGGCGCGAAGCCGTGCCAAATTCGTCAAAGTTAGACTATTTAAAATAAGATATTTTCGCGTGTATATTAAGGGCATCCTATATGAAATTACCTACCTCCCTCTGTGTATTTTAGGGAGCTTAAAACAAACTTGCGAGGCCTATCACAAACGCATTGTAGACCTCGAAAATAAGAAATTTGACCTAGAAAAAGAAGTGGAATTCAGGGAGTTTCAGGTACAACACTCGAGGAGGGCATGAATGTCACTCAACTGCACCATTTGCATTTTTTATTTTCTTGAAGAAATTATAACACACAACACACCTAGAGCTTATTCGCACCCCTTTTTTGTTACTTTTTAAGAACGTAAGAACTTCTTCCTTACGAAACACGAGGTACCTCTAAAAGGTCTGTTATATGTCACCCTATTGTTCCAAAACAATCACAAATAACTTAATACAAAGCTGCTCGATTTAGAGGCTACCCTGTAACTTGAAGGAGCAATTTCAAAATTAGATTTTCGTTATAAATTTATAATGGCTTATGCGAATTTAACCACCATCGGTGGATTGGTCGCTTGGCAGATTTATGTGTCAAAAACTCAGAAGAACGATTAAATGTACGATTGATTGAATGTAGGTATAACTTTGGTTTTTACCAGTTCCTAAATTGCCTAAATCGACAAATATGCCTTAAATTCATAACGAAAAATCGTACAAATCCTCTTCAACTTATCACACAGCGCCCAAAGTCAACAACATTGCGATGTACTTCGTCCTACGTGGCAGGATTAGTGATACCTGTCCACACTTTTGATAACACCTTTTAGAGATAACCTGTATAACCCGCAACTCTAGCAGAAGATACTCGTCTTTTCCTAGACCTGCGGTCGTATATTCTAATCTATTTTTCATTTTTGTGTATTCATACGTACATCTTCGTAGGTCTAAGATTTATTTTTCAGAATTACTATTACGCTTTGGGCTTTTCGCTTGTACCCTCCACATAAAAAGATTTACGTCGATGTTCACCGCTACTTATTGAGCGTTTAATAAGGTATTGAAGGGAAGAAAATAGATCAGAAACATTTAAAGTGGGGCTAGTATCGAGAAAGCGTCACAAAGTTTTGATTGATTCGAAAATTGTCTTGAAAGATGAGAAATGATCCTAAACTTTACTCTTTTGGATTAGAACACTTGATACTCTAGGTAAATCAAAGTTTTTTGTGACGTAGGTTTGACTGGTGTTTTTGGTAAAAAGTAGAAGAACAAAAGTCTGATGTCAGCCAAAAACAATTTGTATTTTTTATCCATTAATTGAAGATCGCAAATGATTTTAGCTCATTTTCTTTATACGTAAAATTGTTATACCCAATAAAAAAACTAAAATAATCATCTTATAGAAGCTTTAAAAAATCTTTAAAGTGAGCTGTGGTGGAGGCTATTGGATATGTTTGTTGCTTAGTAATGCCTTAAATTGGTTTAAAAGTGAGTTTACATTAACTCATTTATAGCTTCTGCAAACATAACTTCTTTGGCTAGCTATTTTGGTGCGCAATATTATGATAAATTGGTCAAACCGATTCATCTAGAACATTTTCCAAAATTGAATTTTTATCCAAGGCGCCATAAGGGTCCAAATTAAAGAAGTAGAGTTGTTCTACCAACTTAAATTGCCCAATGACCTACGACATTATTTGGACAATCGTAAAATTTATTGAAAAAGCGTATTAATTACCTTATACATAAATTAAACAACTCTGTTGTATTGATGTATAGACATACACTTTTTTTCCAAATAGGTGGTATTTTCACATGAATTTGCCCTACAGCCCTTTGGAAAGAAGTTACCTTTTTAAAAAAATCACTACGACTTTGTTTATAAAAATTAAGAAACAGGAAAAACTTCTCTTTGAAGTTTAGTAATTAAATGGTTAACTGTAAAAAGTTACAAACGGTTTCCTTTACAAATCAGTCCTTCTGAAGCATCAAACACGAGGGGATGAACAGCGGGGAGAGTAGTTGGGGAACTATGATTTTAAATCTCACCAAAAGTGAAATTGCACTATCAAATTCGTGACGTTTGTTATAGCTCGGAAACTATTTAACATAAATCGATGTTTGCATTTTTTTAATTTGCAAGACCAAACAAAGTTTACCACTGCTCATCCTGAAGGTTTTTTTAACCCATACAAGAAGGTTATTTCAGTTTGTGTAATCGAGTATAACAACTTTACTTATAGATTAAAATGCCCAAAAATCATATATTTTCCATCTTTAATTGTTAATCAAAAAAACATAGAAAAATTGACTGACATTATATGAGTTTTGTTCCTTTACACCAAAATTACCAAAAAACCTTTGTCAAAAGAACCTTTATCACGCCCACTGTCTCCAGCAGGTTTTTTTTCCCTGCATTATGACTTTGGTTGGGTCGATTTTGATTCCAACGATTCATATTACATTAAAATCATTCCTTCCATGATTGAGTCCAAATTTTATCCTATAAGATTTCAGTTTTAGTCTAGACGAAGTCAAAATGAGTTTATACTTTTAACATATTCAAAAAATTTACATTAGTTCTTCCACCGACGGTGTTTGAGTGCTTGGAAAATTCTAAATTGTCCAAGAACTTTGGAACAGTACTGAATTTGGGTACCATTCAGTTCGCTTTAAATATAAATACAAACCAAACCTATTTAGCTTGATTGATTTAAACAGAATCCACCTTACTCAACCAGTTTAAACAACTCAAAAGAATTATTTTTTAGGGGTCTAAAATGGGGGTTTTGAAATATAATAGTTAACTTCTGAAGTACTTTGTATTGGGCATTTTTCAGACATTTTTGAAACTTTAAAGACTTTGGGACGAGCAATACACAAATTTCGATTCGTTCCAAATCCATATTTATTCCTATTGGTTCACTTGCTTCCACATGGTTCGGATGGAATTGGAACAAATTCAAAGAGCTGGTAATTTTTGGCTTATTTCCAACATCGAACCAGCTTTTGGAACGAAGTCCATTTCTGAAAATGTGAGTTTAAGTTTTTCTCGACCTTAACCTTCCATTATATACGGACGCCACATGTATTTGATATCTCCCCAACAAACAAAAGGAAACGCAACCAATACTCTTAAATGTAATCTGGGATGTTTCTTTTAGCCGAACTACAAACAGTTTGTAGAGCCTATTACGACAGAATCGTACATCTCGAAGGGGATAAATATGATTTAGAAGTTATCGAGCGTATAAAAGCGCATGAGGTACAACCAACTATACACGATACACAGGCCTTGCGATTTCATTTTTTTTTTTCATTTTTAATTTTAGGACGCTCTTATGGAATGGCATATTTTTTTTATTTTTATTTTTAGAATTATCCTCGGGCGGCCGCAGTGAAATAATAATTAAGACATTATTAGTACAATGTTATTACTTCGCCGAGGCCAATCCCGACGGTTTTTTTTTATCATTTTTCACCCGCAATGTAAATACTTTTCGCAAGAGTTGTTGTTGTAATTTAGGGTAACTCTAGGCTATTCGTAATATTTTTCCACCAATCCTTCTTGTTATTTCCGTTGTTAAGTAGCGTCGCCCTTTTCGACCCTGACGAGGATTTCGAAAAGGGCCGAAAAGATGGGAGTAAAATTTATTTTTTTGGAATTTTCTCGATGTGTTCTCTGCTGACTGCTGGTTCCGTTTCCAATTTCTAGCGACTCTTAAGAGGATTTGCAAAGAGTACTATGACCGCATGTATATTTGTGAAGAGCAGAAGTGGGATTTGGAACGTGAAGTTCGAAAACGAGATTTCGAGGTACCACAACACATACAGAGTGACATGATTATAATATTATTAAACATGTTTTTGTTGCTTCATATCATATACATTCTTAATTTATTATCCGATTTTGTTGTCGGCTTTACCATCGTCCTGGCCACTTATAAACTCAATTCCATAAATAAAATGTTAGATTCTTAAAGTCTTAATGTAGCGAAGCTAACGTAGTTACTTTCAAAACGTCAAATCAGGATTTAGGTTATGTCACTGCCGGTTATGAAAACCTGTGTCCTGGATGCTATGCCCTTTACTAACATTGAAACGACAGCTGCCTGTTTTTAAATATTAGATATATATAATTACATAATACAAAATATTAAATCTATTTAGCATCCAAATGTATCTTTAATTGTTCAAATTTAAATGTAACAGTAATTAATCGAAATTTAATTCCGATCAAATCAATCAAATCAATGTGGCTTAAATTAAATTTCAAACTTCGAGTATTAAAATGGAAAAAAAATAATTCTGTCGTATAAACACATATAGGACAAAAATTATAAACGAGGGCATTGTACTCTAATATATAGTCCACAACCAAAAGTGTTGTAGGTACGAACATACCGAAGATGTCGCGGTCGATGTCGCGGTCGATGTCTAAAACAAAACAGTGCTTTCTTATGAGACCGCACATACCAAAGATGCTTTCATCATCGCACCCTCGCGGCTTACCTAAAGGAAAAGCATATTCGGTATGTTCGCCCTCACATCGACATCGACCGCGACATCGACCGCGACATCGAGGTATCTTCGGTATGTTCGTACCCTAAAGCTTTGAATTTTATAGCGTTTGAAAAACAGAACTGATTTCTGAATCTGTAACAGATCCCTAAATTTTATTCCAATGTGATACCATGTGTCAGAGTTGCGAGATTTACACGGAAGTGGTGCATGCGCAGTATCTGACGAGTAACAGGCTGCTTCGATTAGTGGGATGGAGGGATAAATCCGAAAAGTTAGGACGCGCCACAGTTTTCGTCAATCAGAAACCAGCCAGCCCCTTCTGTACAGCTACTGCGTATGCACCCTATGTAAATCTCGCAACTCCGCCTTGTGGTATGTTTTAAAGAAAGATGCGAACTAGTCTTGGACCAATTGAGTCGAAGAGTAACTAACGGTTAGATGAAACAAAACTGGTTTATCCCAATAAACAACTTTCGTTCCGCGCTTTCTCTGTAGAAACCGATTAAAAGTTAAAAATTCGACAGTTCCAACAGGAGTCTCGAACCAATCTAGGATAGTCAACCGGACCAAAGCACATTTATATAAAAGTCCAATAGGTTTTCAGTTCCGAGCTAAATTATCAGTTCTGTTTTGATTTAACCACTGCTAGGACTTAATATAGCAGATACGAAGTAATTGATTGGAAGTAACGAATGCGCCCGTTTCATATTCCTGGTTTATAAGTGGCCAACGTAAATGTTATGTGGTACATAAACCTTATACCTCTGTTGTTAATACTAAAAATAATGTCTCATATTCGTACATGAAGTGTTAAGCCGTAGACTCCCACCACCACCCTCACCCTATCGTACTTAACCCCGCCCCGTTTAAAACGAAAAACCAATCCACGTATCGGCTCGTAGAGAAATAACGAGGTAATATTAATCAAGTAGTTTGACTCTGTAATACGTCACCCTAAGGAAATAGTCCTAATCCTAAATTGCTTTCGCTTTTAGAGCAGTTGGTTAACATGTCTTAAAAAAAGTTCCTTCTTAGGTCTGTAGTGTTATCACTTTTTGCGAGCCCAATAGAGGAAGGGCACTTTCAACTTAACCGTCCTGTAAATTTTTGTAACGTCCTTTATATTCGCTTAGAATGCTTCCCCCGGCACAATCTTCTTCCCCATCTTTAGGGATACGGCATGGCCCTTCATGCTTTTTGACAGTACATACTTCCTGTGTTCTCTATACCTTTTGATTTTACATGCAAACAACCCAAATGAATCTTGATCACAATGGCAAACGGAACCACCAGAAGAGCCATGCTTTATCCTTACTCTGTCTCGGGATTGGTTTTACATTTCTTTTTGTGTATAAGAGGGAAATATTTCCGTACGACCCGGAGAGATATTTCGCTGCGAAAATAAACACACATACCGGACGATCGGAAAAGAAAGACTTAAAATGGTTTTTTTTTTCGATCGAACGGGGGCATTTACACAGGGTATTTCGTAAGCAATCTGAAATATTTCAAAAAATGATTCATCTGGACATATAGTGAAAAAGTTCGTATTAACGGATTATTAGAAACAAGGTAACTGGCAAGCTGCGATGTTGATAGCATGACAAAGATGCACAAACTTCTACTTTATTCCAGAAATCAAAGTAACTAGAGTCTTTTTCTAAAGTTACAATCTCAATCAAACAGTAAGACTTCTTTCAATCTGCCAAACAAACAATGTTCAATCTGAACATATTCAATCCCGAAAATAGAGTTCATTTCAATATTTTTTGGAGAGCAAAGCCAAATCTAAGTTAACCATTTTTCTACAGAAACATGGTAAATTGTCTTTTGCTGCAATAAATTTACAAACAACACAGCTTCTTCCACCTAGTCCCAAATTTTCTACGATTGCAGAGAAGTTTCAATCTCTGCCATTTTTCCTTCAGAAAAGAAAACTGATTTCAATCGTTTCCAGAAATATAATTAATTTCAATATTCTCTAGAAAATTAATTTAATTTATTCATATTTATCCAGAAATCAATGGAACTTCAATCTTCTTCTGAAACAACGTTTAACCTCACCCCAAAGTACAACTTCTTGCAATCTGTCCTACATCTTGTAGAATTTGAATAGGAAAAAAAATGTTTATTTTCTTTCACTCAGTTGACAGTCTCACAAAAATTGACTTCATTTTAACCTTTGCAAAATCTTAATCCACACCTGGAGTCGGTCAGTTCTAATAATGATCACATGTCCTTTTTAAAGAAAACCTTTATAGTCGAAAGTAAATGCAAAAAGTTTTAAAAGTTAGCATTTTGGATTTGAAGTTCGCTGTCACAATGCCAATTCGGAAATTAGTTCTTCAATTATCTTGTTTCTAAATACTCCTAAAAACATCTCCTTCAAAAAATGTGTTGTAATTCTCGCTGAACACCAAAGATATCTCTTAACCTTTTTTCACTTAAAGCTTAGGAGGAAAATGCTATTTGATTAAACATTGATAGCCTACGGTATGATCGACAAGTACGTTATTTAACTAGAAATTAAAAATTAAATTGTCGCTAGAATTACTTCGTAATGGACAATGACTGAAGTTATAAAGGTAACTAAAGTACTACTCAAAACGAGAAAAGTTTTTAAATGAGCGTTAATTTTAATAAAGTAACATTTTCTTCCTCAACAAAGCCTCAAATACTAAAATGATAAGACTTCTTATGTGAAGCCGTACGTATTAAGTGAAAATTACAAATGTATGAAATATGCCCCTTCAACAAGTAATTAAATCATGTTGATTGGATACAAGCAATAACTTAGAATTTAAAAATGATCAAAAATTGGACATATTGCATTTTGGAAAGGAGAGATTTATCGGCGAACATGAATAATCACTTGAAACATTTCAGATTAACTAGGAAACATCCGATATATATCATTTAGTATATAATATGTATGTCGCTTTAGTAGTTAGAAAAAGTAAAACCCTGTTCAGGACCAGTTGACAGGACAATCTGCACTTGTTGTCATGAAATGGGAGAAAGTTAAAATCTGTTGAGTTTACACAGCCGAATGATGTGTAAATTTTTTGGTGAGAAATAATGTTGAATTTTTGACGTTTCTCGACACCTGTATATTGTGTATATATTATTTTTTGTGGAGGTATTATAGATTATATTTACCCCTGTATTCGTCGAATCGTTACGTTTTTTTTGTCTTAGGACCTGCCTAATTGTTTTTACGTACTTCCTCTCAATGTTTTTAACATGGCACAAGCTTCATTGGTTTTCTCTTTGTTTAATTTTCTTTGTTTCATCTTTCCTGCTAACACTGTCATGGCTGTAAAGAGTGTTTAAGTAACTTCCGTTTGGTTTGAACGAGCACCTACTTTTATTCATCTAAAGAAAACAAGAATCACTTCTCAAAAACAAGGTATTTGAACTGGTGAAGGTTTTGAGGGGTGGTTTTTGGATTTTTTTTGGGATTCGAGGAAGCTAATTTTTTTGGTCTTGTGTAGATCGCCGAACTGAACAGCCAAGTCAACGACCTCAGGGGCAAGTTGTGAGTATTTTGAATTTTATTTTATAATTTAATAAATTCCATAATTTAGACTAACACAAATTTTTAACAAGATAGAGAGGCAAATGCCAAAAAGGCCACCGTTTCAATCAATTCCCGATTTTAAAGTTTAAAATATTTTTTTAAATGACAGCCAATGTATTCTTTAATGACCCAAACACAAAACAATTTCATTTGTTTCAAACTACCGGCATTTTGTTATTTAAACATTGTTATTAGGTTGTCACTCTTACAGGCTCAACCCCAGAGCTGCGTGCTCTGGTTAGACAAGTTGTACAGTTTATATATTGTAGAATATTTTGCTGTATGTTTATGGGCTCTAGTGCCTTATAAGTAACCAATACATTTTCTTCAATTGTACAGCCAACTCTTTCTTTTTGGTTTTTACATCGACCTTTCATCGAAGCGTAGAACCTAATGTAATACCCCGATGTGTGACGATATTGGCATAAGGGATCTAGGCATTGTTTATTTCGAAAGGAATCTGTTGCCCCCTTTGCAGATTTGGTGGACCATTTCGTTTCATTCAGTTAATTCATTTATTCATTTGATTAACTTATGTTATTTGCAGCTCCTTTATAATTTTTACCTACCTACCTACCTAGAATGGGACATTTAGCTAGTAATGGTAAAATCTGCAACGTTGGTTACAATATCTTGTTCAATTTGTGGTATCTCAAACAGAAGATGTGTACTAGAACAGTGGAATCTTGCTTGTCTCTGAACAATCCTCATATAATTTCTCTAGTTCCCTGTATTGCTGTGGAAGCAGCGTATTTAGTTGATATTTTAATCACGCCATACTTTGTCAAAACCCTGTGAACGAAGTGTGAAGTGATCTCTGTTGTAAGTGGACTGTATAGATCTCTCGTAGCTCGTGGGTGGCTGCGGAGATTAATCTTGTCTCCAGATTGTAAGGCTGAATACCGTCTCGTAGATTGGAGATCAGGGCGTGACGTGATCTCTTGATGTTCTTGAAGTTCTCGTTGTCTGGAGAGAGGGCGTATCGTGCTCTCCGGTGTGGACCTGAGGGCGTAACGTGCAGGTCCGGGGTTGAAGTTTTAGTCGGTTGGAGAGAGGGCGTATCGTGCTCTCCGGTGTGGACCTGAGGGCGTAACGTGCAGGTCCGGGTTGAAATTCTTGAAGTTCGAAGTTGTAGTATCTTGAAGATCTCGTAGACTCTCAGGGCGTAACGTGAGAGCTTGTAGGTTAGGGTGAAGTAATTCAAGACCACAACACACTGTCGTTTTGAGCATACTAGGGTATACTGATTTATTGTCCCAAATTTCAGAGCTTTTATACATCTTCAAATTACATTGGTTAAATGGCAAGTTAAGTTTTTGTTATCTTTCGGCGTCCTAGATTGTAATTTCCCTGACCTAGCTGTGTGCTTGACCTTACCGAGCGCGTTTATTATCATATTACGAGAACTGGTGTTATGCTTACGTGATTAATTATTGTTGTAAGATTTTGAAATTATCACTTTGATTCGTGCTGTTTCGTCCACCTAGCGACTCAGTTGTTTTAATTCCCTATTTAATAGTTATTAATTACTTCATATTTGATTACTTTATCAGCACGTTCACTAAATTATTTCCCTGACTAAGTTTGTTCTAATTAATTTTGATTACTTAATTTGCAAGTGGAAATTTCACCTAAGATGTTTTAATAACTAGCTGCTCTAGTTCCCTATTTAATGGTTATTATTCCCTAATTGAAGAATATGTTCCCTAAATTCCCTATTAAATCCCTACAACCCTACTTAACTCTCTTTTATGTTGATCGTAGAGTCAACACTCTGCGAAACATCAAGGGAAATTACTGAGAAAATGGTTTTGTTTTCTAACGTTTTTTCGATTACTGTGTGAGTAATTCTATAAACGAGGTTTGGGGTTAATTGTCCTTGTCAGAAGCCAAACTAATGGTTTGGAATCAGTCCTTTTCTTCAATGATGGGTTTCAATCTCCAGGAGAATTTTATCAGATTCCATAAACGATCAGTAGGAGCTTTGCCTGGTTTGTGATGATTTCTACGACCTTTCATATCTTAGAAATGTACCTTAATCTCAATGAGGTAGCAATAAGAAGTGAGAGTCTGCTTATAGCTTTCATACGAAGTTGTTTTAGCAAGTAGTCATATCCAGGGTAATTTATAAAGACAATATTGGCCTTAATTTCTTTAGTCATTTAGTTTGGAGAGTTGATCTAATGTTTATATTTTCTCTGTCATGCAGTTCCCAGTTCAATAATCCTTCTAGTTCGTATGGTTGGAAGGTGTTTTGAAAGTGGTCTGCGGATATATTAGGTTGTTACATATTATTCCTGGCCCAGCTACCGTCTGCATTTCTGATTGAAGGGTTTTGCATGATTGACCTTTTTAATCTCTTAGTGACTTTCCAGTGAAAGCAGTCTGTGTTTTTGGCACTTGGTAAGGTTTTCGCTATTGGATTTTTTTAATTGTAACCCACCTTTCATTTTAGTTCTTGAGTGTCACTTTTAGGGACCATTTTATCTGCTGTAGATCTAGCAGATGTATCCGTGCCATTTTCTTCTGAGACCAACTCTCTTATTTCCTTAGAATCTTTGTTCTCTCTGATTTTTTATTAATGGGAGAGATTACAGAGATTAATTGCAATTTCAAGTCTAATATGAAGCTTTGCCAGTGTATTCGCTTGTTTGTCAATCTGTGATTGTGATGTGATGTGTCAAAGTGATATGAGTTCAAGCCTCATGCCTCCTCATCCTGCATATAATTTGTTCAAATATTTCTTATTAAAAAGAGAGGTATTAAATCTTGAGTTTGGTTTACATGTATGGGCCAATGAGTTGCCAGTGCTACTAAAATTTTACTTGGTGCATGGTGTATGTGTTGCATTGAAATCATCTCAAATGATAAAATAAATCTGTGGTCTTGTCTAATAAGAAAGTCTAAGTGTTGACCTTCTGTATTGGAATGTCCTGGAGGTCAAGATATGTAACTGGTCATAGTATCATAACTTTTTCTTTTAGCCCTTACCGAATTAGGCTGAAATTCTTCGATGTGGTAACCTAAACGTTGCCGTCTGGCTACATCGTGGGCTTTACTGTTGTACATTGCATTCCATAAATCTAACATAATACTCATTGTTGGTGAAGTGAGTTTCTGATAGAAGGCATATACCGCCAATTACATTGTCTAAGTTTTCTGTGACTAAGACTGCTTGTAATTTTTCTTGGTGTTGCAGCGGTCCATTAGCATTCTACATGTTAGCGACACCTATTGTTGCATCACGTAAAACGCAGTCAAGCTATAAGAGATGAATGCTATAATATTCTTTTACTCAAACACGGTCTAATGATAGACATAAGTATATATAAAATATTATGAAAATAAAAGTTTTCTAACAAATAATCAATACATAAGAAACTTTTAAAGATATCAATTTTCTGGTTTAAATTATCTAATTACATGGATTAGAAATGTACCTACTTTAAAGATGATTTTTATTTAACTGGTTCTTTTGGTTTAAATTACAAAGAAACGTTGATTAGGACTACACGTTAATTAAGAACATGTGTGGAAAATGGATGATAATTGACTAATGGACTAAACAAGCACAGCGAATCTTCGGGGTTCATCGTAATCTAAATATGCCTTGTCATCAAGGGACCCTTCCAAGTGTCTGTCAAGTTTTATGGTGATCGTAGAAACCTTATATCCTTAGTGGTAGTACTCCTTGGGTTCGCCTCACCAGTACTCAGGCTGACGTAAGAGTCCGAGCCTCTGACGATGTTTTCATATTTTGATGCCTTTTTGGAATTTCACTGATAACATTTAAGAATATCAGGAAACTTTGCGTCTGTAGGTAAAACTTTACCACTTTCCTTTTATTTTTCAGTGTTAAGCCCACCCTCAAGAAAGTTTCCAAATACGAAAATAAATTCGCCAAACTCCAGAAGAAGGCCGCCGAGTTCAACTTCCGTAATCAACTCAAAGTTGTGAAGAAGAAGGAGTTCACATTAGAGGAAGAAGACAAAGAGGTAAGCCACAGAAAACATGATACCTTTTGGTCTCAATGGGTAAAGGTCGAAAGGATGAAATCAAAAAACTTTAATATGCTTTTTCCGAAATTCCGACAACTCCAATTTCTCAACCGACTCAACCGATTGGAGAAAACCCCAGTCGGATGTCACTTTTGATGATTCAGACGACTATAATTCATTTAAATAGTACAACACGTATTTTTCAACTTTTAGACATCTGAAGTTACGGTTGGTTGGACTATAATGGGTTTAGGGTTCAGTTGTCGTGTGCCTTAAATTCATTTTGGAATTATAGTCGCCATCAAGGAGGTCAAAATCAAAACGCAAAAATACATCTACCATTACGCAAGCTCCTGTCAGATACAAAATATATATAAAACTTGGGAAACCTTCATCTATGCCATGAATAGAAAACAAACTCATCAGATTAGCTAAATAGTGTTTCTATTCGCCGACAGATGAAATTATTGCTTCTAGCTACAGAATTTGACCTCCTTTGTAACCATTTTAAGGTATCCGAGAGTCTCAGAACTGTTATTATTTCTTCGCAGCCCAAGAAATCAGAAAAAGCTGAGTGGCAGACCAAGAAGTAAAAAATATGAATATTCGCACCGACGTTTTTAATATATTACAATGTTTTAAAGAGAATATTTTTGAGTTATAACGCACCATTACACCAAATAAACTATTCCAAATACACCGCCATTCTCTCTCGACTGGTCCTTTTTACATTCACAAACACATATACATACACAGACATTTTTCTGGTCATTTTTTCCAATGTGGAGGGGCTCCGGTTTTCGGTCCACTCCCGTAGGACTTTTTAACATTCCTACTCTAATTTTTGAGCTTTTTTTTCAACCGTTACCGTTATTATTATTTTTTTAATACCGGATAAAACCTTTGATACAAGGTGAGCTCAGCTAATTTTGCTTTTGGTTTTGTCAAGCATTAACCGAGCTGGGCTGGTTTTCGAGACGATTTTCTCTAATAAATTTTCTTCATTCTTATACTTTTGGTGTATGCTTAAACTGCCGTATTAACTCTTTCAGAACGCATCAGCTGGTGCAGCTAAGGTAACAAAGCTATGAAATAAACCTTTACTTGATTATCACCCCGTTTAGGTCGCTTTTTAGGTAGATCACCCCTGCACGTGTACAACCTTTTTTATTTTCTCTTTATAAAACCACCACATTATTTACGAGATGAGAGCACTCTGTCCCTTAATAAAAATTAAGCACCACACACACTCCCCCCCGTATCTCGATATTGTTTATCGGCCCGCCCACATGTCGGATTACAAACAGAACGATAATAACAATAATAATCAAATATTCTGTTTGTGATCTGCGCATATTACAAACTTACTAATTACTTTCTCATTGCAGAAGAAACCGGATTGGTCGAAGAAGGGCGACGAGAAAAAGGTACAAGAGGTTGAGGCATGAACATCATTTAACACGCCCTAACTGTCACTTAAAAACAAATGGAATTATATATTTATTTTATTCGTCTTCTATGAGTGTCTGTCAGCATGTATTTTTGTTTATTGTCTTATTAAAAAAAGAAATAAGAAGTAAAATAAACTGTCTGTTGTGTTTGTTTATTTATGTCCCGTTTAGTTTCGTCATATCCGTCAAAACTGAAATCTACCATACTCGTCCAATATTTGCAATTTATGACTCGAGCGGCAGCAGCAGGAAGTTGCTATGAGCAGGTCAGGAACTACCGTCTTGTGGTGTGTTTGGGATGATACACTCGAGCTATCTCAGTGATCTGTACTTTATACATTGAAACGACAGCAATAGCCCTCGTAACAACTCTTATCACTTAGCTGCCGCTGTAGTCATAAATTGCGAATATTGTTTGGACGACTGTATAAAGTTCCAGTGTTCTTGTGTATGTCAAGTTCAATACTTCTTATTCATTTACTTTTTCAATTCTATTTTAGGAAGGGGAAGAGACCGAGGAAGGTAAGCCCTCTACCACATTACCACATTATAGTATAATAGATTTAAGTACATCTAAAATTCATAAACTAATATATATAACATAACATATATATTTAGCGGAAGTAATGTCATTGTTTGAAAAATGACAATTGACCCGCCAATATCGATTCGGCGTTGCAAATAATTAGTTATTAATAATATAAATTCTGTTAGAACGGTTATAAGTAAATATTTTGGTTGATTTTGAGCCTAGCACATAAAAACCCATACGAAAAAAGAGAGTTGAGAAAATTTGCTATCTGCTAAGCATTAGCTCGACATTGTTCGACCAATAGCCGAGAGGTAAATTCTGGCAAATGCATGACCAACACCTGACTGCGTAAAAAAACTGCGTAAGTATGAGGAACGATGGCAGCTTAAGCATTTTAGGCATTGCTCTTAAGTTTTCATTATTTGATTCAGTATCAGAACATATAACTTAACAAATTCCTAGGCCATCAGAGGTAATAATCCCAGAACACAGAAAAACGTTTAAAAATAAACATCCAATATTTGAATTCAATCTTCTTCTTTAGGTGCCGTCTTCATTCCGAAGTTTGGCTATCATCACAGCTATGCGTATTTTTGATATTGCAGATCTAAACAGTCGGCAGTTGTTGCAATGGTACCATTCTCTTAAATTCTTTAATCATGAATTCTTTCTTCTTCCTATGTATCTTTTGTCCATTATTTTTCCCTGGATAATAAGTTGCAGCAACTGATATTTATCTCCCCCCATAACATGTGACAAGTATTGCAGTTTGCGCTTCTTAATAGTAAGTACCAATTCTTTCTCTTTCTGAATTCTTTGCAAAACCTCCACATTTGTCACTTTCTCTGTCCACGATATTCTCAGTATTCTACGATACATCCACATTTCAAATGCTTCTATCCCCTTGGTATCGATCTATTTCAATGTCCATGCTTCCATTCCGTAGAGAAGAACCGACAGCACGTAACATCTCGAAATGCGAATATTGAGCTTTAGAGGGCTCTCGTCCCAGTCGGAAACGTCTTTACACGCAATTCCTTTAGAAATTGACTAATTTTGATGCGGTTTTCACTGAACTACTAGAAAAATTGTTCTCTTTGGGGTTAACTGAAAATTTAATTTTTGAGTAAACCGTAGTTATCGTAACAGTTTATACAATGCAATGGAATTAACCATTTGCGCATATTAATCATGCACTTAAATATGCGATTGTTTGTTACAAAAATGCGTTAATAAGCATGTAAAATGCAAAATAGAAAATGCATAATTTTTCTTCCGCGAAAAGTCGCCCTCACGCGGCTCATTTACCGCTGCATTCGAACAGAACGTCGAAGTCGTTCCTGTCGTGAGCCCTCTTAAGGCTTATTTCTCGTCCGCAGAACACCTTCTTCATTTTAGTAAATGTGGCTCTTGCTTTTTCCACTCTGGTCCTGATTTCTTCAGAGCTTTCGTTATTTTCGTTGATAACAGTTCCCAGGCCGGTAATTATATTATCTCACACGTTCAATTTTTTCACCATGTACGGTTACGTCAGAGAAATTTTGTGGTGATTTAGATACCATCATTATTTTGTTTTGCTGATGTTCGGTGATAATCCGTATTCTTCACTGTATTCTACTATTCTGTTAATTAGTATCTAAAGATCTTCTAGAGTTTCTGCAATTACAACCGTGTCATCGGCATATCTTAAGTTGTTTACTGGGATGCCATTTATTTTAATACCTATATCTTGTTCTGAAAGTTTATGAAAGTCTGTTTATGATGTCTTCTGAGTATAGGTTGAATAAGATTGGCGAGAGTATACATCCCTGTCTTACGCCTTTCTTAATCTCGATTTCCTCCGATGTCTCTGGCTCTATTCGAATATTCGCTTTTTGGATATAGTAAATCTTGGAAATAATCCTGCTACCCCTTTAATCCAAGCATTTTTCTACCAGCAGTCTCATTAGATGATTAGACGTACTTTATCGAACGCTTTATTATAGTCAATGAAGCACATATATATTTTGGTTCATATCTAGACATCTTTGGCACATGACCTTAAGTGCAAAAACTGCTTCTCTTATTCCAAGTCCGTTCCGAAATCCGAATTGTGTATCACCAATATCCACATCTACATCCACATTATTCCACAAGTTTGAGAAGTTCCGAAGTAAGCCCGTCTGGACCCGGTGCTTTACCATTCTTTATTGTTTTTATAGCGTATAGTATTTTCTTCTTCTATTTTCTTCTTTCGTTATTTCAGGTCCTTCGTCGCCTTGTATGCTATCTATACCATGTTCTTGTCTTTCATCGTCGAACAATTCTTCTATATAATGTTATTATTTCTCCATTTGCGTTGCATAATAGATTGGGATGCTTCCGTTTCTGTATACCTGCCATAATTTCTTTATCTTTTTATGTCGGTTAATAGTGTCATGTTATAGTTGCAGTTCTTCAATTTCCTCGCATTTTCTTTCATTAAAAGTTTCTTTAGCTGTCTTTATTTCGTTTCTGATTTGTTTGTGTACTACATTATACTTTTGTTTGCATTTTGTCTTACAACGTCTTCGCCCTTCCATGAGTCCCAAGATTTTTTCTGTTATCCACTTTTGACCCTTTTTCTGTTGCTCTCTGGTAATCAAACTCTGGGCAAGTTTTATTATGGCCTCTTTTAAATCTTGCCACTTGTCTTCTACATGCGTGTTCTGTGTCTTTATAGAAAGCAATCGTAAGTTATCATTGATAGGTCGTTTTAGATCTTCTTTGATTTTTGGATCTTGTAAGCGGCTGGTATTTATCTGATCTATTTTTGTATTTTGTGAAGGTATTTTTAGTTTAATGTGTACGCGCATAAATCATAAATTTTCAAAATAATCAATGAAACTTTTTCTAAATCATGTGCTGCCTGCTCTTCATATTCTTCCATAGCATTTTTAGCTTCATGTGGTCCACATGATCTTATGGTAAGGGATCGATTCCCATTTGAGCCATTTTCCTGTATTCAATTCCATACTCCCAACACTATTTTTGGAGATAACCTACATCGGGACCAAATTACCCATACCTACTTACTACGTAGTCAAGTTGTAATCTATTTGCCTTAAGAGTCCATCACCCGAGTCAATTTAAGGCGGTTTTAGAGGTTCGGGGGAAGTGTGATACCTCGGACATCATTTGAGATATTCTTTTCAAATAAAAACCACTCGAAGTGAAAAACTCAAATACACATCGGTATAGTAACGGATTTTTGATATTTTCTTTTTGTCCTTTTAAAAACGCCCTTAAATTTGCCCCATTTTACGTACTATTTTCAGATCAAAATTTAACCAAAAGAATAGAAAACTCAAAATTCTGTTACTAGACCGATGTAGAATGATCCTTTATCTCTTCATTGAACCCTATTTCGTTTTGATAAGATAATACACTACCCAAGGATCATGTTTTCCCTAAACCCTTACAGTAGCTAGAAAACTCGCTGTAAAGGGATGCCATCGTATATATTTGGGAATTTAAACTTAGTGGGAAAATTAACTTTGTCCTGGCTAGTTAAAAAGTAGTGGAAGGGAGAATTAGAGTCACGCCTACCGCTACTTCTTCCTTGTCTCTTACCCCGCAACAACGTTAAATTCTCGCCGGGTGATGGACTCTTAATACATTGTCACCGTGCTCTAAACAATTCGTGGATATATTGAATTGTATTTAACTCATTTATTTTATTTCAATCGTTTATATTCTATTCGTTAAAAAAATAATTTGTGTCAACCAAAACCTAAACAAATCTAAACAATCACACAAATATTAACGAATTGAACCATATAGGAATCATTGATACACCTATGCCCGGTGCCTGAAAGCTTAAATATGTAACCAATAATGTTATTGGCTCCATAATAAAGTATTGAAAATGGTTCCTGAAATATTCGATAGAGGTAATCAGTCCAATAAGTGCTTTAACGTTTAGCATGCCATAAGTTATGTGACAATTGTCTCATCAAACATCACACGTGGAAACTAACCTAAATCCTACCTAAATTTTTATTATGCGTTGTGTTATCGTTGTAGGTAATTATTTGTTTGACTTTTTACTACCACTACTTACTAATTTTCTAATTACAAAATTACCGATTTAATTAAATTTAATAGGTTTCATAATGAGCTACGTCGAACAAAAAAAATGGTTATTTTGTGGACGTTCTAAAACATCCATTGAAGGTCTAATAATAGGTGAAAAAATGTCTAAGAACGTGTTGAAGAGGTTCTAATAACATCAATTAAAGGTCATCTAATGGGCTGCTTAGAACTAAAAATAAAACTTTTATGGAGATTCTAAAAACATCCATTAAAAGTTCTCTATTGTGCTGCTTGGAAAAAAAAATTGAAGTAAAAGTTCTTTGATGAGTAGCTTTGAACTAAAAGATGGATCTTTTATGGACGTTCTAAATATATTCATGAAAGTCTAGTCTCATCATAGTCCATCATCATCTAATAATGGACTGCTTCGGTCATAAAATGGATCTTGCGTGAACGTTCTAAATGCATCTATGAGATTCTTCAACCCAAAAATGAATCTTTGGTGGACATTTTTTAATTAACATTACTTTTAAATACGTGGTTAAAACATGATATTCAAGTTTTTAAGAAAAATTTCTTCAGTGATAGGATTTGTTTGTCAAAAGACACCTGGGTCGATTTATTCTTTTTCTTCTCAGTAGCTTTACAACCCCACGTGGTTTTTATATAGCTGCAAAGACGACCTGCCCTCATCCATCTCTGTCCATTATGGCTTCTCTACAATTGTCGATTCCCATAATTTTCAGGTCATTTCTATTTATTGCCTCTTGTTAATACATTATTCCACGCACAATATCCAAAAATTTTAAATTTACTGAGATCATTGCGACCATTCGAAATTTCTGATGGGATTTTGCTCTTGAATAAAGCGGGAGTACTATAATAGTTAGTAGGTCCAACACTTAAAAGCATCTCCTTATAATCCTTATTATAAATGGTTACTATCGGTCCACATACGTCGCTATGGATCGGCTCACCTATAGCAGTAAATCGTCTCTCATTTGTTGTGAGAGGATTGCGTGTTGCTTTTCCATCAGCGCATGTTGAACATGTTCTGTTCGTCGTTTAAACCCTAATTGAGGTAATAAGTCCTTCGCTGCATGTCCACGTCTTCTATGCCAAGTATTTTCGTCAAATGGCATATTTTTTTTCCCTATCTAATATTCCATCTAGTGTTAGCATATGGAGTCCACATTGATTTCCACATGTTAGAGAAAAATTGTTTTCTATAATCTTTGTCTTGCCCTTCTGCACAATCATTATGTAATGTTTTGGTATCAATTTTATGCATATCACATATAATGTTATATCCTAGGTGTGGAACTATATTCAAAACTTTCCTTTGGCATCTGGTTTTTTCATATTCCGGACTTGTTCCGGACTTTTCATGTTCCGGACTTGAATAAGCACATCTTTTTGTAATATTTTTATGTTTACCACATATTTTTCAAGATTTTCTTTTACAAGTGGTTATATGCATCGGAATCGAAAATAAAGCATATTTTGCTTTGGATTCTATGATTTAAATTTGTCGCAAACATGGATATTGTCTCATCTGATGTATTTGCGTGTTGTTTAGAATTTTATTTCCTATATATATATGGCTTCCCAGGTGATTGTCACTTCCTCGCTTAGTCCCCACCTTGTATTTGGACATTTTCGCGTTCTAGATTCTAAAACCTTCATACTATATCAGTAATAATATTATCAGACATATAGACATATATATATACTTTGGACAGACCCTTTATTGATGTGTTGATTGATTGATTGATGTGAAAACATCTTTTGGAGCGTTGCGGGACAATGTGGGACCTCCTCACCTACTCCACAGCACAGTGTTGTGTAATCTTCAACACATCTTGTAGACATCGATGAGAGCTTTCATAACCGTCACACCAACGATATTGAAAATTGTAGTATCGCTACATCACCTTACATAATTTTGCACATTTTCTATGTTTAAATATCCCAATATGATGCGACCGTATTAATGGAGCTCACCTATGAAATCGCGGCTTCTGATTGGCTCGCTTCTGTGGCAATGCCAAAGGGTAAATGAAGCTTGCTTTAGAGGGAAGTGTGTGAGGTTATATCCAATGATTCCATTGCAATTTTGTAACTGTTCTGTTATTTGAAAGATATTTTTAGTATCTTCTGCGGTATTTTGCGTATTTCGCGGTTCATTAGGACCCTTCGTACATCAGCTATTTTTGTCTACTATATGGGGTGTGTTTTAAACCTATTTCTTCAATTTTGCATATAAACTGACGTTTATTGACGTCAAATTGAACCCATAAAGTCATTGTTTATTTTGTTTATTTAGGTAGCGGATTAAAATGTTTTAATCCGCTGTCTATTCAATTTTGCCGTATAAAGTGACGTTTATATGTTTATTCAATTTTGCCATATAAACTGACGTTTATTGACGTCAAATCGAACCCATAAAGTCGTTGTTTATTTTGTTTATTTAGGCAGCGGATTAAAATGTTTTAATCCGCTGCCTATTCAATTATGCCGTATAAAGTGACGTTTTATAGGTTTAAAATTGTTTTCGTCGTTGTCAAGGTTGCGGCACAGAAGTTGTGATCTTTTCAAATTTTCTCTTCAAATTTGGACTTACTCCGCTAAACGTCAGTTTATATATATGGCAAAATTGAATAAAACGTTGTAATACACTGGCGGATAAAATTAACGTTTAACTCGCGATATTAACGCGCTTGCGGCTGCGGAGCGCGCGCGTTTAAACCTATCGCTGGTTAAACGTTCATTTTATCCGCTTGTATAGTCTTCTTCTTCTTCTTCTTCTTAGTCAGCCCTCTGTTGTCCACTGCTGGACATAGGCCTCCCTCATGCTTCTCCATGTTGATCTGTCCTGTGCTATCTGGAACCACCTCCTTCCCGCATATTGCTTGATGTCATCGAGCCATCTTCTCTGTGGTCTTCCTATGCTGCGCTTTGTCAGTCTTGGTCTCCAGTGTACGAGCTTGTATGTCCATCTCGACTGATCTTGTCGTGCGACATGACCGACCCACTGCCACCTCAGGTCTGCAATACGGGCTATAATATCTACGACCTTAGTTCTTCGTCGGATTTCTTCGTTTCTTATTTTGTCCCTAAGACTGATGTTAAGCATTATTCTTTCCATGGCTCGCTGCATTACCCTCAATTGATTAGCGGTCTTTTTTGTCATCGCCATTGTTTCCAGGCCATAAGCAGCCACTGGCAATATGCACGTGTCGAAAACTCTCCTTTTTAGGTTTATAGCAATCTCACTGTTTCTAAATATAAATTTCAGCTTTCCGAAGGCTATCCAAGTTAGTCTTATCCTTCTCTTAATCTCTGCTGTTTGATTTTCTTTTCCTATTCTCATTGCGTGTCCCAAGTATATATATTCCTCCACATTTTCGAGTTTGCTTGTATAGTAAATAACTATTATTCACAGAATTCGGCATTGTCTGATTGGTCTCTAAAATTTGATACTCTGTCTTCTTTCTCTGGCCTGAATTTGGAAGTAAACTGTTTTTAAATATTATCCAGCTGCATCTACTGTTAGCAGCAAATCAGTTAAATTGACAAAACGACATTTTGTCCTTAGTGTTTGCATGTATAGTCTTTACATTGTTACTTGTTGAGTACAAAATAGGACTTTATTGCTTCACCTTTGTGCGAGAAAAACTGGATAATCTGCCTTAAGCCTTAAGCCACATCATCCACACACGTATCATCCACACACGTATCTCCGACATAACTATATACATATACCAGATGGTATATTTTACTGCCAATTTATTGTTGATGATACGTACTACGAGCAGAATCGAAAAACCACCCTTTAAATCAAAGATTCAAATACCAAAAAGTGATATTTCTTTAAATAAAGTCTGGAATGTTTATTGATATTTAATTGTTAAACTTCATTTGAACTGTCAAACTGAAATGGCATTTTTTGCAAAATTTTCGGCAACTAAACTGCAATAAATACTCTTTGTATCATTTAGTGAAGTTCATTTTTTATCATTTTTGTTATGATTGATGTTTTGATATAATAGTAAGTACATGTATACGCCTCCGTCTGATCTGGAGATACGAATGTGGATGATGTGGCTTGCCATATTTGCGTCTAAAGGTGTGTGAATTTTTGCATGTTAGCATCCGAAAGCTCTCGTTTTGCAAAATTCATATCCCGACTGCTATTGGTCACATAAATTAGAACCAAGATACAACAGATAGAGAATTTTCTGAGCTATCTCTTTTGTTGGACTTATTTTTAGCTAGGGTGAAAATGCAATAATTATTTGCAATACAGAATTGGTATGACCGGCCAAATTATTGTTCTACATGGAATTACGAACAATTTTCGCTAAATATTTATTTATCACCTCGGGTACTTTGTCATTTAAAAAGTCGTAAAGTCGTAGAGCAATGAAACATTCGAGAAGAGACAAGAAGAATGTTCCATATATCCATAAGCAATAAGATTGGTACATCTTCGTCCACTACTTGAGTCGGACAACTACAGTCGTCTAACAATAAAGGACAAAAAATGGTGCAAGTGCACTTTCAGCCTCTTTTGTGTTTTTCTGGTCGTCAAACTGAGTTTGGAAGAAGAAAAACCTTTTAGATTTAATTTCGGCATGGTACACGTAGACATATACAAATACATGGATATATACAAATACCTCACTGCATTTTTTTTGTATGCATACATTGTTAAGTCATTTGTGTACTTTTTGACTTTCATGTTTATTAAGCACTCAAATGGTTACAAAAATATTTAAAGTTAACAAAATTGCTAATTATAACTACATATTTACCATAAGAAATCATCTCATTCTTAGTTTTACAAGCAACTTAGAACAATATTTAGTTATTCTTATATTGAAATTATAGTTTTAGAGAATCTAAGAAAGTTCTTGAAAAAAGGCTTTCATACATGTGTTGCTATATAAGATATTTAATAATTGATCGATTAGTTTGGCTTCTAGGTGTAAACGAAAAGTGCATGTTATGGTACAGGGATATCAGTTTACCGAATAACTTTACCTGAGTTTTAAAATTTTATTTGTTGATGTGAAACTGCTGATTAATTGCACGTGTCAGCAGACCCCTGCTACCGACAACTTTAAATTACTCAACAGGACCTTTCTAAACTGCTCTGAACCATATCTCAGAAAGTTTTTATTGTGACATTTGTCTTCAAAACTTATTACAGTTCAATAGCACCTAGATACACGTCTGTTGACACTTACATTAAACTTTTCAATTCAAATCAGTTAATTTTATAAATTCTGGACCACATGATTGAAGGGAACAAATATAATCGAACGTAGAAGAGACAAGTTTCATCATCGTCGTACTCATAACCATACCAAATGCCATGTGATAAACTTGGTGGCTATATTATAGCTGAAATATGTTATGGTTATGAGTGTTATGACAATTAAATATGAGTAACTGCCATATGATGGAAAAAAGCCGCAGTATACACTCTGCCAGTTTGCTGTTTACGGTTTACATTGAGGCTTAGGGAGCTCTGCAACTAATTCATAACTGAAAATTATCAATTACTAATTTTTGAACACCCTCATTCCCTCTTTTATGTAGGCCAGAAAGCAGCTGAAGGCCAGACTGATGGGGAGCCGCCAGCCGAAGGTCAACCTCCGGCTGAACCTGGCACAGAAAACCAACCTCCCGCTGAAGGTCAGCCTCAGGTCGAAGGTCAACCAACCGCAGAAGGACAACCGCCCGCCGAGGAACAACCGGCTGAAGGAGAAGCTCCGACGCAGGGTGAGGCCACCGAGGAAGTTAAGGAAGAGCCCGCCCCACCGCCAGAGGAACCAGGTAGGGATAACCAATGGTTCTGGATTTTCTATAATTGTGTTAACTTTACAGAGCATTCAGATCTTCTGCAAAAATTATCTAAGATTTCCTGAAATAGTTCCAAATTATAATTAAACATACGGGGCATTTCCAGTTGTCTTAGCCTTTCTAGTGAATTTTACAGACCATCGGGATTATCAAAACCTCAATAATAGATACGATTGTAGGTTGCCTGTTCCATTTCCAGCCTAACAATTGGTTGCTAGGATTTTCAATAGGTTTCATACTTAGCCAGATGCTGTTCTGAAACCGTCTGCGTTCTCAGAATATTTCCTAAAAATGTATTTCCCACTGCAAGGAACACCTCCGTAGTGCCCGAAAGTCCATAAAACTGTCCCAGACTTCTTGTATCTTCTTCAAAATATGTAAAGATTGGATTTCTTATTTTTCTCAGGAACATTCTCCGCTGTATAGAACTTTTCTAGCAAATGAAAACAGTTTCTTGAAATTTTAACAAAGTTGTTTTCTAGAAAATATCGAAATTTACTATATCTATTCTCGTATTTGTAAAACCGAAAAAGGCACAATGGTAAATATAAACTATCTGCATATTATCGACTTACGCACATGTATTTATCTTTAGTTTAAACACTATAAAACATGAATTGTATTAGGCGTGGCACAAAAATATACTTATAACATTTCTAAAGGATATTACGTTGATAATTCTATCAAAAAGGTCATGTTGCAAATTATCCCGGTTATATGCGCCCTCACGATATCAAATATTTAAAGTTAAATTAAAATTTAAAAGTATAGAACCCAATTGAAACTAATCTGAGCGTATTCAATTCTACTAATTTTATACTTCTGAAATATCGAGTACTGTTAAGAAAATAGGACATTCATTTATTTCAATATTTTTTCGAGACCAAGACGAGACCACACATAGGTGAGAACGAGACCAGACCCAACTTTCACGGATTTTTCTGCTCCAAGGCGAGACCATGTCATTTTGTGTCTTAGTTTCGTCTCTATCAACGCTCCTACTCTCTGCCTACACTACTAGTTTATATAAGATTTAATAGCAACATATAATGTAAATATTACTAATATGTACTAATATGTATTTTTTTTCGTACTGTAAAAAACTTATGGAGGTATCATTGTTAGTACTACTATTATTTCATAACTGTAGCATTCGAAAAGTTCAAGAAGGCCGTCTTGAATGAGAATTATGACATAATCGCCCTTCCCGAGACAATCTTGGCCCCCACCGAAGACAAAGAAGCAGTTTCCATACCCAATTATTCTCTAGTAGAGAACCGCAGGGGAAGCGGCGACGGAGTGCTCATGTACATCAAAGATTCCCTCAAATATAAGGTAGTCGACTTGTCGAGGGACACGGAGAACCCTGAGGCGCAGATCAGTTTCGAAGATTTGCTCGAGAAGCTCAAGAAGAACGGTAAGGTGACCGGTTCGGTTTTGGTGATGTTGTTGTCCTTTGGCGTCGTTTTGGTGTCATCGTTATGCTGTCATCGTTAAGCTGTCCATCGATCATCCAAATCGTTCACTCAGCCCTTTCCAAGATTTTATTTCAACTAGTTTTTGAATTACTCTTAAAGGTGAAGCTGCAGCGGCGTTAGCAGCCGCACAACAGGCAGAGGGCACGCCAACAGAGGGAGCACCGTCAGGTAAAATTCGTATTATCACCATCAACACCAGCTTCACCATTATATAGTGGTCGTCCGGTTCCATCAACTAAATTCTGACTTGAATTAAATTCGATAATCTTTCTTTAGCCGAAGGCGCTGCGGGAGAAGCCCCAACTGGTGGCGAAACTCCCGCCACAGAATCAGCGCCAGCAGGTGAAGCTGCGCCGACAGCAGAAACTCCGGCAGGTGAAGCAGCAGCCGCAACAGAAACTCCGGCAGGTGAAGCAGCAACCGCAACTGAGGCTGCCTCTACTGAAGCTCCCGCAGGTGAAGCCGCGCCTCCAGCTGAAGCTGCACCTGCACCCGCAGAAGACACTCCAGCTCCCGCCGCTTCCGAGGAGACCGCGCCTGAACCCGAACCAGCGATCGCCTCTCCTCCAATAATAGAAGGTAAAAAGTCAATTACCATCATTAAGTTTAAAATAAAATTTTTAGACAGGTCTGGAATGGTTAGGATCGTCAGGGGCATATACAGCAGGAATAATCTTACCCACATGTGTATATGCTTCTAACTGGTTCTAACATGGTTTTGGCAGTCCCAGACCTTTCCTGACTTTTTAATGGACATTATTATAGTAACAAGATGGAAACTATCTCATGTTACCGATTGTAAAGTAGGAGGTTCTACATTTTGTCTTGTGAATTTATAGACGAATAATAGAAAATTTGGGGCGGAATCTGCCAGTTTAATATATGAGTTTGATAGGTATTTGAAGACGGAAAATATATTTTCTTAGTTGGCACCTATGCACCAGACTGGAAAATGCATTTTGAATTGGCATCTAAAAATGACCGATTTGAAATGCTTTTAAAATGTCTTCCGGTAGATTGAAATGACGGAAATTTAAAGGTTAGATAAAGATAAGAAATAAACCTGCCTAAAACTTATCGGGCCGGCGGTTTCAGACTGTACCAAAGTCCCGACGGGCATATGAAAGTGCATGAATTTTTTATGTTTAAAGAAATGACGGGTAAATGTCGGTAACTGTCTGTCTTGGTTTAACGCCATTAAATGTGTTAAACAGAGCGAGGTACTCAGTTAGATTATTTTTCCGGTTTTACTTTTGGCATGCTGTTTAAGCCACCTTTGCTTAATAGCATCAAGGGGTCAAGGCCAAATCAGACCAAATTTAATTCGAAATGTTCTCAACTGTTAAAGCCACAGAAAGGTTAAGATATGTCTTATTTATCAATTATTTTGTGTCTACCTGATGTGTTCAATTTCTCTCTCTCTCTCTCTCTCTCTCTCTCTCTCTCTCTCTCTCTCTCTCTCTCTCTCTCTCTCTCCTCTAATTAAAACTATCAGTGCTGGATTATAATAAATGTCGTTTGTGTAATCTGTTTCATCTACCACAGCTTCTGTCTACCACCTCCATAACCGAGCACTCCTCAGAGCCCATCAGACTCCGAGGAGTGACAATATGTCAACTGTTCTGTCAGCTCACCCATTATTTTCTGGCTTTCAACATTCGTTAAAACACACCTAACTCGAGAGGAAAATGAAAGAATGGCTGAAAGGTTCATTATTGAATGTAGTTACATGGACATGAGGGTTACGAAAGAAGCAAAGATTGCAGCTGTACGTCCCTTTTTGGTCCCAAGGTTTAAAAAATTTTTATATGGAACAGACGATAATGTCAATGGGTCTTTTGGTGATTGATGATTTAGTGACCTTATATCATCCAATAATTCAACTTCAAGAGAACTCAAGAGGGTAGCACTATGAAACCTGCAGTTTCGGCAAACTCTGGCAATACCCATATCTTGGCACTTTTTGAGAGCAAGATTTAAAACGTAAAGATATGTTCCACGCCAACATGAATTAATGGTAAGATCTAGATCTAGACTATCACAGCGTATTCACAGTATCAAACCAAAAATTAATTAAAATAAAAAATCAAGAAGGAATTATTATCACACACAAACAAGATATAATAAAGGTAATAGAGAACTTCTATATGAACGCGTGCGAGTTCGGACCCGCTACCCTTTCACACAGCGGGGTTTCATACGAGTTCGGACCCAGCCTACCTGCTCGAAGTGAGTCTCAATTCGGATTCGAATTATAAGTAGAATTAAGTATTTTAAAAGGGGGCAAGGGAAAAGAGGCAAGGAAACTGATTTAGGGGGATCATAGGGGGATGTTTTATAGGGCAAAAATATATCTTTCCTAGGAAACTTACGAAAACATCTTACGTCCACATCGACAATTAATACGGCTAATCGACACATCATGAACGTGGACTCCGAACAAATACCGGACATTACTACTTTTGAGTAGTAGTAGTAGTAGCATCTAGCGTTCATGAATTATCGGAATACGTTTAATTCTATCGAAATATGGTCAACTCTCGAAGCAATAAATAACGCGAGAATAGAGTCAAGAGACTCACAACTAATCAAAGGCATATACGAAAATGCTATATTACATATAAAAATAGATGAAGATCTTTAAACCAAGTAAATAAGCATCGAGAAAGGAGTCCGCAAAGGAGACATAACTTAAGATTTGCGCACGATGTAGTCTTAACAAGTGAGATAAAGGAACTCGAAATCATGCTCCAACAATTCAACGAAGCTTCCAAGACGGTAGGATTATGCATAAATATGGATAAAACAAAAATAATTAATGTCAACAAGCGACACCCCTATCGTTACTGAAATTGCACCATAGAAAACGTCCGAGAACATATTTATCTGGAACATGCAATTAAAATAGAAAAAGAACATCAAACCTTAGAAATGGAAAAAAGAATAAGGGTATTCTGGATAGCGCTCGGAAAACCTCAGCATATCTTAAAGAACAAAGATATCACTATAAATTTAAAAAGAAAAGTTTACGAAACATGTATATTGCTGATGACCATGTACAGTCTAGAGATAGCAATACTCACACCAAGAAGTGCAGAAATGTTAAGAGTTTGTCAGAGAGCAATGCTGGGAGTAAGCCTTAGAGGCTTAACTCATGAACGAAGATGTAAGATGTAGAACGAGAGTCCCAGAGATAGTACAGAAAGTGGCTCGTGCAAAATGGTAATGAGCTCAACATCTGGCAAGACATGACAACAATCGCTGGACGATAAGAGTGTTGAGGTGGAGACCGAGATTAACAAGAGGAATCGTGGGAAAACCACCTAAACGATGGAGCAGATATTCGGACAGTTACATGAACAAACTGAGTTTACATAGCTCAAGACCGAAACATGTGGACACAAATGGGAGAGGCTTACATTCAGCAGTGGACGGATAAAGGTTGATGATGATAATGATTATGATGAAGAAGTTGTACCAAGTATACGTCTACATTAATGTCAGGTTTGACAGGATATTACACGCAGTAAATGGATATTTACCTTGACAGCACTGTTCCGTTTCTTTTGCGATCTTTTACATATGAAGTTACCGTTTTTCGCACGGATTCAGTTGATCTATTTCGTTGAACCGTTTGAATTACCCCATGAAAAATAAATATGTGCACGCGTAGCTGTCAAACGATATATTTAGATGTGTTTTTGATGCACTGCACACATACATGTGATTGCATATTTGAGTGCAGTTATCAGTTTTGATCAACTTTTTGACGTGATATACGTCTTATAAATCGATGTGCGGGCTACACATCCCAGAAAATATTGTAACGTTACGCCAGACCCATGCGTGGAAGCGAGAGCGAGACTATCTCTCTTCCACTACAGCGCCCGAGTGAAAGAGAGACCGGCACCACACAACCAATGTGAGCCATGCGGGAGTGAGAACAAGCGATAGAGAGGTACGGTTGGCCGTCGGCCTCAGCGCTTCGCTTCTGACGCATCTATCTCCTTTCCACTCCGTCGGCTGAAAGAGAGACGGCGGCAGCACACAGCTGGACGTTAGTATTTAATGTGAATACCATTGCTTATTACTATTACAATAACAATTGCGGCAATAAGGTAATTAATTCTTGCATTCTAAGAGTTTGATTAGCTATATAATCTCATATATTTGTTCTTGTATCATGGAAACAAAGTAGCATCAGTCAACGAGTGCAGTAATAATAGGTTATGTTACGATTTCGACTAGAAAATTATGATGAATGATATTAACAATGGTATAGATAATAATTCAGTGCAATTCATAAACGTATGGAATTTTTCATCAAAGTTTTCTTATGACGTTATCACGTAAAATTATCGTCCGTAAACCAACTTTACAGACAACCAAATTTTTTTCATAACCATTTTCAATTTATCAACAATAAAGGTAATTTACTCTTGAGCAAAAATTCATATTTTTTACAAACCTCGTATAAGTCTGAACTAAATTAATACCAGATGGTTGCACTTTAGGTTTTAGATTACGTGAAACTTTTAATATATATATGTTTAAATAAAAATTGATAATATCGAAGTTTCTCATATGATTTTAAATTAATTAAAAACATTGTATTATTCACAGTACCTAGTATTTGGTAAAGTAATATATTCGTTTATAACGTGTTTCTATAAACATACTTCCTGAATTTTAATATCCTATAATTAAAAATCCCATTACATGCAAATAACAACAATACGTTCCTGTTATTAACAATCTAAACTAAAAATTTAAAATTTGCCACAGAGCTGCCTTCTTAGCTAAACAGCAACTGCATTACTTGCTTATTAAAAGTTTCCTTCATTTACATTCTCTATAACCTTTAGTTATTGAAGCTGCTTAGTAATTTTTAGCACAAATTTAGTTTTCCCGAAAACACCAGATACGCCGGATTTGCCCTCCAATGGTTTTTAGATAGTAACTTGACGGTGTTAAGTGGCAGATATTTGGCGGTTATTTTAATGAACAAAACAACTTTTTGTTTTAATGCGACTTGAAATTCCCGTGTCCAACTTGGTTGCACAAGTGCCAAATTCTGAAATATATTTTTCTGGCTTCCACTATTTATCAAATTGACATTGCTGGTCTATTACAAGAATTAATTTTTTAATTTTTTGGATATTAACATTGTGTTTTTCTTTCAGCTGCTGCATAAATGGAGCACCGACTAAACATTTTTTTTACTTTTAAGTGAATGACATCTTTAGGCATATTTTTAAAATTACTTGCAAACCATGTTATATTCGTGTATTCTTAACTGAACGTCTTGTAGTTAGCCGATTTATGTAATGTTCGACTTTTTTAAGTATTTTTAGTTAGGTAACGTATGTATATATAAGTAGGTAATTCTAATACACGACTCTTCAACGAAAGTTGTTTTCATTTTTACTTACTTGTTGAGAACTTGTATTTATTGTCCATAAAATTGCTTCCATTCTACAAATTTATAAGTATAATTAAAATAATGAACGTCTCAATTAACTAATTTGTTTCATTATAATAATGAGTCAGCAATTTGATCTATTATATCAGTTTTTATTCTAACAACTACTTAATTATACTTTTTATTGACCAAATTATGACTAAAAATTTATGAACCATGAACAATTTATGAAATAACGAAGCGCTACAAATTTACGAAAAACGGGTGATGGTTCACTTGTACTCTTGTTTCATTTTTGAGTTTGGGAAGAGGTGTTTCATACTCAATATAATTTGTACTAGTTGTCGAACTAAAAAAATTTTTGTTCGGCAATTTTCAAACGGTTCTAACTAAAATCAGTCGAAACTAACTAAAGAATTCTGTTCAGAACTGTTCAAGTTAATAAATGTAAACTATTTAAGATTTTCCAATTATCTTTTTTGGTACTAAAGATGAAGTTTTGAGAATACAAAGCTAATTTGATAATGATAATAAATTTTAGAGTTTCAGCTAGTAGTCTACAAATTTGTGAAATTAATCGGCAATTCGAATGTTTCCTGGACACGAAACAGGTTCGGAATTACTTGAGTTATTAAGTCGAAACTTCACAGTTTCGTAAAGAAATTTGGTGTTTGTATATAGTTTTTGAGTCATTGAAGTGAAACGTTTATCTCTTCATCCCAAAGATATTAGTTGGGCCGTTGAGGGTAAACCAGAGTTTACGCAGCGTCAGAAAGTTGAGAGCAATATTGCTGCCTGTCCCGATTTGGTGCGCTATACAAGTCCACGGGGCGGGCCATGTATGTTTTTTAAGAAAGTAAGCGTTTTTGGTAAAATTTTTAGGAGAGGAATTTTAGCCTAGGATTTAAGTAACTTCTGACCATTTCAAATAAGTGAAGTTTTTAATACATCCCTATTGTTGATGACGTTCTTTACGCAGTTGCAATTGTTATGAGGAAAATACAAAATTTAAAATGTAATTTATGACTTCCATGAAGTAGCCCTAATATTCTAAAAGAAGTTCTGACTTTATGAAAATCTATTGACCAATTCTTTCACTTTTTTATGCATTTTTTAAGTGACTTGTTTTAGTTAAAAGTCTACGATGCCTTTAAAGAAGTTGCAAATATTTTAAGGAAAAAATATAAATTTATTCAATTCGTAATGAAGTTCTGATAACTGAAATTAAGTTATGGAGCTTACAAAATAATTCTTACAATCGTAATGAACTAATGACATTATTAAAGGAGTTGAAGTTGTTTCAAAAAACTCACATAGCTTGAAAATGAGTTTATGACAACCCCTTTTAGAGAAGTCACCAAAATTTTATAGAAAATGTCAAATTCGAAATGAAAGTAATAATAATGTTTGAAAGAAATCTGTGATCATTTCAATGTAGTTTGGGGGAATCCAAGACAATTCTTATAATTGTAATGAAGTGACGACATATTAAAAGGAATTGCAAATATCTCGAGAAAAATATAAAATTTCAAATGCAACCTATTACCTTTAAAAACGAGCTGACATTTGTAAGAAATTTCTGAAGTTCCTAAAATCTCTGACGAAATCAATGACTTTTTGAAGTGAAACTTCTTTGCGGACGTTTTATACATTGGGATGGGGTGTTGGTCGAAAAACCGCGTCACGCGTGATAAGTAATCCGAGGACAAAGCCGTGTTGCCAGAATGCGCATAAAGTGTACCTCTTCCATCGCGCCCGCGAACCGAACCGATCGCCAAATCGTTTACATGTACTACTAAAGAGGCAACACCGGAAAGCGGCTAGACTTTCGGTCAGCTGACACCTAACCTAACCTCAAATGGCGAGAAACAATAACTTCGAGCGGCGAAAAAAACGGTGAGCTGTATTGTGTATTGTTTAATTACGTGACATGGACATAGAGAAAAGTGAGGACGCGTCGTGCCTCACCTCACCTCAGATGAGAACATGGAGACACCGGAAGAGATGAAAGCCCACGGCGCACGGAGACTGGTTCCGCGGCGAATGGGTGGTAATTCTCGAACACAAGACGAACGGGCTCGAGGCGGCGTACGCGTGAATCTGTGGAGACCGTCGTGGGAGGACTCCAGCAATAGATAGTGGAAGCGGCAAGGCAACAAGCGACCATTGTTGCTCTGAATGTGTCGGCGTAGACAGCAACGGTCGGATCGAGCCGCAGCGAGGAATCCGGAGTGGAGCAGGCGAATGCTCGACTTCGACCGTCTTTGGCGATGAAGATGGTGGAAGTTATCGACCCCAGCAGCCCGGAGAGCAGTGTGGACACCGCGATGGCTCTCCAAGATTGATCAACTTGGGGGCGATCTACAACTGGACAGATTTAGAGAAGAGAATTCTGTTGCAGGCGCGGTTGGCAGGGACGGCGACTCTCTGGTATCAGCATCTCGACAACTATGATCGACCATGGGCAAAGTGGCGAGCCATGTTATGTGGCGTCGTTCCTTACGCAACGAGATTTCCACGGGATGATGAGATGGGAAAAGTTGGCCAGCGAGACAATGAGCACCTACTACCAGGCGAAGCTGGCGGGAGAGTCGGCGTTACCAGCGAAATGCTGTCTCCTGCATTATTGCTGGATTGCCGGCAGAGCTACAAGCGATTGCTTATGGCGTCTGTAGCACTTCTCCGGAGCAGGACAATCGAAATCGTTTGATGTTACAACTGCCAGCAGGTGGGAGATCACCTGAGCCGAGACTGTCTGCAGACTCGAGCGGACCGGTGCAAGGATGCGGCAGCAAAAAAATTATATTTTATATTTATTTATATATCCTGCCGATGAGCGCGCGTGTGTGCATATGGCCAAAGAAGTTTCACTTCCACCGTCTGGTCCGACGCAGACTTTTTTTTAATTTTCTAAGTGACTTGTTATAATTGCAACAAGCCTACGATCCCTTTAAATAGGTTGCAATTATTTTAAGGAGAATATCAAATTTAAAACATTTAAATTGAATGAAGTTAAAGAGCTTGCAAGATATTTCTGGTAATCGTAATGAAATAATGACATTTTTAACGGAGTTGCACTTGTTTCAAAACATTCATCAAGTTTGAAATGCAGTTTATAACAATATTTTTTAGAGAAGTTATGAGTATTTTATAAAATGTCGAATTTGAAATGTGATTAATAACGTTTGAAAAACAAAGCTGTGCTGGTTTCAACCAAGTTTGAGGAGATCCAAGACAATTCTTAAAATTGTATTGAACTGGTAACATTTTTAGAGAAATCGTAAGTATCTGAAGGAAAACATGAAATTTCAAATGTAATCTATGACCATTAGTCCAGTAAATGAAGGCCGATAAACTCCCAAACCTGGGTTAAATTCTGCAAAAGGATGAAACTGGGGTCAATTGTAGGTCTCAACAGGGTCTTTCGAAATACGGAAAGTTGTCGATTCTCCGGGTCCCGCAACATGGTAGAAAATGGTCCTCAAGTTCCAAAAATCCGTTTTCAGCCAATATCTCCGAGAATATGGCATTTAGAGAATTTTTGTTTAGATACAAAAGGGATAACAGTTCATTAGCTACAAAAATGGTCCTTATGACTTTTTCCGAAAATTCGACAATTTTCGAGATAACGGCTCCGAAACAGCCGATAACAGCCCTTTACTTGTTGCTCCTGCTCTGAATCCAGGAGAGCATATTCGAGAAATGGAGACAAAAGCGGACGGACAAATTGTCCAATAACTCGAGTAAAAATGGATATTTTTTTATTTCAAATTTCAAAATCTTCAAAATTCACGTGAAAGAGAACACCCATAGCTATGGTATCCTGGGTCTTGGGCCTTATTTTTATTTTTCTTGAATGTTGGAAACCCAGGCTAAATTTTTTCTTCTTCGATATTTCTCGGCTTTTAGAAAATTCATCCATATTTTATTAAATAATAGTAATTTAGTCCGGTCTTTCTTGATAATGGGTCTCCAAAACCTATCGAAGGAGCCCATAAAGGTTGTTTCATTTTCTTTCTTTTGCATCCCAATAAAAATGAACTTTGAATGTGTTGATTTTTTGACATTTCCGGAGATTTGAAAGTTGATTGGCAAGAATGTTGAAGTTGGCACAAAAAACGAAGAAACCATTGGAAAGGGGACATTTCAAGCATTCCATTGCAGTGATGTGCATTGCGAACCGATATGATGATTCATAATTTTTTAATACCCGATTGATCTATGGCGCTTATAATTAAGTTGCAAACATTTTAAGAAAAATATCAAATTTAGCACATTTGTAATGAACTTCTGATAATTGAAAAGAAGTTACGGAGCTTCCAAGACACTTTTTGCAATCGTAATGAATTAATGACATTTTAATTCAATTGCAGTTAAAAACTCATGGAGTTTTTACTTAATAACGTTTGAATGGAAGCTGTGATAATTTTAATGTAGTTTGGGCAGATATAAGACAATTCTTAAGGCGCGTCCAGACTTGTAACAAAACATGTTGTATAACAAAGTTATACAACTTGGAAATTTCTAGTGAAAAAATGTTATGTAACACGAAGTTATATAACTTTTTTGTGGTTTTATAGCAAGTTATATGTTACCCGGAGGGTGTCGGTAAAGATCAAAGAAAGTTAGATAACATTGTTTTACAAGTTACGCGCTCGTCCACATCAATCTGAGTTTGACTTTTGTGTTTTGTTAACAGCCCCCCAGCAGTTAAAAGCCTTTCTCTTGCTGGTATAGCATCTCGAAATTTGGTGTCCTATTTTGAAATCGTATGACCAATGTTGGTCAATATAGTTTCAAAATCAGAACTACTCTTTCTGGCAAAGTTCTTAAAACTCCCATCATCCCGGATTTCACCGCTGAAGCGATCTCTGCCGTTTTTCAGCAGATCTTTCATCAGCTGAGTTCCACTGTATTGGTGTCGTGCTTGCAGTGATGGTCGTACTCAGTGTCTCCGCTTCTTTCGCTGTCGGTTTGCTAGAATTACACAAGCTGCTGCTGCGAGCACTACATCATCCACAGATGAAGTCATGATCACTACTGAATCATTGAGTGTAGTGTGGACGCCTTTTCCAAAAAAGTTGCATAACTTTGGTTATACAACAAGTTATATAACTTGTTATATAAACTATGAAATTTGTTACAAATGTGGACGCGCCTTTACAATTGTAGTTAACTAACGGCATTTTGAAAGGAATCGCAAATATTTCAAGGAAAACATGAAAATTTCAACGGGTTCTGATATTTTTAAGGAAGTTCTGAATTTCCTTGTTGAGTTTAATTGTTTATTTTAGTTAAATTTAGTGGTTTATTACAAGTACATTGAGCCAACCACTTTCTTTTAAATTGGCCTCTACTGAGAGTAGGGTTGCCAGATTTCAATTTTAGAAAAGCGTGACGGTGTGAAATCCGGGTGGGTTGTTAGTTGACCGGGGGAGGGGGGGGAGGGGTGATGACAAAAATGATTTTCAGAGGGAATAAATAAATAAATAACACATATTTAAAAAAGAAAATATATTTTCTGATATAAAAACGGGGGCTCAACCAACATAAAACAATAATAATGTTGTTATAATAATAATATTGGAAGCAAGAAGCAATCCTAGTTTTAACTGCTAAATAATTTATTTAGTAGGCGTTTACATAAAATTCTGAAAAAGCGTGACACGCACATATCTACTCAGGCGTGATGTGTGATAACCATTAAAAAATCGTGACAATCACGCCTAATGCGTGACGCCGGGCAACCCTAACTGAGAGTAAGGTTACCTCCTTAGACCATAAAAATTATCATGTTTTCCAAACTTCCTAAGTAATGAACGTGAACTAAATTATTATTTAATTTTATTAATTCATTAATAACTTCCATTATCCATTTTTGAGGAAATAAACGATTTTTTTTTGAATACTACTAATCTACGAATACTCTAATACGAATCTAATCGTTTCATAGAATCCTAACAACCTAAAATTCCCAAAACCACCAATAATGAAGGACAACTTATCTTGGGCGGAAGTGGCCAATTTACCAAAAAACTTTTCTGATATTTGCGCAACTTTTCATAGGACAGGGGTGAGTAATAAGGGGTATTTCACATATCGACCGCAAAGGTCATCATTAAATTAGACGTCAATCGAACACTTTTCTTTCTTTCTGAACGGGCGGAAATTGCGCTATCGCAGGGGCGGCTCGTGAAGCATTAGTCTCAGTTTACTTCACACATTAATATTAATTGGAATTAATTAGCGTATACAGATACTTTCTTTGTTCGAGCGTCAGCAGAAAGAAGTCACCTCTTTTGCGTCCGTGCGATTCCCCCGAACGAATGAATATATGAATGAACGTAACTAAGCACCTTGAGAGTGAACAGTTAGTTTTCCTTCAATACTTATTTGTCTATCAGTCGGAGTGATTCATTTGTAAATACGCACACTTCTTCTTACGTGAAGAACCGAAAAGTTATACTGTGAGTTGTGGTCAATAAACTAATATGCGAGTGGGGGATTTCCCGCCGGGCTATATCGGACCTGTCGTATAAAGTCGAAAAGCGGCAAATTTGAGGACCAGTGACCAGTACCTCGAACTAGATATGAAGTGTTTGTTGCACATTTGTTTTGTGTTGTTCGTTTTCGTGAATTCTGCACAAAATGCTAGGATCGGAGGTAAGTAAAGGACACGAAAGTTCACTCAAGGTAGCATTCAATTGTTAATTTTTCCATCCCAGTATGCACGTTACGTCACAAATGGGATATTTTGATCATTATTCATTGGGTCACATTTCATAGATTTCCCGATTTCGTAAATTTAAAAATTGCCAATCTTGGCAATTTTTGAACTTGAACTTGAAGTTGGTTTCATTTCTGTTGTAATGTTCTCTAGAAAATACCTATTTTCGAAATCGAAAAACTATCTTAAGAGAGAAGTGCAGTAATTGTAACTTATTTTCATATTTCAACGTTAACACAATTAACATTTTTTTTAAATAATACTAGTTACAGAGACTTCAATTTTAGAACTTGTTAAACTTCATTAAAAATATAAATAAATAATTTTCAATATGACTTAAGCACCACTTCAATATGAGCTTTCAATATACAGTAGTAATATTTCATTGCTTTACAAAAAAAAAAAACTTGAACACAGTTTGAATTCAATTTAAAAACTGTTAAGACATATCGAGTCATAATTCAAAAAGCTGGTATTTTTAGACGTACCTATTTCAAAAGATAAAAGTTGCCCTTCGACCCTTTGAAACGATGTCAACTTTTAAAAAAAAATGCTTATACTTAAAATGCTTTTTTTATGTTTAACCAATTACTATATAAACAAAATGGCGATGTGTAACGTCGTAAAACGTTCTCATATGGCCGGCAAAAATATTCATGGCAACATTATCACCGTTTTATAAAATGAATTTAGTATTAAATACATATTAACATTTTTTCTTATTAATAAACATATCTTTTGGTTGTTTGTTAGATGACAAAGTTTCTGAAACATGTATTTGAATACATACAACTAACTTTATCGAAACGACAAATAAATTTACTTATGAAATATAACAACAACAAATTTTAATGTCTATATACTTCGAAATAAGAATCAAATCATCGACTTTGAATAAATAAAAACAACTACTTGATGGAGATGTATCAGTTGGACTGAACAATTACTCTACAAACCGATGCACTTAAGGAAGTGTCTTTTAGGGCAATTTTAGATAAAAATGTTTCAAATAAAAGGTGTAGGCATAGGTGTTACTTAAATTATGAGATTTGGTCCAAAATTTTGATCCAAAGTTTTGATCACCAAAACCGTTTTAAAGAAAATTGTACAACAAACTAAGTTAATACTAAAGTGCCCTTTAGGACAGTTTTAGGAAAAAATATTTCAGATTAAAATTGTATACATTTAATATGTTAATTCAAATATAAAGTTTAGTCAAAGCATTCAAAGCCTTTTTGATAAAAATTTTGAGAAATTGAAAATGTTCTAGAGTAAAGTGCCCTTTAGAGAGGTTTTATAAAAAAATAGTTCAAATAAAAGTTATAACCATTAGTCAGATCAGTTCAAGTCTCAAATTTCGTAAGAATTGGTAGAGCTGTTTTGGAGAAAATTAAGAAAAACTGAAAATTTACAAGAGTAAAAGGACCCTTCGCTGAAAATCAGTCAAGGTACTATATATAATATATAACCATTAGTCTAATCGAGAAGTGTGTTTCCTTCGAAAAATAATTAGAAGGCTCCGAAAAAATATGAGCGATAGCTCATTCGACGCGGAATGCAAATCTGAGAAAGTCGTTTTGAGGATTTTTTCAGCCAATAAAAATTGCAATTAAAATGAAAAAAAAAAAGAAGCTATTTCAATTTTTTGATGACAACTCAAAAACCATAAGAGATAGCGGAAATCGCAAAAAAGAGGAGGAAATCCAATAAAAAAGTCTCGACTCCCGAATTTCTACCATCTGATATTTATAATTTTAATTTGTTGCTGAAAGTAAGGCTCCGCGCGACCGTTACGACATGCGCTCGCCGCCTTTAAAGCGAGTACGTTATAGAAAATATTTTTTAAGGTATTAAGTATTACTTTAAAAATTAAAAAAAAACTTAGTGTATTCTATACACTTGAAAGAATAAAGTCCGTTGGAAAAAACTTTTAAATGCATTTTTCAAAAACCTAGCCTATTGTTAATGAACTATTTTTTTTTTTTCGTACTGCCGTCTTTCTATGGGTGAACTCAATAAGATGTCGTCATAAGTTTATTTAAAATTTCTCTATTTTGTTTACGAATTATTAGTCAACAAAAAACGAAAAATTTGTACCCCATATGAGAAAGTAATATTTAACGCAATTATTCTAAATATATAGATAAATTATTTTAAATATTTGAGATTCTAAATAAAAATGTGCAATGAAATTAAGAATCGTTACTAAAATTAGATAAACAAAATTTAAATAAGATTATTCATAAATAATATTTGCATTAATAATACAATCAAAGCCAATCATAACCAGAAAGAGATATTTTGCCTTCAAAGCAGTAAAATCGTATTTAACTAATAATCAGTCGAGACACAATAACTGCGCCGTGTATGGCTGAGAAAAAAAAATCTTTATTAACAGGAAAGATTTTTTGGTCAGATTTTCAAAGGGAAAATAGATGTTTTGAAAAATTGAAAAAAATTAATCAGACTTCAATAAATTCTGAAAATTACTGAATTTAGTTGAAAAACTAAAAATTGTATATACTCATTTAGTGAAAAATTGAAAGGAATATTCATTTCATGAAAAAAATAAAAATTTTGGATAGTTTTCTCGGCTCGTGTTTTTTGATGAAAGTACGGAAACTGAAAAAAATCAGATTCATGAGTGGCGATGATTGGTTAATAGGTTATCTTCCAGAAAATCAACTTGAACGCCATTTAGTCCAATCATCAGCCATTTTCGCGTGGAATTTTGGGAAACAAGGTCGATTTCTTTGAAAATTGGGATTTAGGTATTATTTATACCTTCTTCAAAGTGACTTGTGCCGAAGTGTGCTTTTTCCCTAGGGGTAGAAGCTGAGTGATTCTAAGGGGTAAAAAAATTTTTAATCAAAATTAACCAGGAAATCGATAGACCGACCAATTCTAAGCAACTTTTGTTCTATCAAGCTTTTTTGTAAAGTTAATATTTTTCGAGTTATTCACGATTGTACATTTTCCATTAAACAACAAATGTTTTTTAACCGTTTTTCACCAATAACTAAAATCTCTCATTTTATCTGAAAAAAACATTCAGAACAAAAATATAGCTAATAAACAAGCAAAGAAGTTCGTTTATAAATGACCTCTATAAACCTCTATAAAAATATTAGCTGAGTTATTGCTCGTTGAAGATGGTTATTTTTCGAGAACACCGAAATTGTAAATCTTCAACCTTCAATAACTTGAAAATGGTGAAGGTAATGGGGGAAAACTCAATCGACCTTTTTTAAAGTACATAACAAAAACCTTTAAAATGAGCACCGATAAATATCTCTTGCATAAAAATTAACTGATTTATAATAAGGCAACACTTTTCTGTCTTTTTTTTTTAATTGTAATGTTATACCCCCGTCCTTACCACCCTGATAAAAATTAAGCGTAACCCACTTGCAATTAACTTTATTTAGGTATTATTAATATGATCCATGTGGTTTAACCTGTTTAGAGTGCTTATTTTAGAAAAAAATATTTGTTTAAAATGAAAATTGCATTTTTGTAATTTTGGAAAAAATGTATTTTTCTTACATAAATCAAAAAGGATTTTAGATATAAAAAACTGTTTTAAATGTTGATTGTAGGGTTTCTCTCACTGAAAATTTTTGTATTTTGATTATCTTTGTATCATAAAAATTTAAGGAGATATGGTGGTTCGAACTTTGCATTCGCATATTAATTACAGCTCATCCAAGCCCTTTGAACGCGACCCTTTTCAAAACTACGGATTATAAAAACTTTTATCTAATTTGATCTTAAAGCGCTTGGAATTCCCTACAAAAGGCATTTTTAAAAAGTTTCTAGCTTGGAAAATAAGGGAATTGCCCTGGAAAAAACAATTGTTTTTTTTTTATTTCGGAGTACGAATTTTGAAACAATGGTACAAAAGCGAGCAACGTTTGGCATACAGTGAAAGTATTATAACGGTTTCTTAAGGTTTTTTTATGCACTTTAAAAAAGGTCTATTGAGTTTTCCCCAAAAATTACACCATTTTCAAGTTATTGAAGGTTGGAAATTTTCAATTTCGGACTCCTCGAAAAATAACCATCCTTCAACGAGCAATAACTCAGCCATTATTGGGTTTATAGAGGACATTCAAAAAGAATCTTTTTGTTTGTTTGTTAGCTACTTTTTTGTTTTAAACGTTTTTTCCGATAAAATAAAAGATTTTCGAGTTATTGATGAAAAACGGTTAAAAACATTCCTTTTTTAACGAAAAATGTATATTTCCAATCGTGAATAACTCGAAAAATATCAACTTTAGAAAAAAACTTTATAGAACAAAAGTTGCTTAGAATTAGAGAGTCTATCGATTTCCTGATTTATTTCGTTTAAAAAAAATTTTACCCCTTAGAAGGGGCTTCCACCCCTAGGGAAAAAGCACACTTCGGCACAAGTCCAACTTTGAAGAAGGTTTTATATACTACCAAAATCCCAATTTTCAAAGAAATCGACCATGTTTCCCAAAATTACACAGTTTTAAGGTTATTTTTACCGCTGATGACTAGACTAATTTACTAGGGCAACAGTTACGTGGATTTCAGAATTGACTGACTAGAGTATATTATCTTTTTCTGTAAACGATTTAATTGGGCACGAAAGTCAAAAGAGGGTTCATAGGAGACTTAACTGAAATTGTTACAGATGGCTAGTTTATATATAAAGGGATATTTCCACATAAATATTTTCGATGTAAAAATTGGTTTAGATACTTCAATAATTTTTTCCATACGAAAGCGTACGAAATTTCGAATTAAGTCTCCCATGAACCCCCGAATGACTACTACATCCCCTGATTTTCGACTTGAAACTGTTTCAGTGGGATAGCTTATGTATAAACGAATATTTACAGATAAAAATTTTCGATGTAAAAATTGGTTTAGATACTTAAAAAAGTACCATACGTAAGAGTTCGAAATTTCTAAGTAAGTGTCTTATGACATGAAACCGGTATAGGGGAATATCTTATGTATAAACTAATGTTTCTAAATAAAAATTTTCGATGTAAAAATTGATTTAAATACTGTAACGTTTATTTTCTAATTTATTTACACTATCCTAATTACTCACTACACCCTACTTAATTTATATCAGACTATTACTTAACTAATTTATATAACACACTTTAACTATTTCCTACTGATTAATTTATATCCGTTTTTCGCTAGTTTACTATGTCGCGCTTCACGTCTAATCATAATTCCTCTCCGACCGCAAGCCCGCTTATATACATTTCTCAATTGTATTCTCGATAATTCCACAACGAACTCGATCCATCTCGATAATAATGTTTACCTAGAAAACGTCCACAAAGGTCTAGAAAGTAGTAAATTTTCTTCCTTAATATGATGTTGCCGTGACTCAATTAAGCGTGGCGGCGTTCCTTTTAGGTAAGCCGCCGAGGTTCGATAGGAGTAAACACATTTCGCTCTGCTGTTTACATTTCGCGTTACAATACTTAAAAAAATTACCATACGTATGAGTACGAGATTTCGAAGTAAGTCTCATATGAACCCCCAAATGACTATTTCATCCCCTGATTTTCGACTTGAAACTGTTTCAGGGGGATACTTTAAGTATAATTGAATATTTTCCGATAAAAATTTTTGGTGTAAAAATTGGTTTAGGTGGTTAAAATAATTATTTTTTTCGAGAATAATTTTCTAAATGTACCCCATGTATCAACCCCCAAACGACAGCTAGGGTGGTAAATCGTATCAGATACATTTGTTTAGTAATAAACCCTCTCTCCGAGAACGTTTTTTGCACAAATAAAAAACAACACCTATTTTACCGGACTACGGGATTTATGGATGTGGTTATCTTCACACCCGCAGAATTTTACATAGAGAAATACGCTTTATTTTAACTGTTACCATAAACATTCAAATTAATTATCAAATGTAATTAGACCCGCTGAAATTGATATCCTCGCAGTCTGACGTAATTTATCCCATCAGCTACGTGCAGTTTTCCCCAAGTCCCATTCCATAGATATTCGTTAATATCTTATTGATTACCTACAATTTGGACTAATTAATGTTAATACGTTGTCGAAGTAATAACAGCAATCTGGTAAAGCGGTTAACCACTTTTTCGCTACTCGTTATCGCAATAGTCTCCAGGAATAAAAAGAGCGTAGGAGAGCATTGCGGATAACTATCGTATTCCAGTTCGAAATGTGGGCGGAAATATTCGGAAAAGTAGTGGGAAGAAAATGAAAAATCGGCGGTGACCTTGTTCAATAGAGGCAATTATAATATACATAAAATTTAAAAAAATAAAATAATTTCCCAATTTTCCAAAGTAAAATAAAATTTCCAATTTTCCAATTCAGGTACTTCGGAATTTCATTAACAGTGTATTGTACAAGTTATAAACACAAGAATTATTTAAAAACCACTAGTTATAGTGACAATGAATTACAATTTAAGTTTTGTTGAATATTTCTTCACTAGGTTGGTAATGAGCCAAAGGACATGTTCTATAACGTTTTAGATCCAGGGTTGATTGGTTCCATGATGAAAAAATGAATAAAAACCTTAACGAAAAACATCTGGTTTTTATTTATACAACGCGGTAGTTTTCATTTGAATTTGTTGCATCCTGCGCTATTAATTAAAACTTAATTAGTTGTATGTATAAAAAAATATTTTCTTCGCTGAGCTTAGTAGCAAAGCATAAAACGGAGATTATTTGGAACATAAGCTACTAAAGCAGTATAGAAGTAGGTAAGCTCATCCGCCATTTTCTTCCCAACGTCATGTTCAAAATAACCTTGTAATAACAATAACACTATTATTTTTAAGCGGAAACAAGTTATAAAGTTATCATATTTGTTGAAAAATTATGGAAGAAAGAATGCTTTAAAGAAAGTACCTAACAGTAACAACATATATCCGACTCTTTAAATAAACATCACCCTGTAAATGTTATTTCAATTGTTCTGGGCAATTGAGTGAATTTTAAAAGGTAAGAGGATTCTAATTGCTGAAATGAAATAAAATCATTTACTTTTATATGTAAAATTTGTTGTTTGTGACCTGTTATGTTGAAGGTGCGAGAGAATTTAGAACACAAAGTTTGATTGCCATAAAAACCAATGTCGAAACCAAGCAAAATGACCGTCACTGAAGCACTTTGCTCACCAGAAAATTCCAAAATTGAGGTTTGTTGATTTCAAATATTGAACTATTTTATCGAATTAAATTGGTTATTTTATTCTCAATCCAGTTATGAACAGTAATTCTGAAGGTAATAACAGTTTAGAAGGGATTTTATTGTTTTGAAACATACGTGCTATCTATATTCCATTCGGAAAATCGAGAGAGTAATAAAATGTCATTATAAATGCAAATCCTCAAAAACTGTAGTACTGGCGAGATATGTATAAACATTGCATTTAGTTATACGTCTCTGTACTGTTCCTAGGAACTATTACATTGAAAAGCACCCGGATCAAATTTCTACCTGCGTTCGGGTCAAGGGATATAATCCGTCTTTATCTTTCTTATGAAGAATTGAATGCTCTTTCTCTATTACTCCAATTCGGTTATTTCGCACTGTTTTCGTTTACTTGAAATCGTCACATCAGAGTCACGCCATGGGGTTTTTTATTTAAAGAAAAAAAGTAATCATAAGCAATATTTGTTTATTTAGAATTTATGGAACCTATATATAAATAATAAATTTATACCGTGAGGTCGAAATGAAACTATAATTAATTCACTTTTACTCAAAGAACTGAACTTTTCCTAATATTATACCTAACACTGGCATATGCCATAAGGGATAGAAATATACATCAATCCAAATTAATTACTTACTAAATTAATATATCAAAAGCACAAAGTATACATAACATCACTTTTGTCCAAGCTTATAAGAAACAAAAAAATTTTAAAACGAGGAACGTGGCACAATTTCACAAATTATACAAAAGAAGTAACTAAATAGCTTAAAATAATAATATATTTATTGGAAATAAACGTTTTTTTACAAGAATAACAAATCTTGTTTAAACAGTTCAAAACGGTTTAAATCTTAAGTTAATAATAATATAGGTAACTATAAGTATACCTAAATCGATTTTCAGAAATCTCATTTTCTCGTACAAGAATCCGTTCAGGTATACAAAAGGTACACGTTCAAAAGAAAAAGGAGTAATCGTGAGGTTTTGGAAAGACGCAATGTTCAGGAATGTTTTCAAGTTGAAATTAATTAATATTCAGAATCATCTGAAGAACTCTCTTCATTGATATCCTGTGCAGTAATGATTAAGGGTTCCACGGCGTTATCAATCATAAAATCTAACTCCCAAAATTTTTCTTCTTCTTTTATAACATGATTTATGACTTTTTGCCAATTTTCAGAGGTGGTTCTGCGAATGGATTCTTCCAGAAGAATTTTAACATCTTTTAATTTAAATGTTTTATTTTCCCGAGCAACATAGCCTTTTACCTGAGCCCATATTAATTCTATGGGATTGAGTTCGCAGTGATAGGGCGGAAGACGAAGCACAGTTATTTGGCGATTTTGTGCCATTTCATCAACTGCATACCTTTTACGAAAGTTGCAGGTCTTTACAATTGATATCAATTCCGATTTGACCATGTCCTCCTTATACGGAATATTTTTTCTTATCAGCCAATTTAAAATTTCAGCCTTCCGCCAAGAAATTACCGGGGATTTATCGACCTGTCTGGAATGATAGCTCGCATTATCCATGACAATTACGGAACCAGGTGGGATGAGATCGAGCATTTGAACGAAGTACTCCTCGAAAACGTCCGCGTTCATGTCTTCATGATAATCTCCCGTCTTCTTCGATTCAAAAAGAAGTAAGCCGCCATCCACAAAGCCACTAGTACTGCCGATGTGGGTAACAATAAGTCGTTTACCTTTTCCAGTCGGTGCTTTTAGTCCTGTTGATAAACCTTCTAAAAAGGCTTGTCGCGGATTCACCACACTTTTGTCCTGCCACACTTTTCCCACGGTATATCCTTGGTTTACCCAGGTTTCATCCAGATAAAAAAATAGCCCTTCCTTCTTGTCGAAATTTTTTAATATCTCTGAGGTAGCTTCTTCGCCAGCAAATAATTTCATCGGATTCCCGAAGAGGAGAAGTTTTAATTCGCTTATCCCAACAAATACCTAGTTCCTTCAGAATCGTCCACAACTTGGTCCTTTTCAATGTCATACAGTCTTCTGGCAGTTCATGTAACATTTTATCCAATGTTGGGATTTCACGTTTGAAAAAAAAGGAATGAAGCGTTCGACGAATGAGTCTCTTGCTATCCTCATCAACAAGCATTTGAGGTCTTCCTGGTGCAGATTTTGGAGCCTTCACCTCTCCACTCCTCTCTTCCCTTTTGACGCGATATATCGTTGATTTTCCATATCCCGTCATTTTGTGACACATTTCAACTAGGTCATCTACGCTGGATTTAGGATGTAGATGTTTCAATCCGTTAAATACATTTAAAACAACCACTTTTTCACGACACGATAACGCCTGCTTATTCGGTAACTTACACGGGGTAAAGTTCATAAGACTTGACATATTTAATTCTTGATAGTAAGACTATTAGAATAAGAATAACCGAAATTCAGGTATTTTCCTTTTATACCTCCTTCAACGGAGGGAGAACTTTCGACCCCATTTCCAGGTAATTCTTAATCCTACAGGTAAATCTCTGGTAACAGTTAACTAAGTAGTTTAGTGGAAGAGTAAAGGTGCCTGAACAAATTATTAAGTGTCCACATTAAAAAAGACCCTTTCCAAAATGGTCTCCGAGTTGACGAATTGTCTAAAAGTATTCAATATTTACAAGTAATATCATTCATTGATATATTTCGTTAACGGCACCGATTAAATTGGTAATTATATGAATTCATTCCTTTTAGGTTCAATCCTTAATCACTATATGTACGATACAACTTCAAGAAATTTTAAAATGGAAACAGTTCGATGGGTGAATTTAATTTATATTTAAAAAATCAGGGAAATAAGGATGGTACGCCCTTTGTTACAACCCGAACCTCCGATTTTGAGTTATTTATTACTCTCTCCCTATTTCGAATCGAGTATAATCATTGAACTTACACTTTTTCACTTATTTGATTTGCGAGATTGTACTGCAGCTTTTATGAACCTGTTTTGAATATTATTCAATCTATGTCGTTCAACTAATGTTTTCCTGCAATCTAGAACGTTCCAAATCTTACATCATTTCAGTCTTACCTCCACAATCGAAAGCAATTTTTAACTTCTTGGGTCTCTTGAAGTTCTTTTTAGATGAGATGTGCCCCAAGGATCTAACTTTGGGCTTTTATTATGTTCAATAATGACATTTTAGCTTCGCTCGCCAGAACACATTTATTGTATGTTGATGAACTTAAGATACTCCATAAAGCTAACATCGAAGACGACTGTAATCTTCTCGAAGAAAATCTTGATCGCCTCACTGTCAAGAATAGCTTATCTCTTAGCAGTTCTAAATACATTTTTATGTCTTTCGTATTACAATCGTATTGAACCGATCTGAGCTTATCCAACATCTATGGGTAACATTTAACAAAAAAGTGTCTTTTGAAACCATACCAAGCAAGTCATAAATACATATAGATAATTAGGACTCATCAGAGAGGAGAAAACGCTTCTGTAACTATATTCCACGTATTTTAGATCTAACTTAGAGTACCTATGCATCATTAGTCTGAGGAGGATATTCTACGAAAATTTTTGGAGCATCTACGTTTTAAATTTAATGGTAAATATTCAGGTACAGGTTGTTCACATGTCAGCTTATTTCAAGATTTTCAATCATCTCACTTGAACCTCGTGGAAACAGATCACATGTTATATTCCTTTTCAATATTATTCACAACACTTTGGTCTCCAGCTGCATTTTGGGAATATAAAACTTTCATATTTGCATACTCACATCCCGAAGAAATACTACTTTTTACCTTCCAGTCGACATCTTTTGCTGCAACTCGGTCTCCATAGTTAAACTGGACTATTCTGTATTTTCCAATGATTGATATTAGTGCATGAAGCTAATTATGTTGTTATCCAGTTTCTTCTTAATCTGTTAGTGGATCTTCTATCTCTTCAATAGTGTATTAAAAAGGTGTCATTTGTCGTGATTTATTTCTAGTTTCCAATTTATTTTCCCATTAGCTTCCTTGTCGTGTATGCGATATCATCCATATCTTTAGCAGATGTAATCTGATCGTCGATAGAAATTAATTTACTGACGTTTTCATCTTCCCATTGAACCCCCACGCATTCCTCTACGAATTCTTCAAAACTGAGTTAAAAAATCGTGATGTGTTCATCAGAGTACTTTCTCATATATAGGGTGTTTCAATATGCGTTTGGCAAATCCAAACGGGAAATAGATACGGTTAATTTAAGCAAAAAAAAAGTTTATTTTATACTAATTCAATGGTAGAATATATATTTTAAATTTAAAATAAATTCTTGTAGCAAATTTTGAGAAAAATTCAAAAACCGAAAAACCACAAGTATAAAGATTCACAGATGATTTATCCGAACACGTTACAAACCTTTTTATACATATTTAATTGCACAATAAATTTTCATAGTTTAAAAAGAATTCTTGGAACGAATTCCCAGAATAATACAAAAAACCCAAAATCGACAAGTATAAAGTATCCTTCACAGAAGATTTAGCCAAAAACGTTAGAAAACTTTTTTATACATATTCAATAATAGACTAAATATTCAAAGTTTAAAAAAAATTCGTGGAGTGGATTACGAAAAAAATTGAAAAACCGAAAATTGACAAGTATAAAGTGCCCTTCACAGAAGATTTAGCCAAAATCGTTAGGAAACTTTTTTATAGATATTTAATCGTACAATAAATATTCAAAGTTTAAAAAAAATTCTTGCAGAGAATTTCGAGAAAAATTCAAAAAACCGAAAAATGACAAGAGTAAACAACCCTTTTATCCTGGCCGATTTTTATGAAAAGCTTATTCTCACGTCCTGGTATGGTACAAAGTCTAAATACAAAGTTTTGACCGTTTGTGGTTTTTGGTTTTTGAGAAAATCCTACCACAGACACACATACACACATACACACATACACACATACACACATACATACAGACGGTTTTCCAAAAACATGTTTTTTGGACTCAGGGGACCTCAAAACGTTCAGAAATGCTAATAACTCAATTTCGAAAAATCGACCCGATTACAATACTCTCTCATATATGAGTACCTCATATGAGAAAGTAAAAACAATCGAAACAAGTGGAATCCAGTAATATGTCTTGATTTTCCCAACTTTGTTTTGATACAACTCATGTTATCTTTGCATGTTTTTTCCATATGATACAATTGATTTCTCGAGAAGCCGTTTAATGCAAATCAATTTCTCTGTACATGATTTCTCTGACTTGATCCCACCATAAAGTTAACCCGGAGCAACTATTACACCTTCCTCTTCTTCTATTCACGCCCTCTCCACACGAAGGTTGGCGATCCAAATGGCAATTGTTGTTTTGGAAACTGCAGCACGATCGATCTCTCTAGATGAGCGATCAAACTATCTCCTCAAGTCTTTCAGCCATGAGTTCTGGCGTCTTCCTACTGATGTTTTGCCCTCTATTTGCCCCTCTATTATGAGTCGAAGTAATTCGTACCTCTCTCGTCTTACCACATGACCTATATATTGCAACTTTCTTTCTTTAATGGTGTTCAATAATTCTTTTTGTTTATGCATGCGTTTGAGTACTTCATTATTGGTATTTCGTTATATCCACGAAATTCGCAGCATTCGTCTATAATAGGTACATTTCGAAAGCCTATATTCTTTTCTCTGTCTGCTGATCAAGGGTCTAGCTTTCACACCGCAAAGCAAGACACAGAAAATATAGCACCGAATCATTCTAATCCTAAGCTCCAGAGTGAGATCGAATCTTGTAAAGAGTGTTTTTATATTCATAAATGTTTTCCTAGCTTGTTCAATTCTAGAAATTATTTCTTTTTGGGGTCACACTGACAGTTGATGTTAGCTCCTAGATATTTTATTGTGGTTATTTGTTCCATTGTTGGTCCCTTGACAAGTAGGTGTGCATTTATTGGTGTTTTCGAAAAAAAACATTACTTTGGATTTGGAGATATTAAGATATAGATCAAACATTTCACTATAATGAAGTACAGAATCTATTAGGTTTTTGTAGGTAATTGTTAAATTGTCTGCTATTATGACATCGGCGTATCTAATGTTGTTCATTGTAGTTCTATTGATCTTAATTCCTCCTTATTAACTCTTAACTTATTAACTCTGTCTAATGCCGCTTTGAAGATAACCTCTGAATATAGATTTAATCGCGGTGGGGACGAGACGTAACCATGTCGAACAACTTTTGCAATCAATACCTACATCTTCTAACGTAGTTTGTTCTAAATTTATCTCCGCTGTTTAATGCCAATAAAGTTCTGAAATGATGCGCAAATCTTATTCGTCGACTCCAGTTGTTCTTAGAATCTCCATCATCTTTTGATGTTCAACACAGTCGAATGCTTTTCGGTGGTCTATAAAACATGCATAGACGTTTACGTTCATGCATTACACCTATACTTCGAAGTTTGAAGTCTTTTTTCACCGTTCTGTAGATATAAGTCAAGTTTATCATCGTTACTCTGTCGGTTTTTCTTCGAGACGTGACCAACCTTCGGTCCTCCCTGAGAAAAGTAAGCTACCCTTAAGTATGTATTGTGACGTTACCGTGGCATAGTAATTTCTTCTGCTCTTTAATCGTTCAACTCTTTCGTTTAAATTATTCTCTTTCCCCAACTGTTTTGTCGAGTACAATTTCTTGTGTATAGTTTTCCTATTTGTTTTGTACGAAAATAGCCATACTTTTGTTCTAATTGTTGTCTGTTCCCCACCCTGCATTACCCCCTAGTGCACCCTCCATCACCCCCTAGACGTGACAATATCCACTTTTCTCCACTTGTCATTTAAAATCACCTATCAATAATACTTATGTTTTATTTAGTATATGACAACCATCCAAGATTGGTTCGTGAGGTGTACGAGGATGTAGACGAGGGCGACGGGGACCAAACTTTGGAGACGACAACTAGACAGTTGGAATCGAGATTTGGCCGCCACTGGCCGGGGCCTTTCCACCACCAAAGACCTTTGGAGCTCCCGAGACCCTTCCAGCGTCATCATAATGGACATTACGAACCTCACCACCCGAAACACTTCGACATCCCCTTCCCGGATAATTCGCACGAGCCCTTCGACCGCCCCCGACAACCTCTCCTTCCCCCCCATGACCCGTTTCTGATGCCGGGCAAGGACTTCCAATTTAAGCCGTGGCAAGGTTGGTATTACAAAATAAACAATTTGGTACGGGAAAAAATTCGCCACTTTGTTTTAGCTCACGATCATCATAAATTCGACCATCCAGACCACCAAGGTTGCAACCATGACCACAGTAGGTTCCCATGGGAAGACCAAAATGTTGAGAAGAAACCGTGGAAGGATCATAAGAAGAAGAAACCTCAACAGATCCCAATAGAGACCACGACTCCCGAGACGATCACGACCACAGACATTCCTAAGATAGATTTAAGATACGATGTTAGGGCTGAATTACCCTAAGTTTTAACATACCCTAATAATAAAATGTGTTCCTATTTTCTGTGTTATTGGACACTTTCCTGGGCGTTAAAAATGTATGTGAAGTAAAAAGTAAATATAGGCACGCAATTCTCCTCCAAAAAGTGCCAAGTTATTAATTTCGCTATGTATGGTATTTGCTATATGTTGATATGTATTGTACAAGCTGCACTTTTCTACAGAAATTGCAGATGTTTTCATTAACTATTCTAATCCGTTTGACGCGGTGGAATGATCCACATTTTTTCGTTTTGTTTCATTACAACTTGTGGTGTCTTTGCTTCTACAATAATAGTATAATATTCAACTAGCATACATATGACGATTATTACCTACAAAGGTGAAATTACTTTTGGAGTTTTTTCTTTGAAAATTTTGGATGGAGAATTAAGTGTTTTTATCTCTTGTTACTAACTTTCCCGTGATAACAAGTTGTTTTGAGTTGTTTGGAAGAACCACTATCTCGACTGGAGTAAGTCGTTCATTTGGTAACACCCTTAGTGTCTCAGTGATGATCATAGTTAAAGAGCCTGAATCGATGAAATTGATTTTTACTCCACTGAATTAAATGTTTGTTAGGGTGTTCTCAGAATATTGTTGGTAGTTTTATTGATTGAGAACAAACTTTCAGGACTTGATTCTGGATCTACATTAATTGGAGATGCTGTTTCATTATACTTCACTGGGTGTTTGTGTTGATTTCTTTGAGATGATGCTTGGGATTTTTGTTATTTTGACACACAAACTTCTGTAAAATGGCCTCTTTTTTGCAAATATGATTGTCTACGTTGTATAAATATGTTTCTCTTTTATTTTGATGCCTGTTGTTTCCACAGTTCTTGAATTTATTCTGGATGTTTCTGTTGAGGACATTGGTTGTGAAGGCTGTATCCTTCCATTTTCCTCAACTAGCTCGCTACTTTATGAGATTGGGGAATTATGAAGATTACGTGCCACTAGTCGAAAGACATGATGGTCCAACGGTGGCGTTTGCCGAAACGGGGCACGAATTTAGTTAATCTACAGTAGAGGAATGAATGGTTCAATAAACTCACCAATTAGTAACTACTTCCAAATGTTCTGCTCAATATCAATTACTTTTCGCACAGGAGAACGGCTAAACCAATCATACAACACAACACAAACTCTTATGAAGGGTGATCGAAGAAAAAAACAAAGGCAGGTCGTTTTAAAATCATGAGGTTTTCCTTTATCTTTTCGTTTGGGATGAACCACCCTCTTTAGTTGTGTTAAGATAAAATTCTGTTTTTAGAAAGGAATTTCAGTCGCTTAGCTCACGTAGCCCTTAAGGAAGTGTTACAATTTATATGTTTTACTGTATTATTTCTCCAGGCGAAGTATAAATAAAAATTTGAAATAATAGATAAATAAAATCATTCTTAGGATTGGTGTATCTGTACTTCATCTGAAATAGATAAAAGAAACTGATAATAACAGTATTAAAATACATATTTCTTTTTTTTTCTTCAAAAAGATACAGACAGAATTCTTTGTATAATATTCAGATCAGTATAGATTGTAGAACTCAAGATTTTCCAAATTAGTTTTGTAACCATTAATATCCATAAAATTTCTTAACTTTGAACCAATGTCTTCTACAAAATTAATAACCTTATCACTTGGGTACTCTAATCCCTACCTTGAATCATACTCCTTTAAAGAAACGAACCATAGTTTACATGAAATTGTTTAACATAAATTGCTTTGACATGTTGGTACTGATGGCAGCTGAAAATACATTCTAAGGTATTTATATAAACGGGAACTTCGCTTGAGTATAGGTAAAGCAAATGCTTTATCTCTTAAAGACCAAGTACTCTTCTTAAATCATCTTTTTCAATTTTATAACTGAGAATTAAACATAAATAATAATAATCAATTAATTAATGAAATTACGCATTTCATTAAACTTATTTCTGTGAATTCAGAGCATCCACGTTCATATAGATCTTTAATATTACTTACATAGCTCTGTACGTTGTGGAACTTAGACATCTTATTAAACGTGTAATAATATTACAGTGTATTTGGTAAATTTTCATTTCGTTAGGCGTTAATTTTTTTTCTACAATTATCTATTGTCGATAATGTACCTATTATTTTATTCTCGAGGAAAAAGTATTTGTCAGAAGTATCGCAGTCCTTTGAATAAGAATTTTTCAATGGGAATTATTCCAACTGAAACTTATTAATATTAAACTAATTAAATAATATATCAATATTATATTATTAATATTATATGTAGTATTATCAAAATCTAAAAAATCGGTATGATGACCAGACTTTCTTTCAGATTTTGATTTAAACTATTGTCACGAGGCGACCTTGCGAAACGAAACTAGGTCAAGCACCATTAGCAGTTACCCAAATCAACTTGGCCTGATGTCACAAGAGATTCTTCCGGGGAGGCACGTATATTTATTTACACCGAGAAGCACAGATAAGATAATAAATATGATTAACTTGAATAAGTACCGGGCCTGCATCACTCAGGATGAATGTTGATTGATCTAGCATCCTGTGACGCTGTCCGTCTGCTTTTGTGCCCGCCTGCTGCCCTTTTGTGACGAGATGTGTTCCCGGTGAAGCGAGTCATGTGCCAGCTACCCCTAGAGGCCCCATATGGGGACTGACACACATTTATACATCATCTTGTTATATTTGTCTTTCTTTGTGTTTTGACCCTTTCATCAAGTTCAGTTTGTGTTGCCGCCCTTTAACACGAGCTCTCTTTTTTTCTCTCTCCCCTGTATCTGATGCTCAGTAAATATGTATTATTGAATTTGTTTACTTCTCCACCGTCTTTTCAGAGCTACCACCCCCAACCAGAGCACCCCTCTGGGCTCTAGGCCCTTAGGACCGTGACAATATGTATGTTTAATTGTTTAAATATGTTTATAACATGATTCAAAGCAGGATGTACAACTAGTGTTAAATCAAGTCTATATATTTCGAATCGTGCCTTATGGAACCGGTGTGAGGGTAGAGTATTGTAACGTTTATTTTCTAATTTATTTACACTATCCTAATTAAACACTACACACTACTTCATTTATCTTAACTATTACCTAACTACTTAACTGTAACTTAACTGCTCTCGCTTTTCACCTTGTTTACTATGTCGCGCTTCACGTCTAATAATAATTCTCTTCTCCGACCGCAAGCCCGCTTATATACATTTCAATTGTGTTCGCGATAGTGCCTGAAATTACTCGAACGTTCTTTTTTTATGTAGAAAGGTCTAGAGAGGTCGGGAATGATTCCTTCTTTAATAAGATGTTGGCGTCAGGCTCAATTAAGCGTAGCGCCGTTCCTTTGAGGTAAGCCGACGATGTCCGACAAGAGTAAACACATTTCGCTCTGCTGTTTACATTACGCGTAACAGTATTTTTTCAACGTACAATTTAGCCGAGAATGCACGAGCGATCAGTAGCGCACCAAGATGAACTTATTGGGGGAAAATCAATTACGATGTTGATATAACGATTCAACGATTACAATTAAACATTTATCTTCTGATTTCGATCGATAAAACTCAAACTGATTCTGATAATTAATTTTAAACAAATATAATGTATATTATGGGGAAAATATATGGCCGCAGAACTGGCTGTTTAAGAAAACGTTGTCTGGTTTCAAATTTAAATAGTCAAGGCCGTTCTTTCGCTGTAATAAACTATGATTTCGTTTTTCTCGCTTATTTTTCTACCGATTTTGATGAAATTTTCTATAATGATTAATATAATGTCCTGTATGACATGATGAAAGTACTTTTTTGAAAAAGTTGTTGATGAGCGAAAAATTCTAATTTCGTCCTATCATAACTCAAAATTCTACTTCCATCAAACTATACATAATGAATTTTAAATGATGCTCCATTTTGCTTCATTTTTCGACTTTAAAAAATAACCGAAAAAAAATAGTTGTTAATATTCGCGATTTTGGCGAATTCTCCACTCTTTAAGAAAAGCTAGCGTTCTCTTTCTTATTCCCACTCCCTTTGATGTGAAATGTAAACACGTGTTAATGTGAGAACTAAATCGTCCGCATCCGCATATCGTCAGGTGGTGTAAGGCAATGAACGTATGAATTCATACTTTTCGCTTGGTTTTTGACAGATTTTGATGAAATTTCGTATTAATGAATAATTTAATGTCCTCTACAACTTGATTCAAGTATTTTTTTAAAAAAGTTGTTGATAAGAGAAAAATTGAAATTTCGCTAGAAAATAACAGAAAAGTACAAATAAAAATTTGCAAAATTATAAGAAATTTTTTTTATTGGTACGCTATTTTGCCTATTTAAAACACGCTCGGTGTACCTACTATATGTTCTTTACGTTATCTCTGCAACCAGTTTACCAGTGACTTCTCGCTCCAGTCGTTCGTCCCCCCTAGCTGGTCCTATCGTCCCTGTGAATCCCTGGGTTCTCTCTCTGTGGTCCGGTAGTTCCCCCGGTGATTCCCCGAGCCGTAGCCACCTCAGCAGTTTTTCGTAATCCGCGCTGAAAGTCGGCAATCAGGTCCGGCTCCAAACGGACTCCGGAAATACAAGTTTCCTAACAATACCTTATATTTATAAGTACAGCCATTTTGTTTTTTATATTCTGTATGTTATTTATAAGAATAAATTTTGTTTTTTACTTGTTGTTCATACTTTCACTAAAAATTTCATCGGCCTCTGAGGCCGACCCCGTTGGATGTCTAGGCTGGGGAAATCCGAATCAACGTGCGTGAAAGTTCAAATTCTCTTACGTTTGTCAGACGAAAATTATTTATTTGTTAATTAGCCAGGTCACAACAAATAAACAAACAATCATATTTGCATGAACCTTATGTTTCGCCTCAAAAACCCAGAGTTATTGGAAAAAATTCTGATTCTCTAATGATTTTGGCCGTAGAGTTATTCATTTGTTAATTACCCAGGTTGCGAAAATTGAACAATAAACAATTATAATTGCAAAAACCTTGTGCCGATGGTTCGCCTCAAAAACCCAGAGTTATTGGAAAGAAATCCGGTTCTGTAATGATTTTAGGCGTATAGTATTTAATTTGTTAATTAGCGAGGTTGCAACAATCGAACAATAAACAATTCTATTTGCAACAATCTTGTGCCGATGGTTCGCCTTAAGAAGCCTGAGATATCGGAAAAAAATTCGGTTCTCTAGTTATTTCGGGCGTTGAGTTATTAATTTGTTAATTACCCAAACACATTTCGCGCAAGCCCGCTTATATACATTTCTCAATTGTATTCTCGATGATTCTACAAAGAACTCGATTCATCTCGATAATAATGTTTACCTAGGAAACGTCCAGAAAGGTCTAGGAGGTAATAAATCTTCTTCCTTAATATGATGTTGCCGCGACTCAATTAAGCGTGGCGGCGTTCCTTTGAGGTAAGCCGCCGAGGTCCGACACGAGTAAACACATTTCGCTCTGCTGTTTACATTTCGCGTTACAATATGTTCATCAATACTGCAACAAAAATGGGTCATTTGTTAAATAAACAATTAAAAAATTGCGAGCGTAAACAGGTTAGATGTACGTTTTGTTATAGACGACTTCCTGAACATTTTTCACAAAACCGCATCTCAATCGGACCTCTTCGAAAAAAGTTGCCAGTTTTCACTTTTTCCATGCTAAATTAACTCGACTACATTGCTCTTTCCATAGCTCTCTGTGCAATTCCGATTCTATTAGCTGTACGTCTTTTCAGGGTTATACTCTCGGCGCCGTATGCCAGCACAGGCAAGACACATTGGTTAAAGACTTTCCTTTTAAGGCAGATGGGAATATCTGATTTTAGGACATGGCTTAACTTTCCGGAGGCTGCCCAAGTTAGTCCAATTCTTTTTGAAAATTCAGAGGTTTGGTTGTATTTATCTAAGCGAATCTCATGGCCCAAATACTTATATGAGTGAACTTGTTCTATTTTTGAGTTGTAGAGAGTTAAATAAATACTTGCAACCAGATTAGTCATAAACATAGTTTTGTTGGTGTTAACACTCAGACCCACCTTCTCGGAGGCTTGTTCTAGCTCCTGTAACATCATTTGTGCTTCTACCAGACAATCTGTAATCAGTACTATGTCGTCAGCGAATCTTAGGTGGTTAAGTTTTTCGCCGTTTATATTGATACCGAAGTTCTCCATGTTAGCACTTTTGAACATAAATTCAAGCAGGGTTGTAAAAAACTTGGTGGGAAGTAACATCTCCCTGTCACACACCTCGTCCTATCTTGACGCTTGGAGTGTCCTCGTGCAGCCTATGCAAGTAGTTGCGTTTTTGTACGCATGTTTAATGATGTCTGTGTAACGATGGTCAATTCTACAGTGCGCCATAGCCTTGAACAATGCATTGTGATCGATTGTGTCAAAGGCCTTTTCGTAGTCGACGAAGACAAGAACTAAGGGTTTGTTGTACTCCACGCACTTTTCTTTGAGGACCTTGATTGTAAGGAGGTGGTCATTAACGCCGTAAATGGCACGGAATCCCGCCCGTTCCCGTGGTTGATAGAAATTTAGTTTCGCCGTCAGCCTCTTCGTTATGATTCTCATGGACAATTTATACAACTGGGAGAGCAGACTGATACGTCGATAGGTTTGGATCTTTGCTATATCTCCTTTCTTATGGATCAATACAACAACAGCTGTGTTCCATTTCTCGGGTGTTGTACAATTTCTCAGACATGCATTAAATAATTTACACAATAGTCTTAAAAGTGTGTTTCCTCCCATTTTGACGTGTTCGGTGCTGACCGCCTCATCTCTGGGAGATTTTTTGTTTTTCATGTCTTTGAGGCTGCTTTTGAGTTCGTCCATGTTAATATCTGGGATTTCGTCGGATCCTTCATTTTTTATCTCGGGAATGTTTTGATATTTATTTAAGGTCTCCTCATTTTTATACAAATTTTCGTAGAACTCTGTTATGATATTAAAAATCTCCTGCTGTTAGTTGTTGGTTGTCCATTTTTATCGTAAACCTTACCTATTTGTTTCTTGCATGTGACAGTTGTTTCCCCAGTACCTTCATTCGTCTATTCTCTTTATTGCCTTATATATTTCTGCTGTGTTGTGTTGTCTTATGTATCGTCTGATGGCGTTAGATATTTCTTTGTTAAGTTCTCTTAGTTGTCCCGCGTTTGTCAAGTGTTTGCGTTCCAGGTTTCTTCTTTTTTCCATTAGTTGTTTAGCATATTCGCTCAATTTTTCTCTTTTATGACACCCACCTGCTTAACACTCGTTTTCCGCATTCTTTATGGCAGTTATTATTTGGTGATTCATTTCTTCGATATCCACATCTTCTTCCTGCTCATATTTTAAAGTTATTAAATTTAATTCGAGGAGTTGTCTGTATTGGTCTGCATTATGAGTTGTTATTGGTCTTCTCTGTGCAGAGTTTTTCACTAACTTCGATCGTTCTTGTTTTACATTAAGGATGATTTTTGTTCGGATAGCTCGATGGTTACTTCCTATGGAGAACTTATTTAGTACAGTGACGTCTTGGACAATATTTTTGTGGTTGGAGATTATGAAGTCAATTGGTTCTTTGTTACTCCATCAGGGTTGGCCTACGTCCACTTCCTCTGTAGGGTATTTTCAAAGAAAGTGTTTATGGTGTATAAGTTCTTTTGTTAAAGAAAATTTAGGAGAACTTGACCCCTCTCGTTTCTTTGGCCATACCCTTGGTTTCCGATAGAAGTTTCGCTGTCATCTTCTATGTATCCCAATTTGGCATTGAAATCTTCCATTATCAAGGTGTAATGAGAGGGGGGCTGTTGTAGTGCCGTGTCGATATCATCGTAAAATATTTCTACGTCTTGATTATCGTGACTTGACGTGGGAGCGTATGCTTGTATTATTTTTAATGAATACCTCTCATCGATTTTGAGAGTCAAGTATGCTACTCTGGGGCCTGTACTTTTGATCTGAGTGACATTTTTAACATTACTTCTGTATATCAGGAAGCCTAATCCTCCTAAGTTTATGTTGTCTGTTCCTACGTAATACAGTAGATGACCCGATTGGAGTTTTAAATGTTGTTCCTCTTTTCTCTTGTGTTCGCTGATGCCCAATATATCCCATTTGAAGTGCTTGAGCTCTTCTTCTAATTTCTGCAGTTTATAGTCTGAAGACAGACTTTTCGTATTGTAGGTAATAATTTGCAATGGTCGTATTCCATGGTAGCCTGGTCTTCTCCGGGGATTCTTAGCACCCTCTGCTCGCTCTCTAGTCCTTCCGCTACCTTGGCTGGAGAGATTGCCGAGTTGTCGGAGACTGAGGGCCTTTTCACATTTCATTTACGGGGATTTAGCCATATCTTATCACGCTGGTAAATGCGGGTTGATAAGGGGTCCAGGACTGGTATGAAAGGAAAATAGATTTCGAGAGGATACTGGGAAAAGGACAATGATTTCCCCCGTATGGTCTTGGGAGATAATTCAACGCTCGTGTGGGCAGGGGCGCGCCCCTGAAGTAGATATGTCGTCTATACGTTTAAAGATGCCTTAATAAATATTTTATTCATGCTATTGATTAAGTCGTTTACAGGTGAAAACTGAGTCCGAATTCCTTCCGCCACTGTTTATTCCGTGCGCCATGCAGGAGCAACAGATTAAATTGAGATAAAAGACCTTTAAACGAACTGCAGCTTTTACCATGAAAGACGGTTAACATTATGTTGGGATTCCGGCGGAGAAACACTTTTCAATGACTAAATAACTTTATTTTAACTGTTTAGAATTTGGTTATACAAAGATTCGGTTTACTTGACTAGAAAGATACGTCTCGCTCGTTTAAATGTCGAGAACGAAAAGTGTTTTTAGAAGCGATAGTGATGTTTTTATTCCCTCTCGGGAGGACCTAATCTATTTTGTTATTATGAATCGGCTTTCATTGTACATAAATGGTTGATTAAATTAGGAGAGAAAAATAAGTTAATTAACTCTCTACGAAAGAAGTAGTTGTCTTCAGATGAAAATCAACTTCAAAGTAAAAAAATAAACCAATAAATTTAGAAAGGCTTTGATCTCATTAGACGCTTTTTTGAATCAATTTCCCGTTGGAGAATTACAAAGCAGAGAAACAAACTAATAAATTTGGAAAGGTTATGATCTCATTAGACGCTTCTTGGAATCAATTTCCTTAAAAATACTTTTTATTAGTGGAAATCTTAAAAAAAACTAAGATAAATGACTGATAAAGTGACCCTCAGTTAGATACATTATGATGTAAAATACAAAAAAATTACTTACTGGTTTTCCACAGGGTTTACAAAAAACACCATCATCATCAAGGGAAAGTTCAGGGTAAGGACGTATCCAAGAAGAAAATTTAGAAGACATTTCAAACGATGACAAACGATTACAACTGGATCCAAAAACAAAAGAGGCATATATAAACTATTGTAAACACTACCCCTTTCACTATCAAGGGAATGTAAAACATATAACTGAAACTGAAACGTTTATTCTAATTTATTTATAGAGTTCTAACTACTACTTAATTAATGTAGTCTATTCCTTAACCATTTAATTTATATTACACACTTAAAATGCTAATTTTCGCACGACGACTTCTGGTCTACTCTGCCTTCGACCGCAGGCCCGTAACTATATTTTCTTAATAATGTCTTTTCCAGAGCGGACCAGATTATTCTTTCTCTAATTGGACGTTTCCCGATTATTCGAGAAGAGTTTTTATTTGAACTGCGCCGCCTGCGTCAGATAAGAAACACGCTTCACGCTGATGTTTACATTTCGCGTTACAGAACATAACGATGGACCGATAACGATAAGGTGGGTAGATTTCTGCGAAGAACTTATATTGCGTTGTTGTTCAAATAATAAAATATAGGCAGTTTTAAACTTTAAATTTATACAATATGTCTTGAAATTTATCAAAAATGCAGAATAGGCAGTTTTTTCATTCAATGCAAAAAAGGCCAAAATTCGATGAAAATGGTAAAAAAGACAATTTCCCTACATTCCGGGGTTTAGTAATGACAGACAATAACAATGAATTTAGTGAAATGTTAAGTGTTAACGGCTTTTGCTCTGGCATCTGAGTACTATTCGTTTAATAGTTGAATCAAGAACCGATGGAAATAATTCAGTTTTTATAAGTATTTCTTTCTAACTGAAAATAATTTTCTACTGTTTATGCAGAAAAATGAACAGCAATTCCTCAGACTCGTACCAATCAAGGCCCAAGAAAATTACAAAACTTAATTACAAATACAAGTATAACAAGCAATGGGAAAAATCCTTCTCATGGATTGAAGAAGGCAAGAAAGGAATTCATTATGTTTCTTGCAAAGTTTGTGGGGGAGACAGAATTGGAAGATTAACCGCTATGAAAAAGCATGAGGCTACTACAAAACATAGAATGAAGCTAAACATACATCATGTTAAACGAGTCACAACTGTGGACACTAAAACATAGAGCTTATCATCTCATCATTCATTGCGGAGCACAATATATCATTTGACTCAATAGACCATTTAACAGAAATGATATATGTTTGCTGCAAAAACCCCAGAAGCTGCAAAAAAATGTTAGTTTGAGACGGACGATGTGTACAACACTGGTAAAAAATGTCCTTGATAAAATGTCATTTGAAACGATATTGGCGAAAATAAAAACAGAATCGTTTTCACTGATGGTAGACTAGTCGACGGACCACTGCGGAATAAAAAATTTGGCCATTTTTGTAAGAGTACTTACCGAAAGCTACACCGTTAAAGACGAATTTTTGACTTTACTACCCATTGTAGACGCCACAGCTAACAATTTGTACAGAACTGTCGTTGACTTCTTTGATACACATCAAGTGCCCTATAAGACAAACCTTATTGGTTTTGCAAGTGACGGTGCCAACGCAGTGATGGATTTAAAACATTCTTTGAGAGTGCTTTTAATCCTCGTATGCTTGTCTAAAACTTCCTCGTACTCCGGAAGATTTGGTATGTGATCTTCATAATTATTTTTACCAAAGCTACAAACGAGAAAGGGAATTGAAGAAATTTTAAGCGTTTGTTGAGTGTCAACCTCACAAGTTACTGTATCCATCACAAACTCGATGGTTGTCTTTACTTTCGGTGGTGAGAAGAGTGTTAGAACAATTCAACGCTTTACAGTTTATACTTTCAAAGCCGATAACTTAATGACCACCTTCAAGTATCAGAAGCCATTTACATAAAATTATCAAATCCCAGAAATAATAAGCGCTACTTTCTTTTTTTAGAATTTTTTCTGCCATACTTGATTGACATGAGTGTAGAATTTCAGTCGCAATCTTCAAAGATTCCTTTTTTGTATAGCAGAGTTGCTACTATTTACAAAACAATTTTACAGTTCTATCTAAAAGAAACTCATATAAATTCAGTCCCAATTGATAAAATTCAATTTGCTAATTCACATTATTTTGTGCCTTTGGAAAATATTGATGTTGGTCCAAAATTATATACAGAATTAGTAGAACATAAGTTTTCAGCTTTTGAGTTTGAAGAGTTCAATAATCGATGTTTAGATTTTTATGATATCCGCTTTCCTTTTAATTCCAACTTCATACCATCCGTAAAACTATTGGAATTCTTGGACCCTTCAAAAGTAGAAAATTTTCCATCTTTAGGAACTCTTTGTAAAAAATTCTGAGCTTTCTAAAGAACTTGATATAATTGATTTTTGGAGGCTTGTTCGTAACACCAAAGAAGGTGATAACACACAGAAGGTTATACTAATATTAATTTCCTTGTTAAAAATATTCTTTTTTACTACCCCAGAGTAGTGTAAGCGTAGAAAGAATATTCTTTATCAGGAATCATCCACGCTAAACAACTAATGAAAGAATGTTATTCTTTAGAATTAGATGGGAGTCATAATTTCACAGAAAACATTTATAAAACTAATATTTATTGTGTTTTTTTATTTATTTTATTTATCTATTGAGCAACTAATCACACCATAACTCTGTGAATCAGACTATGCTGAATCGATTCGCAATTTACAAATTGTACGCTGGCTCTTAATGACCCCTAGCGATCTTGAGCAACTAATCGGACTATGGTCTAACGTCTAACAGTTCCAGGAACATGAATCTTTGCAACGATTGAAACCGCAGAGCCCCCCCCCCTATCCCAATTCTTCAACTTCTGTTGATAAATGACAGTGGGCCTTATGGAACACTTGTTGTCATTTCTTACATGTACGGTCCACACCCCCAGTTCAAGCACCACAATAGTGGTTTCTGATTCATAACACGTTTTCTTCAGTTCACATTACGCTTCATTTTTTTTGATTGCAAACTATAAAATGGAAGATCAATTGGACTTTTATTTAATTTGAACGTAGTTATAATTAAACCAGTACTTGCCGCCTGATTTCAAATTTCTAAATTGTTTATTCAATTAATTATTGCTTGTAATGTAACATTAAAACGTATGTTTTCTTCACACAAGAATTCAAATTCATTTTTAACCGCCTTTATTTGTAAAAAAAGTTATACAACCAACCATGCAGAAAACTGTAGGCAGTCTGCTAGTCTCGTTTCATTTTGTTTACGCGATTTGTATAGGTTATGTACTATACATTTTGATTATAAGTATCATAATGCCTTCTGGTATAGATTACAACGTTTCAGACGTCTCAAAGCAAATTCCGGACGAAACCTTCCACAAACTCCTCGATAACTCCTTTGCTGTATTGGAAGGAAGACCGGAGATTCATTGTAAGTTTCCTCCTACTTTCCGTTTAATCCCAGGTTATAACTTCCGCACTTGCAGCCCTAGACGCCGCTGATTCACCCGCAAAACAATTCTACGCCGCCCTTCTCAGCCTCACTGCCGACTTCATCAAAAACAACAAAACCACCGAGGAAATCAAGCACCGCTTGACCGTCGAATGCGGCTTCGACACTTCTAAATGCAAGGAGTACCTGACGCGGCTCGAGCAACACCGGAGAGGTATCGAGGCAGCCCTTCTGAACATCGGGAACTATTTACCATCCGTGACGGACGTCCGGTGGAGGATCGACTATGTCGTAAAGGTGAGCAGTCCGAGAGGCCGAGCCATCCGAATCTAAATGGTTTCTTCCTCTTTCCAGTCGAGTATGGTGAACGAGTCGGAGGGCCCACTCTTCAGGGTGTGCCTCGTGGCCGAACGATATGCGGCGGAGGAGACTCAGAAGAAAGTCGAGTACATCGACTTCACTTGTACGAGTCAAGAAATGCAGGATCTTATTTATAAGTTGAAAGATGCAGTCAGGCACTGTCATTTAGTGACGAATAGGATGTAATGAGAAATTTAGTTTTAATGGGGAATTAAAAAAAATATAAATCTGCATTGATTCGTGGTTCGCCTTGTCCTGTGTCCTGTGGGACATTTATTCAAGCAGTCACAATCCATGTGATTATGTGTGTGAAGTTAGCGACTAATGTTACATGAGAGTCATTCCTGGCAACAGTTGTTATTTCACCCCGAACTATGAAAGATGTTTCTTAAATATTGGATAACTCCAGAAGCATAACTTACATCCTTATTCTTATAAAAAACGATGGACAAAACGATGGAGGACAAAAAGGTCTACAAAGTGGCCATAGTGAGAATTCCCCAAAAATGTTAATAGCTATTTTTAGATTTCCGAATTGTTCACATATAATGGAGTTACTTAATATGTTGTAATTCTGGAAGTATAACTTTCTACACTTTTGTTCTTATAACAAAAGATAGAGAATACAATGTCACGGAAATAAAAAACTTAAAGTATTGAGATAATCTAAAAAATTGTTGCTTTTTTGTGACTATATTCGTCTCACTAAGTGAAAACGATACAATAAGGTTCAATGTGAGAGTTGCTTCCGATGGATTAATTTGAGATAGGTATTTAAAGGATGTCAAGTTGAGTGTATTCAGGGGCGGATGGGCCCACCGGGACACCCGGAGATTTCCCGGTGCGCCGGTCCCTCTGGCGCCGCCGCGGTCTTGCGAACTTTTCATCTTTTCTTTTTTAAAAATTAGAAGTTCGCTTCGGAAATAAATGAAAAAGCTAAAAAGCAAAATGCCAGAAATTATATTAACTGATATTTTATTGAAAGTGATTCCTTACATTGCGGAGGCACTTTAAACGATTTTTAAAAAATATATATTTTATTCTCTATGACAAGTGGAAGCGTAAATTTACTGGACTATTGTAATTTTAATTCAGACTTCAGAGTATTTCGTGTTACAGCTAAGGTCCAGTGGCGTATCTAGCAGTGTTCCGTGTGTTCCGGGAACACGGGCCCAGGCCCCGTTAGGGGCCCGGTCGTTTGGGGAGAAAATGTAAAAAAATTATCATTGTGTGAGGCGGAAATGTGTGGAACACAGGCCCGGAGCTGGGTTAATACGCCACTGCTAAGGTCTTAATAGAATCATTACAGAAATGTGAGACTAGTATAACTGCCCATATATTTGTAAAAAGTTTCTCAATAACAGGTCCATTATCGAGATACTTACAAACTAAAGGGTTAGATGTGCTCAAAGCAAGCGATATGGCACAAACAGCCTTAGAACAAATAAAACAAATTCAACGAGACTTTACAAATATACAAGAAACTAGTGATACGTGTGTTAAGTAGACAATAACAAAAGTAAAGACTACTGATTACAATGAAGAACATAATGATATTAACAGTGAAAACAGGTTACAAGAAGTAAGAGCAAGAAAGATAAAAAATGCCCGGAGAAGCAGGCAAAGATGAGAAGTCGAGTAATAAGAATGACAGATGTAGAACCGAAACCTGTAATATAATTCAATCTATGGATGAAAGATTCTCCAAAAATTTCAGCATTTGTACAGATTTTAATATTTTAGATCCTAGAAAGTTTAACGAATTGAAAGGCTAAATTGCTCGAAATAGTTTAGAGACTCTATCTGCAAAGCTAATGCAAATAAATCCCCATGCAACATCGGGGAATCTTCAAGATGAGCTAGAGAATTTTATGGCCAACTGGGACACTCTTAAACTCAACATTCAACAATACTATACTTGTCAGTTTAAAAGGGAATCATCGGATGACAAGGACGACGGTGATAATACAAGAGTTGCAGAAATTGTTCACTGTGCTGCTATTCCATAATGTGTAAATAGAATATGTACAAAGAAACTTATCCCATGCTAGCATTAGCATATAAGTATTTGCTGACAATTCCGATTACAGAAGTAGCTTGCGAGAGAAGTTTTTCCAAACTGAAGTACGTGAAGAATAGGCCAAGGAATACTCTCAGTCAAAACCGACTAGATGCTTTCCTGCTAATAAGTTGCGAAAACGATATATTAAATAGAATAGAAAATGATGATGTCATTGACGAAGTGGGAAGAACGAGCATTGTATTTTCAAAGAAGTTGTTATTTTCATTCCAAACCTTTGGATTAAGATTTCCTTTTTTAGTGTGGTGATATTTATTTGAAACATGGAGTTTTGTGTGATTTATATTTTTTCCAATTTGTCGTACCTAAGTGATGGATGAAAAAATACATATCTATGTCTTGACATTTTTTGCTGGACCGACGTGGCGCCGTTTCAATTGATTTCCCGCGCCGGTCTGAGGGGTCCCATCCGCCCCTGAGTGGATTATTTGAAAATTACACTTTATTTAAGTGTCCACTGTGTGAAGAGTTTCCTGAAGAAGTAATGTGAACAATTTCAATGTAATAAGTGCTAAGTATTTTCATAATTCTCTCAATAAATTTAAAATTGATAATTATGTAATAGCTAGGTATGACTGTTCTCACTGTCTAATAAAAGATCTTGAATATCTTGGTTGTAGAACTGGTATTCACAGAAATACCTACTATGTGGCTTAGTAATTTTGTGATCAATCTACTCATTGGTTGCTTAATTGATGAAAATATTAAATATTCACCAGTAAATGCAACTATATAGGAAATAACTTTTAGGCTTCATAGCAAATCAACATGTCAAACCGAAGTTTACATAGATAGTGAAATTGACCCGAATTAAAAAAAACATTTATATTTCGCCAATGAATATTGATAGTTGTCATTGGTGCTTAGGTGTTGAAGATATAGAAGTAAAGACCTTCGTATTTATATATCCATTTGGAAGGGAAGAACAGTCTCAAAAGCATTACTTTTCCATAATATTGAATACGCTCGACTCTATAAGGGAGGTAAGGGACGAAGCGAAGAAACGTATAGTACTATAAACTGGACCCTTATTGAACGTAAGCACTACTTACAACAATAGCAGTACAATTGCGGGGTCTTCATAATAATGTTCTTGGAGCAATTAATAAATTTTCAATCCCTGTTTAATGGTAATATTGCACAGAAATGCAGATTAAAGCTTAAAAAACTTTTCATCAGTCATGGAATAGCATATTAAAGTATGAGTAGATACGCGATTGTTTTTATTGGTACCTACCTTTGAAATCATAAATAGTGTAAAAATACCCAAATACCCAATATAACTGATTTGAACGACACCCGGGACGCTTCGTGCCGGCCCGTTGCCCGTCGTGCCACTAATCGGCTCGCCCCGCTATTAGCCCAGTTTATAGAGAGAAAAATAAGCTGTTTTGGTAATCAAAATTCAACAGCAAACTGACTAAAGAGCTTTGTTTGAAATGGATCAGAGATGATAAAAACAAAAAATACATCCAAATTTTAGCTTTTGCTTTTTTTTTAACAATAAAAACTATTAAAAATAGGCCATTTTTTTGTTTTTTCACCATAACGTGAAAATTATTGATGGAAACGCAATATGTTGCACAGAAGAACTGTAGAGGATTACAAAACCTACAAAATGTGGGCTTCTAGAAGGTGATTGGTGCATTTTTTACCGAGAAAAGCTGGAAAAACCGTTAAAATAAACCTTTTTCCAAAAATTTATAACTTGGGCCGTTTTGAAGCTGAAGTGCTAGTTTGTGGTATAATGCTCGATTATAACGTGCACTTTAAGCATGCAAAAGTTGGATGCTGTCCGATGAGTAGTTTTTGCACAATTGCAGTTTTAACAATTAACAGCGATATTTTACTAACTTTGGCGTATTAACTGAGATTGACCGATATTAATTTGGTAACCGGATTTTGAAAGAGGAGATCAATATCTACAACATGGCTATCTTCGATTTTCATATATGTTTGGAGAAAAGTGCGAAAAACGTCCCCGAATATTGCGCTAAACGTGCACTTTTGCATTTCGAGGTCTGTGGTGGGGGAGAGAGATACAGGTGCGTGCTGGTGAATAGGCTGAACAGGCGCCAAGAGCTCGCTCGCGCTCCAGACTCCAGACATGTAAACAACAGAATACGTTTTACACGTTACTTTCTTCTTGATTTGTTATTGATAATTTTGAGTGCAGTTGTATTATTGCAAAGCAAAGTTATTCACTAATCATATAATTATGGATCCTACAACTACCAACGACGATTCCAATAATGAAAGGTAAATATGTGTACCTACAAATACAAATACAGTGATCATAAAAAGTCTGGAACAAATTCATTATCTCGCTAAATAAAATTATTTCAGGAAAATCCTCGGACAGGTCAATTTCTATTTTTAACAGCATACATTTTGGTAATGGGTTTTTTTTTCGTCATTCGCTCTCGAGGTGTAAATTATTTTTTCCTTTAAATGTGATATATGAGTAACATATAATATGGTAAAAAAGTAAAAATAATAGTAAAATAATATGAATGGCAGATATCATCCTTATATTTTGTAACTTCCCGTTTTTATCCATAGACAAGAAATTATATTTCGTAAGACAGTTTTAATTGCACTATAATTAAGTATGACTATCTAGTGACGGTTCTTAATTTATATTTTTATGTTTCATCTTAAACAATAATTAACTAGAAAGAAATAACACGTGTGTAATCGTTTATCGTAAACATATAATTAACTGTGATTTTATGTGTGTTCCGCTCCCTAGTGTATATATACCAATCCATACACTAAACAATAAAAATAAAAATATACATGTCAATAAATTATTAAAAGATCAATTTGCAGTAGATAAGCAATAACAGAAGAAGTAGGTACGCGTGGAGTTAGCGAGCGAGCCCCTACTTCACCAGCACGCACCACACTGTATTCCTCTCTCCTACTGTTTGAAGCCCCCACCACAGGCCTCGAAATGCAAAAGTGCATGTTTAACGCAATGTTCGAGGACGTTTTTCACACTTTTCTCCAAACATGTATGAAAATCGAAGATAGCCAAGTTGTAGATATTGATCTCCTCTTTCAAAATCCGTTTACCAAATTAATATCGGTCAATCTCAGTTAATACGCCAAAGTTAGTAAAATATCGCTGTTAATTGTTAAAACTGCAATTGTGCAAAAACTACTCATCGGACAGCATCCAACTTTTGCATGCTTAAAGTGCACGTTATAATCGAGCATTATACCACAAACTAGCACTTCAGCTTCAAAACGGCCCAAGTTATAAATTTTTGGAAAAAGGTTTATTTTAACGGTTTTTCCAGCTTTTCTCGGTAAAAAATGCACCAATCACCTTCTAGAAGCCCACATTTTGTAGGTTTTGTAATCCTCTACAGTTCTTCTGTGCAACATATTGCGTTTCCATCAATAATTTTCACGTTATGGTAAAAAAACGAAAAAATGGCCTATTTTTAATAGTTTTTATTGTTTAAAAAAAAAGCAAAAGCTAAAATTTGGATGTATTTTGTGTTTTTATCATCTCTGATCCATTTCAAACAAAGCTGTTTAGTCAGTATGCTGTTGAATTTTGATTACCAAAAAAAGCTCTATAAACTGGTCTATATGGCCAAAACCGCTCTGTTATTGGTTGATTTCGTCATTGTTGATGCGTTTCCATGCCAACTTTAAAACACGCGCATGCGAAAAAGCCCGATTTACGCACGCCAGAGCGTGTTTGATATAGGCAAAATAGAGTACCAATAAAAAAAAAAAGAGTTGAAATCTCCACCTGTATAACATTAAATAAACAATGACAATAGAGTTCGAAACTACGCAGAAACTGACCCGTTTATCTCCACTGATATTGTTTGATAGCTTTCTTAAAGCACTGCACTACAAGTGGATTGAATAAATATGTGAAAAATAAAAAATAAAAAATTGATTTACATATTTTATTATACTGGTATAAAGAGAGCACACGTGTGTGTGTGTGTGTGTGTGTGTGTGTGTGTGTGTGTGTGTGTGTGTGTGTGTGTGTGTGTGTGTGTGTGTGTGTGTGTGTGTGTGTGTGTGTGTGTGTGTGTGTGTGTGTGTGTGTGTGTGTGTGTGTGTGTGTGTGTGTGTGTGTGTGTGTGTGTGTGTGTGTGTGTGTGTGTGTGTGTGTGTGTGTGTGTGTGTGTGTGTGTGTGTGTGTGTGTGTGTGTGTGTGTGTGTGTGTGTGTGTGTGTGTGTGTGTGTGTGTGTGTGTGTGTGTGTGTGTGTGTGTGTGTGTGTGTGTGTGTGTGTGTGTGTGTGTGTGTGTGTGTGTGTGTGTGTGTGTGTGTGTGTGTGTGTGTGTGTGTGTGTGTGTGTGTGTGTGTGTGTGTGTGTGTGTGTGTGTGTGTGTGTGTGTGTGTGTGTGTGTGTGTGTGTGTGTGTGTGTGTGTGTGTGTGTGTGTGTGTGTGTGTGTGTGTGTGTGTGTGTGTGTGTGTGTGTGTGTGTGTGTGTGTGTGTGTGTGTGTGTGTGTGTGTGTGTGT